>CM053784.1:47896752-48496752 GCA_028749045.1 Cupressus sempervirens
ATTTGAGGATTTGGAGACAAATTTGAGGAAGTCCTAAAATGTGATCTATAAAGGTATTTATATTATCTATGAGGACATAATTTTCTTTGCATTTGGAATTGTTTAAAGAAATGGCTACATATTTAGTATGTGATGTAAGAGAACATCCTCTACTCCTCTTCGCACATCATACAGTGTGGAAATTGATAGTGATTCCAGCGATAGTGCTTCAACAGCTTTAGATGTGTGGGGTTCTATCGACAGTTATAGTGAGAGGTCACTTCATCACTTCAGTCCACATGCATACATAGCCACAGTGATAGGTCTAGAATAGCAGGGTACATCTAGTCTTCTAGATATAGGTTTAGTGACAAATTTGGGGGATAGTATTCATGATTTGCCTCTTCTTCTTGATGCAGAATTACCTTCTTTAGTTGTCACGAGGGTCCCATCAGACTCTCTTGCTCATTCTCTACATGATCAATCCTTACAGGTTGAAGTGATTGTGGATACTTATGATTAGCAGCTATAGCAAGGTTCTTCATCAGTTGCAAAGATAGACAGTTCTTTGGGACAGGTTCTTCAGTTAGTTGAGAGGGTTTCAAAGACATCACTTAACCATGGGATTCTTTCCATGTACAGTGGAAACATCTCATTTGTACCTTTGGCATTGTTTCTTCCTAAGGGGAGGAACACCATTCTGCAGTCTTGGATCAGCTTCTTCATTGGAGCATTCATTGTTCGGCATTCTTCTTTTGGGGGGGAAGCCTATTATGTCTCTCTACCTCTTCTCATCATTCTTTTATGTATATATTGGATGTATGTCATAAAGGGGGGGTCTTGATTACTCCATCCATCCATGCATCCCTATTTATCTCTCTTTTTGGGGGAGGGTTTTTCCCATGAGGTTTTCCCTCTTTCCTTGCTTTATGGGAGATTGCATATCATTATGTACATGGGTACCTAACATGGCCTAGTAGTCGGGACCCATCTTGCATTTCATCTTAGATTGTGTAAGCTTAAGGGCATTCCCTAAGTTGCACTTAAGGGGGGGTGTTGGTGTAAATAAGTATTTACTTATTAAACTTACTTAAGTTTACTTAGGTTAATGCATTATTTAATTATTTTGCATTATTTTATTATTATTTTAGGTGAGACACTTAGGAGTTTATGTACTCTCATTGAGTTACACAACTCTAATTATGCACATGGTGTCTACAACACAGGAGTATGCATCATTCACTGAGTTATCATGATGACAACATAGTTATCTGCACTCCTCATTTAGCACATGTTTCCTACACCACTGATTTGCGTGCTACACCATTGTAGGCTTATCCTCACATCATCACACTTAATCCTGTGCTCAATGGAGCATAACCCATATCTGGTGAACATGTGCCTAGTTGTGTGACATATCATGATGCTGACTTCTGTGCATTCTAGAAGCTCTCTTGAGGCCTTTATATTCAGGCACTCCTAGTGTACTCTCAACTAGTTATTGAATGAATATCATCATTTTGATCATACCCTATCTATTTTGGTCTACTATGTGCTTGTGTTGAGTTCTTTAGTTCTTGGGTGAATTTTGGCCTAAGTCAAATTCTTACATGGTATCAAAGCTGAGGGAGATTCCCATCACATAGCCATTCGAGACCGTTCATGCTTTAGCACATTGACACGAATCTGGAGGATCTGCAGAAATTGGGAGCATCTAGAGCCAGATCTGACCACATTATTGCGTCCGAAGCATCGATTCAGTAAAGATCAACTATAAATTTGCCTATATTTGGTGAAAGTTGATCATGAGACAAAAAAAATTTGCAAATCAGAACTTGGAAGCCCCGATTTGCAAATTGGGTATGGTCATTTTTAGATCTAATTAATTTGATTTTCGGATCTAAATTCATTCTCTGTAATTTTTGGATTTTTTAATCAATCAATTGGGCAGAGAAAAAAAAATTTTGAACTGGGCAGTGACACCCCAGCTCGGCTCTTTAATTTTGGTGTGGAGGATTTTTATTATTTTTCGCAGGATATATTATTTACTATTTGCGGAGGGGCTCATTATTTTAAACTCTGCAGAGTCTTCTAAACCCACGAATGTGGGATAATTCACAAGTTCTCGAAACTGCGAAACTCATTTCCCAACATCGAAAGTAGGAAATCCAGTGACTGTAGATCTGCGCACCGACAGCGCCATGTGGCACCTTTCTATTTGCCTCAACAGCTATGGTGCCAACAACCCCTACCACGCAGACACAGTCAGTAGTGACGAGATCAAATTGCCCGCTGCCACGTGGACAAATCCATGTTAGACACCTACGCAACACCTCGCCTATGTGGCAACTCAATCAGCAATCCAACTAGGAGCCACATCACCCATTCGTACATGTCGTACTATGATGACATCATCATGATGTCATGCCAACATCATCAAATGGCTAAGTTTTTTGCTCACGTCATCCAGTTTAGAGCTTAAATTTGATGCCCATCTAGACATCATTCCTACACAAAATATATCTGGCACGACAGTCGTATGACCATCAAATTTAACCCCATGATTCGCTAATGCAACCCCTCTCCAAATTGATTTTGGTTTTTGCAGTTTGACTTCGGGAGGCCATAACTCACTCATCCAAACTCCAAATTAGGTACAATCTTTTTTGAAATTGGGTAGAATTTTCTAAATTTTTCAATGGTGCAGCTAGTTTCTTGTTTTGGTGCATGGAGTGTTCAAAAATTGCATTTTTTGGCGACTGTACTTGGATAATCCTACATTCTGCAACTTCAAATGCTTCGTACGGGCACATTTGAAGTCGAAAATAGGTTCTATTTTTTTTTAAAGTGCATATTTTTTTGTGTACTTTTTAGATCTGATATTAGATTGTAGTGTTGTATGGACAGAATTGTCACTTTCAGCAATAGGGCCTTTCTTTGCTTTGTAATGCTTTAGAATTGTAGCATATTGTAAAGTTTCAAATTTGTACTCTATTAAGAGGTTGTAATAGGAAAAATAAAATGTCCACAAAGGCCAAAATTGGCAAGTGGACCATTGTAATTGCACTACTAATAAAGTGCCCAAAGCATCTATTTTGGGGGGGTTTCTCGATTTAGTGAAAAGGGGGGGTGTTCTTTGTCTTGTGTTCTCTCTTTTCTGCACTTTTCTTTCATTTTTTGCATTATGGGCAACTTTAAGTTTCCTAAATTAACTCCTCATAACTATGCTTTGTGGTCAATCAAAATGTGATATCACTTAAATCATAATGGAGTTTCACAATATGTAGATGGTACTCTTCCTAAACTAGCAGGTGATAATGTGTTTGCAAGTGATATTTCAAATTGGGTAGCAATGGATAGGAAAGCCCTAGGTGATATATGTTTGGGGGTAGATGATAAAATCATGTATCAAATCAAGAAATGTACTACATCCAAGGAAGCTTGGGATACCCTCGAAAGCCTTTATGGTAAAGTATCTGAAGAGGATGTGTTCAAAATTGAAGATGAGCTTGTATCCTTAGATCCTAAGTCATATGACCCCATCTAGGATTTCATCATCAAGGTGAATGAGCTAAGGACAAAGCTTACTAATTATGGGAGTTATATCAAAGATGACAGACTAATTCATCTCATCCATAACAAGCTGCCATCGGAATATTCCACATTGGTATCTTCTTTTAACACCTCAAAGACTACCTTAGGGTCTGTCTACAAGAAAGTCACTTTTGATGAATATGCAAAATTGTTGGATGATGAAGAAAAGAAGTTGAGATCAATGGGGATTCTCAAATCACCTTAGTCAAAAGCATTGGTGGCCAACAATGAGGGTTCTCAAAATTTAGCTGCACAGTCTTCAAATAAAGGAAAGGGTAAGAAGAAGTGGAAAAAGGACAAATCAAAGGATGCAGAAAAGACAACACCACAATCAAATCAACAAGGCAAGTCATTGAATTCAAACAAGAAAGGGGACAATAATAAGGAGAAGAAGTGTGCTTATTGCAAGAAAATGGGTCATGAAGAGCATGAGTGTTATCTAAAAAAGATTGATGAGTTGACGAACATCATGAAGAAACATAATGTTCCATTGCCTAATGCTTACAAGGAAAAAGGCTCATCTTCACATTCAAAGGGCAAAGGGCAAGCACTCATGGAAAATTCAAACTCTTCAAAGGAATGGATATTTGACTCAGGTGCCTCATATCATATGGGTTCTTCAAAGGAGGATTTTTCTTCAATGAAGTAGTCCAAGGTACCACACATCTTCATGGGGAATGATAGTAAAATGAAAGTTGAAGGAAAAGGAAACATGGAAATGGAAAACAGAGAGTTTCAAGAGGTTCTCTATGTTCCAAACCTAAGTTTAAATCTCCTTTCAATCTACTAAATCACTCACCTTGGAGATGGACATAGAGTTGAGTTCCTTCCAGACTTGGTTCAAGTGCACAGTCTCAGAGATGATTCCTTGGTTGCAGTGGGGAAAGTGGATGATAACAAGAGGTTGTACTCTTTCTCTCATTTTGTGCCCAAGTCTCCTTCAAAGTCCTTGTTAACTCAATCTAATTCAAACATGCAATTATGGCATGAGCGGTATGGTCATCTTGACTACCGCTATCTTCAACAACTTTGCACATACCACATGGTGAAAGGTCTACCTCAAATCAACTTTTCTAAGTGTGAATGTTCAACAGACTCAGTAGATATGCATCTAGAAGGGAAGTTACAAAGAGGGAAGTCTTCAAGAGCAACAGGTGTTCTCCAGATGGTTCACATGGTATTAGCAAGTCCTTTTGCATTCAGCCAAGGTTGCTACATACTCACCTTAGTTGATGACTTTTCAAGGTTCACTTGGGTCTACTTTCTACATAACAAGAATGAAGTGTTGGACACGTTTCTAGACTTCAAGACTCATGTAGAAAAGAAATATAGAAAGTCCATCAAAGTACTCCATAGGGACAATGGAAGCATGTATGTGAATAGAAGACTTAAGGACTTTTGCAGACATGAGGGCATTGATCTTCAGACTCCACCAGCATTCAGTCCACATAAGATAGATATTGCAGCTCTAAGGATTAGAACTCTCAAATCTATGGCAAGTTGCATGATTCATGCCAAGTCTCTAGATCCATCATTAGAAGTTGAAGCAATCTCAAGTGCCACTCATATTCTTAATCATTCTCCTCATCCAGCCTTAGATGGAAAAACTCCTTTTGAGGCATGGTGCGGCAAAAAACCTATTGTGACACACTTCAGAGTCTTTGGTTGTCCTGCATGGGCAAAGATATCTTCCAAGGGATGCAAGGCATAGTCACCTCGACCTTTTACTTTCATTGGTTATGAAGATAGTGTGAAGGCATATAGACTTCTAGATCTTGAGACACATTAGATATTTGTGGAGAAGGATGTATACTTTGAGGAAAGTTCTCCAAGTTTTTCCTCTAATCCTCTTCGTACATGATACAGTGTGGAAACTGATAGTAATTCCAGCGATAGTGCTTCAACAGCTTCAGACACATGGAGTTCTATCAATAGTTATAGTGAGAGGTCACTTCATTACTTCAGTCCACATGCATACATAGCCACAGTGATAGGTCTGGAACAGCAAGGTACATCCAGTCTTCCATATACAGGTTCAGTGATAGATTTGGGGGATAGTATTCATGATCTGCCTCTTCTTCTTGATGCAAAATTACCTTCTTCATTTGTCACGAGGGTTCCATCAGACTCTCTTGCTCATTCTCTACATGATCGATCCTTACAGGTTGAAGTTATTATGGATACTTATGATCAGCAGTTGCAGCAGGCTTCTTCATCAGTTATAGAGACAGATAGTTCTTTGGGACAAGTTCTTCAGTTGGTTGAGCAAGTTTCAGAGACATCACTTAACCATGGGATTCTTTCCATGCACAGTGGAAGCATCTCATTTCTACCTTTGGCATTGTTTCTTCCTAAGGGGAGGAACACCATGACAAGTGATGTTACAAATATGATTAAAGGAGACATGGATTTCCAAAAATATATTCAGTTATCAACTTCTACAATTACTAAAGTAGAAAATAAATAGGAAGACTAAATGAAAACACACAGGAATTTTAGGAATTAGCAATTGAAAAACTACAAAGAACATTACCATTTCCTATTCAGATCATAAAGAAATATGTAGAGAAGAAGGAAGAAAGGGATATAGTGGAATTTGATAGCCATTTTCAATTGTTGAGGAAACTACCAAGATAAAAGTTCAAACTGAACATGATGTTATTTAATCAAGTGTGTAATAATATAAAAGGAGATTTGGTCATATTGGACACCTATATAAATTATATAAGGAAATTTCTTTCAGAGCGTAAGACGTTGTATGTTGAATATGATAAGGCGCACTTACACACCCATGGAATTTCTAAGTCTATTAAGGAAAAGGAAGATGGAATTGATAAATTGATAGATGAGATAAAGAGTAAGGATGTAAAAATAATTGAGATAGATCACAGAATTGGAAAGGAAAATAATGAGTTATGATTGTTAGAGTATGAGACGGAAAGAACATTGATGAAATTCAATCTTTTAAGAGACCACCTAACACCAAAGATGGGCATACTTCAGAGGCAATTGGATACACTTTTGGAAGCTAAGACATCTTATGAGAAATTGGCTTATACGAATCTTAATGAAGTTGAGATAGTTGCTTATGGATTATGTACAGTTGTAAATGTAGCAGAATTAGTAAAGTCTACATGGGATGCAGATTTTAGGAGCATGAAGACTAATTTTGTGGGCTGCATAGCACTATTTGTTAGAGAAAAAGGTTAATTTAATTTAATTATCTTTTCTCCCTTCTTAAGATTTTTCTTTATTTATTTTTGCTTTCTTTATTTAATAATTAATTAGTAATTATTAAATAGATTTCACCTTTAGGTTACCCTTAGTAATTTATTAGGTTACCCTTTTTGGGTTTCCATCTCCTTTTATAAGGATTGATCTATTTTTAATCTTATATCTTTTCTTTATCTAAATAAAAAATTTGTGTATTTTCAGAGCAAACCCTTGCCTCTTCTTGTATTTCTCTTCTCTACAATAGGTTTTCTACATGTAGGTATTTGAGGGCTTCGTATATTTGATTTGCATATTTTCTCAAGTCTTTCATGGTATCAGAGAGAGATCTGTTGTAGCTTGTTCAATATTTGGAAAAAAATGGAGAACAAGGGTTTGACGGATCAGATCTAGAGTATTTCGGGTATTTCTTGAGAAAATAAGGGATCACTAATTTTTAGAGCAAGTTGAAGCCAAATGGGCTTCATGGATGGACCCAGAAGGCGTCAAAACCCTTATTTCCATACAAAAATTTGTCCATTTTGGACAACGTTGATCCGAGAGGCAAAAAAATTTGTCCAACAGGGTTGTATGACCTCTGCACATAGCTCAAGATAGAAAAAAAATTTAAAATTGGCAAAAATTGAGGTCTTTCGATCACTGCAATTTTTATAACCAGCCAGTGGTCATTGAAACTGCTAGTGATCACAGCAATTACTAGCGGTCTCGTTGACCGCCGCAATCCCAGCATCGCTAGCCACTAGCGATCCACCTGATTGCTACCACCTATTGCTCTGCCCACCACCACCATCAGTGCTCTACCTCCACCACCCTCCTCTACTCTATAGCCACCACTCTGTCACCCCTGTAGCCTGGTCACCACGAGCACACTGTCTCACCCACGTCGCTCATGTCGGCACCTGCCACATGTCAGGTGCCATGTCACCTATTTTGGGCCCACTGCCACATGGATGCCACGTGATTGTTTTTTTTGCTATGATGGTCAGTAGGCTATCAAATTTAAGGTAATAAACTATTGACATTAGCATGACATCATCACTACATTAGCACTCCTACATGTCATTCAGGTCATTTTTTGACCTACTATTTGTTTTTGGTTGTAACTTGAGCATATGAAGGTCTTTTTTTGATCTAAAAGAAGCATTGGAAATCCTAAGACGAAGATAGTGCTATAGAAATTTTTTAGTTTTGATGCAGTTTGGTTGCCTATTTTGGCAGTCAAAGCTAGATGTTCAATTTTTCACTCTGAAGGGCATATCTTGAGTGTCCCATCTCTATTTTTTGAAAACATTATATTTTTGGAAAGCTAGTTTCGACCAATTTTCAAAAATGTTGTAATTTCTTCCAAATTCTACTCCATGCTCTTTCTATCATGTTTTTTTTGTATTGTACTATTATGGATATCTTGGGTGTTTCAAGTCTGGGGATCATTTTCATGGCATGGGATCTCTTCTTTTGGGTTGTACTATCTGTTGTATCAGCTCTTTTCCCTTTCTAATCATTGTTGATATCATTTGTAAGCATTTTTATGCAAAAGTACTAAGATAAAGTGTCATATTGCATATGTATTTTCATTTCAATTGTTTGTCTTGTTTTGCCTTATGATTTGAGTAGTGTCATCTGAGTACACTCGTATAGATTATTGTGTTCTTGGGATTCATTATGTCTTGTGCCCTATTGTACATGCACTACTTTGATAAAGTGCCATGGGGGGGTTGATGTTTTCCTTTGTTTGCCATCTTCCTTTGTCCAATGAGTGTCCCTTTCATGACATTAGTCTCATGATGTGTCTGAGATTGATCACCTTAGTACACACTTATGTACTCTTTTGTGCATCTTGATCATGGTTCCTTGACATGCAGCTCTTTTGGCCTAGTTTTTCAATTTCCTATCATCTCACCCATGTCTGTATTGGGAGGGGGTTCTTGTTGTTTCTCACACTTCCTTTGTTCTTTTGATCAGCACTTCATGCTTCAGTGGTTTCTTCATGATCACTCTTTGTTCCTATTTTCTCAAACATTCCTCTAGTTAGAGTCTTCTATAATCCTTCACTAGGTTTTCAGCCATCTCTTTTTCGAGCATAGTTTTTCCCACTGGGTTTTCTCTATTTCTCCATTTCATAGAGATTTTTTTGTGATTGGGTACCTCATCAGGCCTTGTTGTTAGGACCCAAGTTTTCTTTTAGCATTGCATTGTAGTTTCCTTTCTTTTTCTACATTACTTGTAACTACATTGTTGCTCATCTTAAGGTGGGGTGTTAGAGAAAAAGGTTGATTTAATTAAATTACCTTTTCTCCCTTCTTAAGATTTAACTTTATACATTTTTTGCTTTCTCTATTTAATAATTAATTAGTAATTATTAAATAGATTTCACGTTTAGGTTATCTTTAGTAACTTATTAGGTTACCCTTTTCAAGTTTCGATCTCCTTTTATAAGGATTGATCTCTTTGTAATCTTGTATCTTTTCTTTATCTAAATATACAATTTTCATGTTTTTAGAGCAAACCCTTGCCTCTTCTTGTCTTTTTCTTCTCTACGACAAGTTTTCTACATGCAGGTATTTGAGGGCTTCATGGATTTGATTTGCATATTTTCTCAAATCCTTTGGGTCCTAATCCAACCTAAAGATGAAGATGAAAACCATTTTTTGACATGTATATAAGTTTTATCTCACCTTTTTCATTGATTTCAAAGGGGGGAAAATATAGTATGCCCAAAAGTAAACTAACCTCTTGGACTACTCTGAAAAACACCATCCATTTTCAAATTAGCACAATCTAATTAAAAAATTTCACCTAATTGTGCACGTCTAGCATATTTTTTGACTATAGTAGGATCACCAAAACCAACTCCATCAAGTTCACCACTATAGAATTCAACATTTACACCTACTTGTTCAACACTATATTTGGATTCTACTCTCCTAAAAGGGATATCGGCTTTCACAATTCCTTCTTCATCTACTAGAACAATTGAGAGAAAGAGAAAATTTGTAAATAATGTACATTTACTTTGTATATAGTAATGGGGAGAAATAAATTAGATAAAGTGTAATCTAAGGGAGAGAATAGTAGATAAGTATGATGATATAAAGTAATAATGATCCATAAGTTTTAAAAACTTGATTTTGGCCACAATTTTGAAGATTTGGGAATTTTCAGAAGGATGGAGTTATACTTAGCCAACTTTTCCTTCATGTTTCCATCAATGACAAAGGAGGAGATTGTTGGAAATTTCGCTAAGGATAGTTGTTAGCTTTTTATTTTATGGCAACATAACACAAGTTTTGAGGTAGCATAAGTCAAAGGAAAAGGTTGGAGAAAGAATACTTAGAAATTTGTCTAAGTATAATACTGGTAAATAGGAAACAATTATGCAGTCTTATTTGGTGAGCTTTACAAAAGACATATAATGTTATTAATAGAAGGTAGTATGGACATCATAGATTATGTGTACAAGGCCACTAAATATTTTGTTAAGTTTTGACTATATTTTGGGAAGTTTTCCAATAACAAGATGAACATCTTAGAATAGGGAAACAGTCAGAATATGGACTTTATGGTTAAGGAATTATTTTGACTTCTCAAAATAATTACTTGACAAGGTTAAACCGACTTGGTAAAGGTTAACTCTTACATGGAAAATGTTAATATGATGTTTTGGAAACACACTTGAGGCAATACAAGACTGACATTTCTAAGCTTTTGATATAAAGGAATATGCTTTTGTTTAGTGAAGTAAGAAAGTTGTATTGTAATGATATGATTGTTATATGTGCACTTTGTATGTACTGTATAGATGTGAAATTGGTGATATCAGCTTAGCTGAGAAGTTGCATAATATTTTAAGAAGTAGAACTACAAGGACAAATCATATATTGAAGATATCAGCATAGTTAATGTTTTGTATCTATTTATATAACGTTTAAAGTTGTAGCATGTATGGGTAGTGAGCTCAGCTTGTATTTTCTATCGTAATTACAACTCCTAATAGGGTTTAGGCTTATAATAAGGCCTAGTCCTCTCATAAGGACAAATACACTATATGGATGTAACAAACTCCTAATAGGGTCAATATCTTTCACAAGATACTTTTGTTTAGTGGATCAATTTATGGGTATCATCCCGACCGAGGTTTTCCCTTGGAAAAGTTTTCCTAGTTAATAAATTATGATGTTATGAATTTATTTATGTTGTGCATGGTTTTACTTTTCAGTTTACTCATTTAAATGCAAGTTTAAGATGTGTAAATGATATCCATAGTTGAGAACTTCTTCTACTACTATACTTGTAGCATCAAATCTTATTATTTCACAATACAAAACTCATTGTGATCACCTTCAATTTGTTAAATCTGCATCAATTAGGTTTAGTAATTTGTATATTACATCAAGAGAGGTTCATTCCTCCAGCTATAGTACTCACATAAAGATAAATGGATTCCTTACTTTATTTGACCCTCAAATTTATAAAGGAAAATTGTCTTGCTACAAACAAATCAACAAAATGAATAAACATTTTCTTATTTAGAGACTTATATCACTTCAATAGAACATATATAACTTAAGTAAAGTTGTTACTTTATTTTCTAATGTTTTGGTTATCAATTTATAACCAAGAATTTGGGGGAAATACAAAATAAAAACACAAAATCTAAGAAATCTGAGTTTTATTCAGTTGTAAATTGATTCTTTTGTACAAAATATTCTCTCTTTATATCCAAGGCTTTACAGACTTTTTTGCAACCTTATTTATCCAATTTTGATAAATTGGAATCATTATATTAACCAAAACAACCAAATATGGTTATACCCCCCACCAACTACAAACTTGTTGGATACAATTGGTTAATTGCATGTTGTCTTTGATGTTACACAAATGTCATATTATTATCAATCAATATATGTCAAGATCACTCAGGCAGTGAAGATAGTTCTCAATGTCTACATAGCATTCCTGTGTTTGCCTAGTTCAGAAGGTAGTGTCAACCGAGTTCACTTAGATGTCATAGGAAAAGTTGCAGAAAGTGAGTGTTAACCAAGCTCACTCAGATAACAAAGGAAAGTTGGATGGAACTAGTGCTAATCAAGCTCACTCGATTGCCAAAGGATTTTTGTAAGTTTGCAATGTTAACTGAGCTTATATTGGTTAACAAAGGAAATCATTTCTAAATTAGTTTCTACCGAGATGTGTTGGCTAATGAAGGATTTTCTTATTTTATTGTACTAAGATTAATTTATTTATCTATTCATTCTAGCTAATTATGGTGATTAATATTGATTATTCTAAGTTGTATTTGAGCTGACTTGACAAAGTGGAAGATATAAGTATAAGGTAAATTTGTGATTTCTATTGGAAATATTCAAGACTAGCTAGGTTACTGAGAGGGGAGGGGTGAATCAGTAACCTCAAAAAACTTTACCAAATTCAGATCTTGATTGCAATAATTCAATTACCATTTACTTCATAAAATTAGATCTAACTGCATGGATGAGAAAATGAAAACATAAAACATTCATAACACTTGAACACAATAATTTGGTGACCCAGAAACCTTCCAAATAGAAAGTAAAACTGGGGTGGGGATGATACCCACAAAACTTCAATACTGCAACATAAAGTTGGCCTGTTAAGGCTTACAATGATCACTTATGATGATCTACCATGTTAGGAGCAATTAGGACTACTAGGTCCACCTTGTTAGAGGTTTTACAAACACACAATGAAGTATGCACTCTATTAAGAGATTTAAGAAAAGACTGTTAAGTCTACCTTGTTAAAGGATTTGGACTAGTTCACTTGTTAGGATGAAACAGTAGATCTTTGACTTACAACTAATTTTCTGATAGAGATTCTTTTGAAGTATTGATCACCTTCATGTGATAGATATGACTCTATTGCTTCTTTACTGATATGGCCTTCAATATACTTTGTTTGCTACTTATTCACATTTGCATGCTTCTTCACATTATTTCATACTTCCATACTATTCATACTATTCCACACTTGGATATGATATAATACATTACATATATGTATGTGTATATATATATATATATATATATATATATATATATATATATATATATATATATATATATATATATATATATATATATATATATATATATATCCAATTTACAAAATTACAAAGTTGGTCAATGTACAAGTTAACACAAATATTACAAAGTCGTCCCATATGTAGATACTCAGGTTTTGAAGACTGACTTGGTGAAGTTCTGATACTCGACTTCCACTGTCACTACTCAGCATCATCATGTATTCAGTATAAGTAGAAGCTTGGTCCATACTAATCATCTCAGAGTAGTCTTCGAACTCGGTCTACATTAGTGACTCGGTAGATACTGTGTAACTTGGTATAAATTGAATTATTGGTTTACCATGACTGCACTCGATAAACACTAATCATCACATAGCTCAGTTCACACTAACTTCGATTCACATGAACTGCTAGCTCGGTAGAAACTGCAAAGCTTGGTAACCACTAAAATGCTTGGGTTGAACTATTGGACTTCACACTAACTAAATCTTCTCAGTTTGAACTATTGCACTTCACACTAACTAAATTCCCTTGGTAACCACTGGAATGCTCGGTAGGAAATGTAGTGCTTGGTGGCTACTGAATTACATGGAAAACACTGTAGACTATTTAATGAGCTTGGTAGCCATGCAAAATCTGACTAAGTGATGTCACTAATAACAAACTTGACTGAATGTCAACAATTTTAAAGTGTGTGAAAAGTGCAAGTGATGATGATGTGATTGAAGATCTAATGATGAGAAGAGTAAGTGAATTTGAAGGATAAGTAGTATATTCTTTTGGAGAAAAAGATATATTCTATCAAGAAGGGTCAAGTACAAGCTAGAAAAGAGATCTATAATTATCAATTCAGTTGCATTCAAATAAGGTCATCACATTGTTACTCTCTAACCATTGTAGTAGTGATCTAAATCTCCTAACAGAGTTGGCTTAACAACTATTTGCAAATCCTCTAACAAGGTGGCAATTCCATTGAATTGTTCTCAAGACCTCTAACAAGGCCACTCCTAATAGGGTGATTAAATAATTTAATAGGGTCACACCTAACAATGTGTTTTGTAACCTTTAACATGGTTGGCTCCTAATAGGGCTTACTTCAGAAGAGTGAAAAATAGTAACTAGTTACAATTGGTGGTTTTTTCCAAATTGGATTTCCATGTTAAATACTGGTGTCAAATATGTTCATGCTATTTTATTTTATGTGTTTGCAACTAAGTTAAAGTAATGGTTATCATAGATAACATCTAAAATTTTATGTGTTAGTCATTTACCGAGCTAATCCAATTATTATCGAGTTATAGCATTCTATGTGTTTACCAAGCTTCAGCAGTATTCAGTTATCTATTTTCCTTTTGTACTAACATCTAAGGGATGTGGGATTTATTTTTTAGTAACTGATTCACCCCTCCCCTCTTAGTTACTCCTCTTATATTTACAAAAATTGGTATCAGAGCTTTTGGTGCTTGCAAAGAAGGTTTCAAGGATCTAAGCTAAAGATCAGGGTGTCTTACAAAAGAGAGATTCCCAAGCTGAATAGAGACAATTTTCTAGCAATGCAAGGACTAATGAGGTTACATCTAGCTACCATTAGTGATTCAATTTGCAGGTATCTTGATGCTGAATACAAGACTCCCACTGGAACATTATTGGTTGAAGATATTGATGAAAAGAAGAATCATAATATCATGATGATTGATATTGCATCTACTCTCGGTTATGTTGAATTTGATGAGGTAAAGGATTGCAAAACTACTTTTGAAATGTGGAATAAACTAAAAGATATCTATGGAGGAGATGACAATGTAAGAAGAGCCAAAGCAAAAATCCTTAGAGGACAATTTGATCAAATGAGAATGAGAGAAGATGAAAATATTACAAAATATGTGGAAAGGATCAAGGCCAGTGTAAGTGCAATCAAAGCATCTGGAGGAGACATTAAAGAGGAAACTATTGTAAGTAAAGTTCTTAGAACTCTTCTTCCTATTTATGAAATTAGAGTATCTATCATTCAAGAAAAGAGATGTGATCCAAATAACAAAATAGGATTAGATGCTTTAGTTGGAAGATTCATAGCTTTTGAATTATAAGATAACTATGATAACTATGTTCCTACTTCAAAGAATATTGAATCTGCATTTAAAGAAAAACTCACACTCAAAGAAAAGGGTAAAAATTCAAAGTCTAGTCAATCAGCAAGTGAAGAAGATAGAACATCAAAAGAAAGTTGAGACAATGATCTTGAAGTTTTTGAAGCCCTACTTGCAAGGAAGTATTCCAAGGGCAGAGGGAAGTACAAAGGTAAAGTTCCTTTGATATGCTTTTCTTGTGAAGAAATTGGTCACATTGATGCTAGGTGTCCAAACAAGGAAATAAAGGATGAGAAGAAAAGCAACAAGCATAAAGGAAAGAAGGACTCCAAGAATTACAAGAACTTCAAAGACAAAGGTAAGAAATCTTGTTTTATAGCTAAAGATTCTGATAATAGTGAAGATGAAATGGTATATATTGTTGTGAAAGATGAATCTAATGATGAAGGAGATAAGATGGCACTTATCTCTCATGTTAGCAAAAATGATATATGAATTATTGACAGTGTGCTCACATCAATTTGACTAGTGACAAAACAAAATTTGAGCATATGGAATATTATGATGGAGGTAGTGTAAGATTTGGAAACAATGAACCTTGTAACATAAAAGGAAAAGGATGTATCTTGTTGATTAAAGAACTTGTATGTGATAATGATTATTGGGTTGAAGGACTAAAGAATAATCTATTGAGTGTGGCACAGTTGAACAACATTGGATTCAAGGTAGAATTCATGAATGGACAAGCCAAACTACTGGATGGGAAAGGAAATTTGGTTGGATCTAGCAAGCAAACAAAAGGTAATCTATTTTATCTTGATCTCAATGATTGTTCATATTTTATTGCTCAAGTAGAGGAAAGTTGGTTATGACACAAAATACTATGTCATGTGAACTTTGATAATATGGTCAAAATAAGAAAACATAGAAGAATAAGAGGTATACCTAGTTTGAAGAAACCTAACATGAGTCTATACAATAATTTTCAAATTGGTAAGATGGGAAAGAGAAGTTTCAAGAGCAAAGACTATCAGTCAAAAGAAGTCTTGGAAATTGTTCATATAGACCTATTGGAATAGAGAGTTATGATGGAGAAAAAAATTTCATTCTTTTTTTTGATGACTACTCTAGAATGATGACGATAATGTACCTAAAAGAAAAATCAGAAGCCTTTTAAAAATTCAAGTGATATCTGGCAAGAGTAGAAAAAGAAACTAGATAGAAGTTGAAATGCTTAATATCAAACAGAGGTGTTGAATTCATCTCCCATGAATTCAATAATTGTTGCATTGAAAGAGGAATCAAAAAGACAAGTATCATCCCATGGTACACCACAGTAGAATGGGATAGCTAAAAGAAGAAATAGATCTATCATGGATTGTGCAAGAACCTTGATGATTGAAAAGAAAGTTGCTCTCAAATACTAGAAGGAAGCTATCAGCACTATAGTTCATACCTTGAACAAAGTTTAGTTGAAGAAAGATTCAAACAAAACACCTTATCAGCTATGGTATGGCTACAAACCTAATGTAAGTTACTTGAAAGTATTTGGCAGCAAATGTTATATATTGAAAGAATCCAAAAAAGGAAAATTTGATGTAAAAGGTGATGAAGGCATATTTCTAAGATACTCCTACAGAAGTAAAGCATACAAATGTTTGAATTTTTCCACTCACAAAATTATAGAAAGTGCATATGTCATAATTGATGAATTTGCAGAAAAGAGTGATGAAGAAAGAAACAAGGAACCTGAAGACTAAAGGAGATTTTTTTGCTATGAACCTGATACCCTACCAAATCTATCTAAGAGAAAAGAAGCTTCATCTCATGAGTCCCCAGATACTTCAATAGTTAATGAGTTACAGATAGTGCAACCCAAGCTACAAGGACCCAAGTCACAACTAGAGGCTACTGAACTAGTTCAAACCGAGCCTGACGAACCTGAGTCATAGACAAAAGGACCTGAGCTTGAAACTAAAATTCAAGAAAAAGATGATGGAACTCATTCAAAAACCAAGGAGCATGTGCTAGCAAGATATGTCAAAAGGCATCATGCACTTGATTAGATCATTGGAGACAAATTAGATGGAACAATGACAAGAGGGATATTAAAAGGTACATGTTTACTTGCTGAATTTGAACCTAGAAGTGTTAAGGATGCTCTAAAAAATGAAAGTTGGATTGAAGCAATGAATGAAGAAATAGAACAAATAGAAAAGAACAAAACTTGGACTCTTTTTCTTAGACCCAAGGATAAAAATGTAATTGGTACAAAGTGGGTATTTAGAAATAAGTTGAATGAAGATGGAAAAGTGTCAAGAAACAAAGCAAGATTAGTGTGCAAAGGTTATTCTCAAGAAGAAGGTATGTATTATGGCGAGACTTTTGCTCCTGTGGCAAGACTAGAAGGTGTTAGAACTTTACTAGCATATGCAGCACACAAAGAAATTAAATTATATCAAATGGATGTCAAATATGCATTCTTGAATGGAATTCTTGATGAGGAAGTCTACATTGAGAAACCAAAAGGTTTTGTAAATCCTAGTAAAAGAGACATGGTTTGCAAACTACGCAAAGCATTATATGGTGTCAAACAAGCCCTCAAAGCTTGGTATAAAAGACTACATAATTACTTGGTATAGATTGTTTTTCAAATGACAAATGAAAAAAGTAGCATGTATATCAAAGAAGGACCAGAAAAGAAGATTGTGTTAGTAGAGATATTTATTGATGATACTCTATTTATAGGAAATGATGACTTGTGCAAAGCATTTTTAGAAGAAATGAGTAAAAAATTTGAGATGTCCATGTTTGGTGAAATAAAGTTCTTTGTTGATGTGCAGATACAGCAGAACAAAGATGGTATCTACATCACTCAATCCAAGTATATCAAGGAGATACTGAGGAAATTTGGAATGGAATATTCAAAACTAGTTGGAACACCTATGTCTACTAGACATAAGCTCTCCAAAAATGATGATTCCAAAGAAGTAGACAAGACCACTTACAGATCAATGATTGGAAAATTGTAGTATGTAGTGCATATAAGGCCTGATATTGCATTAACAGTTGGTATAGTGGCAAGATTCTCAGAAAATCCCAGAGAAAATCACATGATGGAAATCAAGAGAATCATGAGGTATCTAAAAGGTACTGAAGACTATGGTTTATGTTAAAAACTTGGAGGCAATTTGGACTTGAAAGTATTTACTGATCTTGATTGGGCGGGAAGTCTTGATGATAAAAAAAGCACTAGTGGTGGAGCATTATTTCTTGGAAAGAGACTAGTATCTTGGACAAGCAAGAAGCAAAATTGTACATCTCAATTCATAGAAGAGGCAGAATATGTAGCAGCAGTAGTCAATTGTTCTAACATTGTTTCATTTAAACAACTGTTGGAAGGAATGAAGGTAGAGATCAAAGATCTAGTTGCCATATATTGTGATAACACTAGTGCAATAAACATATAAAAGAATCCAGTAATGCATTCCAAAAACAAGCATATTGTTATAAAATATCATTTCTTAAGAGAATTAGTGTAGAATAAAGAAGTTAGATTGGAATATGTGAATACAAAAGAATAGATTATAGACATATTCACCAAGCCAATACCTGAGGATGCATTTTTGTATCTAAGAGGTAAGCTAGGGGTCATTCCCCTATCTAAAATTCACTAAATGAAGTTTAGTGAATGCATCAACCAGAACATGTTGAAAATCAATAAGTTGGTGCAAATTGGCAAGGGCATATTGTAGATAAAACAGTACTTAAGGTACATTGGTATTTATAGAATTATTGTCTTTGGCATGTGTTGTCAAAGAGGGAGAAGTTTACTATCATATCTTTGATAAATTTTAGGAAGTAGAATAAAGTAAAGAACCAAAGAGGGGGAGAAGTTTTCAAAGAAAAAGTTTGTTGAAAGAGGGAGAATGTTCTGAATGAACTTGGTAATAGTTGTTGTAGATAGAATCTAGTGAAAGGAAGAGCTCATACTGACAGAGGGAGTTCTCAAGGCCAAATCCAAAATTTCATTGTGCTATGACATGCTATGTTTCCATCAATGCCAAAGAGGGAGATTGTTGGATATAATTGGTTAATTGTGTGTTGTCTTTGATGTTACACAAATTTCATATCATTATTAGTCAGTATATGTCGAGCTCACTCGGGAAGTGAAGACAGTTCTCAGTGTCTACTGAGCATTCATGTGTTTACCTAGCTTAGAAGGTAGTGTCTACCAAGTTCACTTGGGCATCAAAGAAAAAGTTGCAGAAAGTGAGTGTCAACCAAGCTCACTCAGTTAACAAAGGAAAGTTGGATGGAATCAGTGCTAACCGAGCTCACTTGGTTAACAAAGGAAAGTTGGATGGAACCAGTGCTAACCAAGTTAATTTCTACCGAGCTAGGTTGGCTAATGAAGGATTTTCTTATTTTATTGTACTAAGTTTAATTAATTTATCTAATTCCAACTGACTATGGTGATGAATATTGATTATTCTAAGTTGTATTTGAGTTGACTTGACAAAGTGGAAGATATAAGTATAAGGTCAAGTTGTGATTTCAAAGTGTGTGAAAAGTGCAAGTGATGATGATGTGATTGAAGATCTAATGATGAGAAGAGGAAGTGAATTTGAAGGATAAGCAGTATATCCTTGTGGAGAAGCAAAGATATATTCTATCAGGATTGATCAAGTACAAGCCAAAATAAAGATCTATAATTAGCAATTCAATTGCATTCAAATCAGGTCCTCTCATTGTTACTCTCTAACCATTGTAGCAGTGATCTAAATCTCCTAATAGAGTTGGCTTAACAACTATTTGCAAATCCTCTAACAAGGTGGCAATTCCATTGAATTGTTCTCAAGACCTATAACAAGGCCACTTCTAATAAGATGATTAAATCCTTTAACAAGGTCACACCTAATAGTGTTTTTTGTAACCTTTATCAAGGTTGGCTCCTAACAGGGCTCACTTCAGAAGAGTGAACAATAGTAACTAGTTGCAATTGGTGGTTTTTTCCAAATTGGGTTTCCATGTTAAATCCTGGTGTCAAATGTGTTCATGCTATTTTATTTTATGTGTTTGCACCTAAGTTAATGTAATGGTAATCACAGATAACATCTAAAATTTTATCTGTTAATCATTTACTAAGCTAATCTAGTTATTACCGAGTTACAACATTTTGTCTGTTTATCGAGATTCAGCAGTATTCAGTTATATGTTTGCTTTTTGTACTAACATGTAAGGGATCTAGGATTTATTTTTGTAGTAACTGTTTCACTCCTCCCCTCTTAGTTACTCTTATATTTCCAATAGAAACTAACCATTACAATTTAAATTTTCAAATTTGTAAATGTTAATAAACTAACACCTTTCAACCTCAAATCAGTTCAAAGGCCTTTCAATTGACCTTATTACATTATTGATCATCCCTAAAACCCTTTGTATTTACCCTTATTATAACTCTTTGATCCTATGGTCCCTTCAGGACCATTAGGATATATATTCAATTTATTATCCTTATTGTATTCAAAAGTTATTATAGGCCTCAATATTATCATAATTTGGTCTTATAGACGCTTTAATGCTTATCTCATGTCTTGATGACTCCATGTGTCCTCTTATCTTACCAGGTGCTCTTGCATCCAAAAGGATGGTTTGATTTGCTACAACTACAACATGACAAACATATTGCAAGGTTCTATAAATGTATAGTTTAAAATGATTGCAGAGAACTCAAAAGAATAGAACGTGACATAATTGATGAAGACAATAGAAGATGCTTCTAAAGGTGGTTTGGCATCCATTCCAAATATTGTTTCCTCTTTTTTTGCAAAATGACACAAACTACAAGGTTTGAGGGCAATTTTTTGTATGGCTCTATTTCCCCACTCAAGGTTGGATCTTGAGTATCTCCTTAGCATGGTAATAAGGTGTGATGGATTTTATGGAGGTAAGATTTATATTTTTGTGGTTTCTAAAGACAATTGTATGGTTCTATAAAAAATGTATTAGTTGTTTGGTTGTGTCAAATATTTTATGTACTAAGTTGTATTCAAATGTGCATTGGAGAAATGTTGTTTCTTAATTCACAAATTAAGATGCATTTGGACTTTTTCTTAGATAACAATGTTGTTGACTTTAAAATATTCTTCAATAAGTTGAAAGATAGCTTGTGTCTAAGGAACCAGATTCCTCCCAAGGTAACCAATGAGTATAAAGATATCGTCATCTTTTATGTTGATAAGGACTTCTACTACAAAAAAAGTTTTTGTGTAGGATTATTGGGAAATTGAGTTGTTCTATTTGATTTATGAGGAAAATTGTATGGGCATTGTTGAAAAATTATCAATATTCAAAAAGGTCTCAATGTTGGAAAAATTAAAGCTAAGATAGAACTATATGTAGCTGGTAGGGAAAGAAAAGACAAAGATATAAGCAAGAAAATTATATATATATATATATATATATATATATATATATATATATATATATATATATATATATATATATATATATATATATATATATATATATATATATATATATATATATATATATATATATATATATATATAGAGAGAGAGAGAGAGACCCACACACACACATAGGATTTTTCTTCTAGTTGAAAAAAAAAAAAAAAAAACTCAAAAGAATGTATCTGAAGTTGCAACTTCAATGATTATTTCAAATGATAGTGAAGAGAACAAACAAAAAGGTGTGGGTGGGTAGAAGGGAATTTTAAGGATTGATTTGCAAAGTGTTACTAATGAGAAGTGTGTAAACTTCTCATGTCCATAAAAAAAAAATTATATGTTAATTGAAAATATTCCTACTATGTTGTATTAGTTAGGAGGACATTAGATTGTTGGAGATATGCTCCATAATATGATCAAGATTTTGTCTAGTTTCTTAAGAAGATGCTTGGAGTTGTTGCCCCTCCTAGTGTAGTGCATTAGAGTGGTGAATCTGCCTAAGGGGAAATGTGAGACAACTACTCAATAGAAATGTTCATACAATTGGAGAAATGTTCTATGTAAGAAAGTTTTTCAAATCAAATCAATAAAATTGGATGTCCTAGTGTGAGGCAAAATTTCACAAAGAAAAGTTCATATAAATAGCCTATCAACTAAATAAATATATATGTTTCCACTTGGGTAGACCTTGGTTTGGGAAACCACTTTGAACATCCAAATAAAATTTAAAAATAATAATTCAATTTTGTCTTGACTAACCATGAAAAGAGGTAATTATTTTTTTTTAGACCTATGAACAAAGGTCTTTGAAGATCGCGAGCAAATTTAAGAAGCATAATTACAAACCTATGAACAAATATTTTTTGAGAATCATAACCAAATTTATAGAGGAAAATTAGGTATGATTCAAGGTGGTCAAGCTCGTATCAAATCATTCCTTTTTACAAATGGATTAGAGTTCATTGTGAGATGTTGCTCAATTGTGGGGATTGGCATCTTCAAAGATTGGTGACTAGAAATTTGTGTAAAATGGGTTGATGTCTCCTCTAGATTGCTAACTACAAAGATTGTAAGAAGTTTCTAATACAAAATATATATTTTATTACTATTTTATCATGCATAGTTTCCGTATAAAATTTGTCTTATTGTATTTCTACTTGCTCTAGCATAATTGTATGTTCTTTGCATCACTTTTCATATTAAATTTCAACTCTTTCCTTTTAGATTTTATAAATTGTGATGCATAAAATAATGAACAACGAAAAAGCCTTAACAAATACCCCACCCCACAATCAAAATCATTTTAAATGTGGCAAATTAATGTTTTTTTCTTTTTGACATATTAATAAATGATGGCTATTTTTTCCCTTGCCAAAAATGAATTAATAATGTCAGAGGTGAATTACTTGTTTTGTAGGAAAATGAATAATAATGGTCTTGGCTAATCTTTAGTGGTAAACTAATAATTTGTTTAATCTGAAAGCGAATTAGTGGTCACTTCAAGTTTCAACTTGTATACTATCTTAGATTTTTTATTATTAATTTTGTAATGTCGTTATGTCAGTGTTACTATTACCAAGTCAGCTATCGTTGTTTGCATAAAAGTATCACACTTCTATAAACCATTATTCTTGAGAGAACCCATAGAAGAGGATATCTCAAGAGCCAGCTTATAGCTCTCTATCTATGACATGTAAAGGCTATGAGATGGTGGCTCTCAAATGAACCAAACTATGCAACCCTTGCAAGGTACACCATAGAACAAGAGATTCAAAGAGTAGAGGCAAGAGTGCAAATATCCAAGAATGTAGAATAAAATGCAATGCAAATGCAAGCTAACAAAGAGAACTAAGTTAAAGCATAAATGAAGCTAAGTTAAAAAGTATGCCATAATGTAAGTAGAATGAGAGCTAAGCTAAAATGCAAAAATGCAAGAATGCAAGAATGCTCCAAGTCTCCAAAATCACCAAGAAAACCTGTAGCATAACAATAGCATGAGAGACTAAGATCTTTTTGAATGAGGAGAGAGCCCTCCCTTTTAAATAAAAATGGACAGTAGAGATTAAGAGGAAAAAAAGGAATAATCAAGGGAGGAGAATACATCTCGAGTGATCCATGTGCACAAGCATCTCAACCAATCACAATGAATGGTTGACTTTTGAGAGGGTTTGAAATGTGTGGAGGAGAATTAAAGTTATTTTAAAAATAGAAGATTCCTCTCACATAGAAAATTGTGCATTCATGTGTAGACAAAAATGTCTTTTCTTTTATTTCTAAAATAAGAATAATGCTTTATGTGTGCACACTTAGGATAAGAGATGAGTGGAGAATTTTATTTAATTAAAAGGGGGACATGTTCTTTTAATTAAATATGAACTTGGGATAAAGTGGTCATATCATAGGTTATAATTGGATAAATAGATTGTTGAGGATTTGATCAAAAATAACCATTAGATAAATTATGGAAAAATGCTAGAAAGGGGGCTCGTAGTCTAGATGACCATTTTTAGTTGATTACATTTCCCTCTCTTTGACTAATGTGTGATCAATCTAGGAACAAATTATGTCAAAGAATGAAGAAACTAAGATGATAGAGCTAGAGACCTAATTATGAAGAATGAAGCAACGAGAGATCAAAGATCTTGAATGCATAATATGATAGCAGTAGTACTGAACACTAGGATAGAGATGATATCAGAACTCAAGAAGAGTACGAACACCAAAAAAGTGATAGATCAAGAGAAAATAGATAGATGTAGAAGAAAGCAATTTGCATCAATGATAGAATATTCTTGCCCCCTCGGGATTGAAATCAAAATGAGATAGAGGATATGCAAAAATAATCTAGATTTGATCAAATCAGAACAAAGAAAAGTTCATGATGATAGATAAGAGATTAAGACTAAAGAGTGACCACCAAGAAATGAAAATATGCCCCAATTTAACTAAGTCTGACCAAGAAAGATAAAGCATAAGAATTAGGTCAAAGAAAGAAGAATGGTGAAATGAGATAAAATAGAAATGAAAGCAAAGAGTGGAAGAGAGTAAAAATGATGAAGAAATCAAGGAAAGATGATTTCCCCAAAAATATTCAAAGATTGAGCCTCAATAGGTTAGCCAACTACATAGAAGAAGGAAGAAATTTTGACTAGCAAGATGAACTCGAATTTAGATTTTGATCCTAAAAATGGATCCAAGATGTCGAGATTAGAAAAGATAGGTCAAAAGCATAGATGAGATGGTAAGATAGAAAAGAAGATAGAAATGGGAAAGAAGAGATAAGATTGAGATGAGGTAAGAGAAGGATGAATGTAGTTAGCTAACAAGTCCATGAAAGATAAACAAGAGAACTCTCTCAACATGCAAAATGCAAAGCTAAGCTAGAATGAACCTTAGAATGCAAGTTAGTATGAAAAGGTGCAATTGAAAGGGTTACATAAGGAGGTCCTAAATTTTATCATTGAGCCTTATTAAGGATGTCATAATATCATACAATCATCACTAACATAAACTATGAGGATATGAATATGATCTATATTAGATAGGTATGTGGGAATCCAACCTCTGCATCAAAGACATATAGGTCAAGGTGACTATGCAGTTAGATTCCCTAAGTTTAATTAGAAATATTACACTTGTATTAAAGAATAAATGCCAAGATAACCCCTAAATGTGGTCTTGCAAAAAACCAATCGAGGATGATACGTTTGTAAGACAAAGTGTTAAGTAGGACAAGCATAAATGCTCAAAACACTATAGACTAACAAAGTATACCCACAAGTAGAAATTAAGAAAACATGCCCCATGCCTCTGGTCTTCTGGTCCATGACATCCTTGAAATACTATTAGGGAGGGAACATATAGCAAAGAAATCATCATAGATAGCACACAAAGTAGATAAAGTTCAACATAGTTTAGCATAGTTCAGTCATTTAAATGTTTAAGTGTGTGTGTGTGAATCACTTGGCCATTTCTTCAAGACTTGAATCTGATAGTGATAAATATTGCAACATCAGAGACTGTAGGTAAACTATCTGAAAAGTGTTGAGAAACACTTGATGTCAAGTTGGGGGAGTAGTGTTGAGAAACATTGTTTTGTGAGTTGCCAAAGAAACCCTAATGCACAAGGATACCTCAATAGGCTAAGAAGTGGTGCCCCTAGGACAAGGACAAGAAACAATCCCAAGCTAGGAAATGTGGTGCGAAGTGGATGATTAAGATTGATAGAAATAGGTGCAAGGGTCTCAAGTAGTGCATGTTTCTAGGTTTTCACCACTTAACAGATTTTTTTGGGACTTTTTTAAATTTTTTTGTATTTTTGAATTTATTTATTTTTTTGGTGATACATCAAAGCGCCTATTGCTAGGTTTTTACTAAGATGGTCATTTTTTCAAGACATTTTCTGATTTTTAGGATTGTATTCAGCATCATGTATAATTTTTAGGATTTTTAAAATGACTTAGAGATTACTAGTTCTCAAGCAAGATCACATCACTTTCTCTCAATGTTTATTGAGGTGTAGGATATGATAGAGCAGAAAGCTAGTAGATAACCAAAGATGGATAAGAAAGGAGTATGAAGCAAGTGAAAGTGATCCTCAAGGACTTGACTCCTCAATAGTACCCAAGCTAGGGAAAGAGGTGAAATAGTAAGATGAAGTATGTTTTGGATAAGCAATTAAAGTAATGAGCAAGATAGCATGTAGGATAAGTAGTGAAGCCAATAATTGAGATAGCATGAAGCGTGTACTCCAAAAGAGTATCTATGTCAAGAGACCTATGAGAGCCATGTTTTATTTATTGTGATCAAGACCAAGGGGTCAACTAGATAGGATAGCAATGGGATAGATAAATAAGAATAAATCTCAAGATGGAGGTTATGAGTGAATGAAAAAGCACTATAGAGAATCTCATGGATAAGATAGCCAATATGCAAAGATAGCTCAACATTGTCAAGATCAAAGAGAGAAGAGGGGATAGATGGATGATGAAAGAATTACGCATGATGTCTGTTTACCAGGTTTTTATCATGGTACTTATCCAATGTGCCACAAGAAGTGGTTTTCACCATAGGATGAATTTATTTATCTTTACTTTTGCTACCAAGGTGCTACAAGAAGTGTTGGAAATCTGATTGAAAAGCTCATTGTTGAAGACCAAAGAGGGAGATTGTTGTTAAAAGAATGTTTTCAATCATTGTTTTGTCATTGATGTCAAACCTGCTATTTGTAGGAATGAAAATTGCTTATAAGATCCAAGTAATATTACTTAGTTGACTGATGAAGAGGATTTGATCAACAAGATGTAACAAAAGAACCTAAGGGAAAGGTTGAGTTATGATGTTGTAATGAAGTGTAAGGATCAGCTAAGAGAATGATTAAATGATGTATTCATAACATACTCAAAGATACAGAGGTTGGTCACACTCAGAAACATTGGAGGAATAAGTTGTAACAAGGTTGACTACAAATCTTAAACTAAGTTCATCAGTGGGTGTTAAGCAAGCTAGTTGAAGCCAAGCAAAAGGAAAATCTAGTGTGTGTCGAGTGATCTTCAAGTGCCGAGTGAAGTTAAAGTGTCAAACAAAGCAACAGGTGTTAAGCATTAGAAAATATTAGTTGGTGCTAAGTGAACTTTAGGTGCCAAGCATCAGTAAAATCATAGTTGGTGTCGAGTAACATAGTGTGTGCCGAGCATCAGGATTTCAATAGTGCCAAGCTACTGCATTATTGGAAAAATCAAAGATTTTCCAAATTTGAGCCAACATAGTTGTTACCTATAATTTTGTGAACCATTTGGAGGATAAGGATGATGAGCTAGTGGCATAGAGTTCTATGTGAACCATTTTTTGAGCAAATTCAAGAGGATTCTTCATGATGTTTCTAGAAGAAACATAATATGGGTTAGATTCAATGTATCCTACCTAATCCATACGAATTGAAATTAAAGGAGGGAAGAATCGAGCAAGAAAAGGAACTCTAAGACTTCTATTTAAGAAGTCACAAACCAAGAAGCAAGTGCTTCTGGAGTGCCAAATTGTGAAGTGGTTAGAAGGGTGTCAAGGAGAAGACATCTATGAGAAGGAAGAATAGAGCACAGAGACTCTGCTTCCACAAGTGGTCAAGAAAGAGATGATTGCACTGGTACACTAAGCATGGAGACTCAAAGAGACTAAGATTGAAAGGAGGGCAAGTTGTCAAGAGTTGCATAGACTGAATGCCAAGCAAATGAAGAAGAGCTGAGAAGTGATTTGAGATCTACAAGTTGAGTTGTATTCTGTAATCAGGTCAAAACCCCTAATTATTACTCTCTAGCAATTGTATCAGTTAGGATAGAAGGAAGACCCCATGGACTTAGGTTGGTTTAATAGCCATTTGTAAATCCTTTAATAGGGTGGCATTCCAAGTGAATGTTCTAAAGTCCTCTAACTAGGCCCACTTCTAACAGGGTGGTTAAATCCTTTAACCAGGTCACATTTAACAATGTGTTGTGAGACTTTAACAGGGCAGGCCTTTCACAGGGTATCACTTCAAAAGAGTGAAAATTGAGTAGCATGTTACTGGTGGTTTTTCCCAAATTGAGTTTCCAGGTAAATCACTATGTTATGTGTTGATCTTTTCATGTGTTATGCTTGCATGTTGATTTACAGTAACTTGTTGAATAGGATAGTTAAAGCTTGGATGAATGAATGGTTGAATGGGCTTACTACACTTAGTGAAAAAGTTTGAATTGGATATTTGGACCTTGAATAATTGATTCACCCCAACACCCCCCCCCCCCCTCTTAGTTATTCTAAAGAATTTCTAACAAGAAGTGGTTTTCACCAAGGCACATTTTCATTTTTTTTTTTTTTGAATTTTTATCTTTTTGAATTTTGAATTTTTAGAAAGAGCTCAAGTTGTTTGAATGTAGATAGTGCTCCTATAGGAAAGATAAGTCATTATAAGCCAAGACCATAGAAAGGTATGTTCAAAGATGCTAATAGGGTGATGAAAGAAAAATGGTAGTAGGAAGATTATATGGAGGATAAGAGTTCATGTATAGAAATTAAGTGTAAGCTTGAGAGGATTTCATGAGGGTAGCTGAAATATTGGACAGTATCAACATTGACACATACCTTGAAGGGTATCAGAATGATGGAGGAATCATGGATGAAATAACTTGAGGTTTAGATGTATGAGGTGGTAGAAGAAATTTGGAAAAAAGTGGAGTGGAAGGCTTTGGAATATTTTTAGGAAGATTTTTGGAAGAATATGGAATGGAAACCTTTGGAAACTTTTGAGGAAGATGTTTAAAATAAAATGGGGTGGAAGCCTTTGGAAGTTTGAATGTCATTTTTGAAGTATTTTCAATATTCAAGTCTTTCAAAAGAGACTTGGGAAATGGCTTTAGATTTTTCTTGTTCTTTGGATGCTTGAGAGTGCATTTCTTCAATGATGGATTTAGGAACCCATATTTTATTTGATTTAGCTCTCTTAATAGTGGACCTTTGTGGTCTCTTTTGTGCATTTTCCTTCTTAGCATTCACATGTCATTTAGATGGGACATAGTGATCTTCATTTTTCAATGGATTCTTATGTTTATTCTCACTTCCAAAGGACTTGGGATTTGTGGGTGAATAAGGATGATATGAATGGTTTAGATGGATAGATGTGTGAAAAGTCATCAAGGATGAGTGTCTTTGTTGATCTTGAGGTATGATGGGAAAGCTAGGGGTGGACAATGTAGGAGATGAAGGAACATAAGGTCCCAATATAGATGGAATGTTTGAAGGCTTTAGCTTTGATGGATGGGGACCAAGGATAGATTTATGAGATGCAAATGGATAGTGGAAAGGGATATCAACATCTTTAGAGTGAGCAACATGGTCAAAGCCATCAATAGAATCATGAGTAGCTTTGATCAAAAAAACATTTTTAAAAGGAGCACTTGAAGCTTGAGCACAATTTTGAAGTGGATATGGAGAAGTAGAACATGAGGGGACACTTTGATCTTGACAAATAGCTTTGGATAGCGTGGGAAGAGAACTTTTCTCATAATTTTCAGTAAGCTCAAGGGAGATAATGGAAGTGGTATCTTCATCGTACTTGGGAGGTGGATAAGACATAGGATATGGAGGAATGACATTTTGAAGGAGATGAAAGGGTTCTTGATCTTGATCTTTCTTGATATTTATAGTTTTTTATTTTTGAGAGTCCTCTTGACATGGAGCCACTTCTAAGGACAAGGTATAATTAAGAGTGAATGGAGTAATGCTTGGATCTTTAGGCTTAGTAGCATGGAAAAGGTTTGTAGCCAAGTTAAGGTTAGTTTGAGTTTCTTTTAGAGGTAGCCCTTGAGGATAGGCATAGTGTACATGAAAAGCATTAGGTTCTTTATTTGATAGAGGTATATTGGAAAGCTTTGAAGTGTTTGGGGTGCATGAGTGTTGGAAGAAGTGGAGGTATCAAGGAAACCATCACTAGACATAGGTTCATTAATATGATCTTTCTCAAGAAGAGTATCCTCATCACATGAGTCATTAGAGGTATCAATAATCCCATTATCAATAAGATCTTGGATTTTATGTTTCAACTGAATGCAATTTGAAGTACTATGCTCATTATGTCGATGATAAGAACAATAGATATCCAAGAATGGGTTTCCATATGATCTAGACTTAGGTAATGTGATGAGCTTGGTGCCAAGAAGTGTTTGCAAAGTGTCATCATAAGAATCTTCCAAGGGAACAAAAGCTCTATAAAAAGTATGTCTAGAGTCTTTTTGTTGTTTCTCAAGTGAATGGTATGCATCCATGTATTCATCATTTTCTTGGTCAAAGATAGGTCCATCATCATAGCTTGGAATAGGCTCAAAGGAGGTATCACTTTCTTTCTCTCTAAGGAGGTCTTTAGATCTAGAAGATGAAGACATTTGATGTCTTGGAGTAGAAAATGTAGACCTTGAAGAAGATGAACCATGTGTATGTAAAGGTCTTAAGGAAGATTCATTTAAGAATGAAATCTTCTCCTCTAATCTTTTTTGCAGTTTAGACTTCATTTCTATCATACGCTTAGAGAAATGAAGGTAAGAAAGATCATTTGTCTCTTCTAGTTCTTCATATTGAGCATATAGATCTTGAAACTCTTTAGTGGCATGGAGGATATCATGATCATATAGATTTGGTTGAGGTCTGGTAGCACAAGTTTTATATCCCATAGTTTTAGATGCAAAGCCAAGCATAAAAGAGCCTAGAAGATAACTTGATGTTGAAACTATAGGAGGTAGATTGTTCACTTGCCATAATAGTAAAGATAGAGTAAAGTGATTTGTCAAGAAAGTGTCCAAGAAACTTACAACACTGGTGACTCAAGCCAAGATCTAGGCAAGAAGCCAAATAGCCAAGTAGATAGAGCAAGCAGGGTGACAAGTGAACAACTTTCTCAACCCAAGAGTGTACTCAAGAAATCAAGGTAACCATTTCAGCAAAAAGACAACTAGCAAGCCAACATAGACCATGAAGATAGAAAGACCAAGAGCACTAAGACCAAAGAGCCACTTTAAGCATGTTTAAGCACTAGAAACATAGAAAAGAAAAATAAAATTATGAGACTCCCATTAACAAGAAACACAAGAAAAAATGTTAAGACTTGATGCTTTGACTTGGTTGACAAAGTTTGACCATAGTTGATAGCATAGCAAGTTTGATGTTCAAAAGCAATTTCTTTCCAAGCAAGATAGTGACACATGAAGTAGTCTTCAAATAATCAAGCAAGATACAAAGCAACCTTGCATGATACAAGCATATGTAAGGTCTTAAAAGAAATCTCTAGAACAATCATTATGTGTATGTTCAAAAGATTTCCATAGGTCTAGCACATTCAAGAACATATCAAGCAACATCTACCTAAAAGTCACGATTCATTACTCAATAACTTGACCCATGCTTGATGCTCCTTCACCTCACACCAAGTGGTTTCCCACAAGAGATATTTCCTTTGTCATGAAAATATCACAAGCACAACCAAGGGAACACATATGGTGAGTGTAAATCTTGGGGTGATCTGGGTAGTCCACTAGGATCGATCCTTGCATCAAGAAGTTGAGCAGAAAATTAGGGTAGATACTAACCTAGGTTGTTTAGAAAGCGCTTATCTTCATAATATTCCTCTTGCACCCAATTAAGGGACACCCCACTTTGCAGTGGGTAATAGACCCCATGGCCACAAGAGCACTTTAAGCATTCTTACTTAGTGATCTCCTTATGGTCAAAATCTCATAAGAGATCACACTAAGCAAAGGCAAACACTACATCTACCAAGGTTTTGTGTCCTTGATAGCCTTGAGTTTATAGTGGGTTGGAAGAGTCAGGTAATTTGCTTGTCCCCACTCGGGTTGTTCCTCTCAGTTGTCTGAGAGCAAACCCTCTAAAGGATTCTAACTAATACAAAATAGATCCACTCTCAAAGGTCAAGATTTTTGATTCACCTCAAGAATGAAAAGCATACTCTCCTATCTTTATTGTTTCTCCCAAACACACCAAGAAGATTCATTTACCCCCTTGCTTTCGAAATCCAAAGGTGGGTCAAGATTTCTAATTCACTGCAAGGGTGAAGAGCATACTCTTATATCACCAAAGAATCTCAATTACAAGTTTAATGTGCCTAAGAAATGAAAAAAACTAGTAGAATGCCACACATGGAATAAAATAAATAAAAGAAATTTTGATTTTTATGCATTGGGTAACCCTGCAAACAATTGTTAGTAGCCCTTGTGCATTTGAAGTTTTGACATGCATTCTTTTTAGTAAAGAAAATGAGAAACTCCCTGCAAAGAAACCAAGGTTAGGGCATATTAACCAAATAAGACTTGCCAAAAAAAGTGGTTAGTTGCCTCAAAGATTCAAGTTATCTTCCAACCAAGTGTATGTAAAGAAAGTGCAAGTTAATCACAAATGTTCTCATTTCTACTCTTTACTTTTGACCTAGTCAACAAGATTGGACTTTTTCCTATGATTTTAGATTCAAAAATAGAAATGAAAAGAAGAGACCCCTACTAAAAATTTGAGAGCTTTTCAAAAATGTAAGAAATTTAAAAAAATCTCTTCATTTGTGCCCTAGACAACCATTTTGTCAAAACAAACTAGATTTATCAAATTGAGTTTTTGATCCTTAATATGACCTCAAAATTCAAAACATAAAGAAAGTACCTCTATAAAATTTAAAAACCTTTCTGAAAATGTAAGTTTTTCCAAAAAATGCATTTATTTGCAACTAGAAATGACTTTTTATGAAAAAAAAAAATATAACTAATGCAAATCAAGTCAAAATGATCTAAAAATTGGACTAAGACATCTCAGACACATAATCAACCTACAAAAATAAATTTAGAATAAAACTCTAATTGGTTTAGGAGATTTGATCAAATCTTCAAAAACCTAGGGTTTTGGCCTTCAAACCAATCTACATATGGGTTAGCCTTAAAACCAAAGTGAGAAGTCTACAAAACCACTTGATTAGATCCAATACATTGCCATAAAAAATTAGAAATGATAAATAAAAGCAAATGGAGGTAGAAACTTGATTCAAGTCCCACGGTGGGCACTAAAAATGTGTGCATAAAAGTATCACACTTCTATAAACTATTATTCTTGAGAGAACCCATAGAAGAGGGAGTCTCAAGAGCCAGCTTATAGCTCTCTATTTATGACGTGCAAAGGCTAGTAGATGGTGGCTCTCAAATGAACCAAACTATGCAATGCTTGCAAGGTGCACCATAGAACAAGAGATTCAAAGAGTAGAGGCAAGACTGTCAATATCCAAGAATCTAAAATAAAATGAAAGCTAACAAAAGAGAACTAAGCTAAAGCATAAATGAAGCTAAGCTAAAAAGTATGTCATAATGTAAGTAGAATAAGAGCTAAGCTAAAATGCAAAATGCAAGAGTGCTCCAAGTTTCCAAAATCACCAAGAAAACCTATAGCATAACAATAACATGAGAGACTAAGATATTTTTGAATGAGGAAAGAGCCCTCCTTTTTAAAGAAAAATGGACGGTAGAGATTAAGAGACAAAAGAGGAATAATCAAGGGAGGAGAATACATCTTGAGTGATCCATGTGCACAAGCATCTCAACTAATCACAATTAATGGTTGACTTTTGATAGGATTTGAAATCTGTGGAGGAGAATTATAGTTATTTTTAAAATAGAAGATTCCTCTCACATAGAAAATTGTGCATTCATGTGTAGACAAAAATGTCTTCTCTTTAATTTATAAAATAAGAATAATGCTTTATGTGTGCACATTTAGGATAAGAGATGAATGGGGGATTTTATTTAATTAAAAGGGGGACATCTTCTTTTAATTAAATATGAACTTGGGATAAAGTGGTCATACCATAGGTTATAATCAAATAAATAGATTTTTAAGGATTTGATCAAAAATAACCATTAGATAAATTATGAAAAAATGCTAGAAAGGGGGCTCATAGTCTAGATGACCATTTTTAGTTGATTACAACTGTCACTTTCAAGTTTTGCATTGTTAATACAATAGTTTTATTGATCGTTGATTAATTAGAGATCAACAACAGAAGATGCATTTTGGGGCCACTCGCTTGAAAAGACCTGGACTCACATGAAAGTCTCTAGAATGGAGACACATGGGCACGAAAACCATTAAGGCATTAATTGGAATGTACTCAAGGTCAAAAAATTTTGACTATCCAATATTAATGCGAGTACATTTTGGCATTTTGCACACTTCAAAATTAATAAGAATATAAAAAAATAAGATATGAAAGATCGCAAACACCAAACAATTTAATGCAACTGTCATTTAATAGCCTCTTCAATTCCTCTTTCATTATCATTTCTCAAATTCTTCAATCTAAATTCAGTTTGGAGATTTTTTTGAATCTTAGTCATGGATATGCCAATTCACCTGAAATGCACTACAATGGCTCTGCAAAAGCCCTTTTTGGGCAAGATTCCTGACAATGTCCTTGCCATGGTTTGCAAGCCAAATGTTCAAAGTCCTTTTATCCGCCATGCTATATTCATGGTCCTGGGACATGAATTCTTAAGAAATGATTAGAGGTACCGTATGTCCACGGATATTACCTCTCGCTTCCTCGTGTCTCTTCTCAACCTTGGAGGCAGTCAAATAGACATTATGATGCTTCTGCATAATGTTTTTAAGGAAACATTTTTAGAAGATGATGTCAAAATTTTTGTATTGGTCGAGCAGGTACCGAAGTCGAGCATTGGCATCCCATTTGCAGACGTAACAAACAAGTGTTGGGAGCAAGACATAAGGAGCATTGTACAGAAGCATCCCTTCCTACTTGACATGAATTAATGGCAATTGACTCGCCATCAAAAGTGGGTACGACTTAGAAGGGATTTTCTACATAAGTGGTTGTTGTTGGACGACGTCAGTGAAACTAACTTCACATGGTTGGACAAGTTCAGTGACATCCTCTTCTCCAATAGATTCCTCATGGAGGGACTTGAAGACCTTTCTAATTGAAGGCTTCAAGCCCTCGGCCTCTCAGCCTCCTAATGCTTCTACCCTCATGGTTCCCTGTTCCTTGTTTCCCGAATCTTGTTTCCTTAACCCTTGCCCTTTGGGCAAAAAAATATTTTTAAGATATTTGTTCTTTCTTTGGATTGGACCTTGCCCTTTATTGTAAATTATGAAATAGTAAAACCAAGCTGATTTAATCAGATATTTTGAATATCTATGCTATGAATTATGTACATTGTACACTCTAAAATATTATCAATGAAAATAATAGTTTTTGGCTTCTCAAATTGTTGTTCCTGTTAGTCTACGACTTTGTTTTTGGCATCTCAATGCATTGTTGAAATGTTAGTCTGCAACTTTGTTATAAAAAATTAACTATTAATAGTTATAAAGTTATAACTTAGAAAAAAAAAAAGGGTTTCAACAATCTCTTTATGGTTTCATATTTGATTAATGATTTATAGTAAAAAATTATTCAATTAAAAATTATCCAATCAAAAGTTTTGTAATTTCTAAAACTATTTTTCTTTCATCTGATTGGTTAAAACAAATGGAGCAATAAGAGTGGATTTCAAGGAAAACTAAAGATTATAACCTTAACAAAGTTAAATAAAATTTTGATCATTTATGTGTCAATTTTTTATTTCATACTTATCTTGTCACCTAACTTTTTTCATTATGAAATATTTTAAATGATGAAGAATAGTTTATAAACAATTATCACAATTTTCAATATATGTTAATAATTTATAGATAATTAAACTATATTACATTTTAATTTTGAAACTAAATAATAAATATGAATAAAAATATAGCATTTGTAATTATATTTTTTAATTTTAATTATTTTATTTAAATTAAACTATTGTTGTTATTATTTCATATCTTGCACCAATTTTATTTTATAAAATTTAATATATCTTCATTGAATTTCTCATATCATCTTTATAACAAAAAGTTTATGATAGAAAAGAAAATCATTTTTATAATAGAAAAGAAAATCCTTTATTTATATTATATTATAACTATTACAATTATTATTATATTTTATATTTTATATAAATAATTAAATTAACATCATGATTTTGACATGCTCAAACTTAAAAATAAAATAATAAAAATTAATTACAATTTCTTTAACAATATTTATTTCAATATTTTTCTCTATATTAATTAATATGCTGTTTAAATTCTTTTCATGTTAATATTTTTTTTTTACTAATTCTATCATTTTTTTGCCACAAACTTAGTTGCTATGGAACCTTGTTTAGATAATTAATATAAGTTATTCGAAAGGTTTAAGTTTTAACGATTCACGATTTGATCTGAACCTTTCAATGAACGATAGATCAACAACTGTGGCTCTATATTTTAGACCAAATTTTAAAAGATTGAAGTTAAATTCTAAACCCTAAACCCAAAATAACGACATGTGTACTCAAAGATTCTACCCAAAATTAGGACATGTGTACTTGAAGATTCTACCTGAAATCCAAACTGTTGACTAAAAGAAAGATCAACAGCCTGAGATGAATTTCAGGTCGATTTGGGGAATGGTTTCCCATGTGCCTAGATTCATCCAGAATCATGACACGTGTCTGGTCATTGCAAAGCTCAATTAAGTGTCAGGACTATAATAATTATGTTTATAAACAATTATCACAATTTTCAATATATGTTAATAATTTATAGATAATTAAACTATATTACATTTTAATTTTGAAACTAAATAATAAATATGAATAAAAATATAGCATTTGTAATTATATTTTTAAATTTTAATTATTTATTTAAATTAAACTATTTTCATTATAATTTCATATCTTCCGCCAATTTTATTTTATAAAATTTGATATTATCTTCATTAAAATTTTGATATCATCTTTTCAATAAAAAATTTTATGATAGAAAAGAAAATCTTTTATTTATACTATATTATAACTATTACAATAATTATTATAAATTATATTATATATATAATATTTTATATAAATAATTAAATTAACATCATGATTTTGACATGCTCAAACTTAAAAATAAAATAATAATAATTAGTAAAAATTTATTTAACAATATTTATTTCAATATTTTTCTCTACATTAATTAATATGTTATTTAAATTATTTTTATGCTAATATTTTTTTTAATCAATTTTTAACTAATTCTATCAATTTTTTGCCATGAACTTAGTTGCTATGGAACCTTATTTAAATAATTAATATTACTTATCAAAAGGTTTAAATTTTAACGATTCACGATTTGATCCGGATCATTCAATAATATAGATCAACGATTGTGGCTCTATTTTGAGCCAAATTTTAAAAGATTGAAGTTAAATTCTATTTCTACGTGAAATCAGGACACGTGTACTCAAAGATTCTACCCAAAATCCTGATCGTTGACTAAAAGAAAGATCAACAACCTGAGATGAATTTTGGGCCGATTTGGGGAATGGTTTTCCGTGTGCCAAGATTCATCTAGAATCATGACACGTCTCCAGCTCAATTAAGTGTCAGACTTGGTTAATATTATTAATAATTATATTTAGTCTTTTTAAAAAAATTACTTAATCCCGACTCGGCAATGTCGCGATTGTTAAGTAAAAGGCAGATCAACACCAACAGCAATGGTCCAGGATGAATTTTGGGTAAATTTTGGGTTCGCTATCGCTGTTGTCGAGAAACATCTAGAATTGTGACACGTGTCCTTGACAAGTGTCACTATTCCGAATGACTCTTAACAACAGCTATAGCATTTTAAAAATTGACCTAAAAATCATATCAATAATTAAGTTTGATTTTTATTAATTAATTTATTTAAAATGAACAAATTTCAAAATTCAAATGTATATTAATGTAATAAATTTTTACTTTTTATTATTATAGTTATGTACATTACTACATTATTGAGTATTTATGTTGTTTACATGTACATTGTACATACTATTAGCAAGTACCTAAAACCATTAATTACTTAATACTTTCATTTTAACTTTTAACTATTTACCTTCTATGTTTTTAGAGTATGAAGTTGAAAGTTCTCCAAGTCGAGAGTATGATACGATAGGGTTTTCAAATTTCACCTTTTCAAAGACTGATTGAATTGCATTTTGTATTATGAAGATTGAAAGTGTGAAACTTGAATATCAGAAGACAACGTCAATTATCGAATCTTGATTCTGGGCATTTAAAAAAAAATTTAAAAAATTATTGCAATTTGCAGTAATAGAAATCTTGATTTTTATTGTCTAAGGTTTACACTTTACAATTTTTTTAAAAAGGCTTCAAGAAGAATTTTGTGTAATAACTAGTAGCAAGCATGGGCAAAACAAAGTCAAAAACCTCCAGTACGAGTGTAAGCATAAAGGAAAAGAAAGACAGTATAGAACTCAGGCAAGTGCTACAAACCCCAGGTTTCACCGATGAATGTCATGATATTTTTTATCCTGTTATCCATGGAGATTTTGGAATCATGGGAATTAGACATTCATTTTTTAATAAGTGGAAAGATACACAAAAAGGAAGAAATTATTACAAATATAACAACAGTATTTGCACGCACATACAAATAAACTAGTTGCTTTGGTTACTAGATTAGCAAACCTCATTGTACCTGAAGTATTCCCTTGCCCTAAAATTGTAATGCTATGCGCTTAGGATTATGATGAAAATAGAAAGGCAATTGTAAACCAAAACACTCAAGAGGAAATTTTATCCATAACTAAGTGAATTTTTCACTCTGCTAGACCTAGGGAAAGGGTTTAAACCAGAAAGCTTTAACGATCGGATTGACTTGGATAAACTAGCTGCTTTGGTTACTAGATTAGCAAACCTCATTGTACCTGAAGTATTCCCTTGCCCTAAAATTGTAATGCTATGCTCTTAGGATTATGATGAAAATAGAAAGGCAATTGTAAACCAAAACACTCAGGAGGAAATTTTATCCATAACTACGTGAATTTTTCATTTGTTAGACCTAGGGAAAGGGTTTAAACCAGAAAGCTTTAACGATCAGATTGACTTGGATAAACTAGCATAGGCTTATGACAAACTGGAAAGAGTTTTTCAAGATTCATATATTAAGGGTTTAATAAACTCAAAGTCGTTTACTAGTGTTATACTGGACATAGACCACAAGCCTCCTTATTAGTATGATATTTTTGTGTCATGGGTTAAGAATATTATTTCTTTGTTATCATTTTGTCTGGGATTGGACAATAATAAGGAAGTGGGGGCCAGTGTTCTTGAAATGATTTATAATATCCATTGTCAAGATTAGTCAGTTGAGAAGGTAGATGTAAGATATAATTTTGTTCAGCACATTATTGAATCTATGCAGCACCAATTACTTATGATTAAATAAATTACAACTACATGCAAGACGAAGACATTTAGGTTCACAAGCTACTTGTGCTACCTTCTTTTAGCAAAGCATCGTCCAATATTTGAGACAAAGAAAAACAAGCTTGATATTGAGGTCTATAAGTTTGGTGAGAAAACCCAGAAGAAATCAGAGACTCCAAGTATAGTATATGAGTGGACACACAAGATGAGGATGATTGCTAACAATAATAACTACAACCATTTTGTAGACTTCTTTTTGGCACCTATTTACCAAAAAATTATAGGCACTTTGATGCCTAGATTTCATGTTTCTTGTAAAGATTGCATTCAACTGGGAAGGCAAATTCAATTTGCTAACTGGTTCTTTATGGAAGAGTACATTATCTTAAGGTTTTACAATTCAGCAGTTGAACCACGCAAGCTTCCAATGCATGTTACAAAAAGGGTTTTTGCACTAGAATATGTACGGTACATGGAGAGTGAAGGTGAACTTTTCAATAGACAACAAAAGAATGATATTTCCTTCCTTTCCTTTTGCAATTGGAGGCCTCACATTTGAGAGAAAAGCTTTCAAAGTGGCAAATGAATTGGTAACTTTTTTTGGCTTTGATTTTGTCAATCACTAGAATTATGATCCACTAAACATAATAAAAAAAAGACTTATTTTCAATGGGAACTCTGCAAGCAAATATCAACATCAGGAGATGCCATTGATAGAAAAGTTTAAAAAACAAGAATTTGTAGGATGAGGTTAAGAAAGAGATGGAGAAACATGCATATTTCAATGCAAGAATTGTCATCCCCAATTATGACATTGCACATATCAGAGTCACACAAATCAGAGCCTCTGACATACTTAAATTTCTACAAGAAAGCATCTCAACCTTCTAAGAGGTCTATACCGAAAGCAATTAAAGAGGCATGCGCAACAGAATTGTAGTGTCAAACCAAGATGATTGATTTTTGGAAAATGAGGCAAATTTTGGGTGAACCAAAGACATCAGTAGGTTTTGAGGAAACTGATGAGGATGAACTTTTTAGTGATTATTGGAATAAAGAGCATCCAATTATATTATATGATTTTGGCAGTTGCAGTGACAGTGATATGTAAAGACAGAAGGACCTCGAGTCTAATGCCGACATTCAAGGTATTCAGGATTCCAGGTCAACCGGGGGCAGACATATTGTTAATCTTCAAATGAGTGATTCTACTAAACAAATGTATAGTAAAGGGGAAATTATGATATAAAAAATAGGTTATGCAAGTATAGGGCTCATTGGTGCAAGTGGTGAAGGGATTTGGAATCCAATTCCAGTACTAGACCCACCCAAAAGAGGAAGTAAACCAATCATTGGACTTTCTGATGAGATTGAAGATGATTCATCTAGAAAGGGAAAAAAATATTATACGTATGCTTCTAAAGGTCATCCCAACACATTATTTATTAAATCTTCAAATCCAATTGTAGTTGATCCCACTAGCACTAGCATGGATGAACCTTGTGCAAAAAAGAAAAAAGTTATGAAAATTACACCGCAAGCAATGTTAGCAGTTACTTCACCAATGTATGCACCAGTAGCTTCTGTACAAAATCTTGAAAATAGTCCTAAAACTCCAAGATTTGGAATGGGCCATCTTCAGTATGTTGGCAATCCTCAAAATACAATTGTAGGTGGAGTAAGTTTAATTGGAGTTTGAGGAGCATACAAAAATACAACTGATAATTCACCTTTCAAACACTCAATTGTGTCCGCAAACCCAAATTTTAGTTTGAACGAGTTTGCATCAAAGTTTGATCAAACAAGTGAAAGAAATAGGCAAATTATGAAGACTTTCAAAAGTGATGCAATTGTTAAATGTCAATGATCTACTAACAAAATATTGTAAGAATTTTCCTTAGGGCAAAATCACCCAAGACCCAAAAGCACAATAATTAGCACAAAATAGACCAATAGAGTATGATTAGAATAACAATATGATATTCAATTGATTGTGTATTGATTGTATAGTACACTAAAGGCCTTTAGAATGCTTCTAGAATGTCTAAGAGTTAGCAATATGATAAGCCTCACAACTAAGCACATGTCCACCAGGAGTGGATTATCCTCCATTAAGCACAGGAGTTAGTGTGATGATGAGAGGATATTCCTACAAAGGTGTGTCATGTAAAATTATGTTGTAGACACCATGTGCTTAATTAAGAGTGTGAAAAACTGTGTTTTCAACATGACAACTCGGTTGATTATGCAAACTCCAGTGTTGTAGACACCATGTGTTGAAATAGAGTTACTTACTCCTGTGTTGTCAACATGACAACTCATTCGAGTACGCAAACTCTTATGTGTCTAACCTAAGAAATAATAAAATAATGCATTTATCCTAAGTAAACTTAAGTAACACCTTCTCCCCCCCCCCCCCCCCCCCCTTCCTTAAGTGCAACTTAGGGGAATGCACTTAAACTCACAAAAACTATGATGAAATTCATAATGGGTCCCAACTACTTGGCCATTTTAGGTACCCATGTACAAATAAAATGCAATGCAATCTCTTTGCAAAATGGGGAAAGAGGGAAAACCTCATGGGAAAAACCCTCCCCCAAAAAGAGAGATATGTACAATAAAGAAAGATGCATGAATGGATGGAGTAATCAAGACCCCCCCATTATGACATACGTCATGCATATACAATAGAGAATCCCTCGATGAAATCCCCCCCTTAGTGAAGGATCTCCATATGATGAGCGCTTGAAGACAGAAGAAAATCCAATGCTGACAAACAACATTTCTCCCTTGCGAAAGAAGATACACCAGGTATAGGTGCAAGTACGCTTCCCACTATGGATAGGAAGATGGAAGAGGGATCTGTATGTAGTATGTGGTGGATCTTGCCTCTGAAGTCTTCTCAAATGTCGACAAGTCCTTGATGAATGAAGATGCAATGAACCAATCTGATGGAGGCCCAAAATACGGTGGCAAGCAAGGTAACATGTCCATGCATGAAGTTGAATCAACCTCCAAAGACGATGAAGCATCCGGATAAGAAGATGTAGGAAGAGAATAAATGTCACCTCCCCTCAATAATGTAGGCACACCCATGATAGAAGCTTCATGATGATTGAAGAAGTTGCACCATGGAAGTTGAATGATGGTCCTCCATGTGGGAAGAAATGGTGTCATAGGTGTGGTAGAGAATGCTCTCCAACTAGTAGGAAGAATTTGTAGTAAATATAATGTCTGAGGAAACTGGAATACAATCTCCAAAGATTGATATGACTCCTTATAATTGAAAGAGTCCTTCTCCAACTTCTGTAAAGAAGCCACAATCAAGTCAGTCTCGAAAGAAAGCTCAAGTAATTGAGGATGAAAGTGTTCCCTCGCAATGAGTGAAGAAGTCTCCTCAACAATACCACGTAAGAATTTGCCTCAAATTTGACTATGGCCCAATATAGGTGTATTAATAGTCAATTTTCACCGAATCAATGCTTTAAACGCAATGGTGAAGTTTTCTTTGGCTCTAAATGTTTTCAATAGCTGCAGATACTCTGGATCTAAATCAAGATGTCCTCAAAGAGGTGAAGCAAGAATGGTCTCCAATGGCTATGAAATGACGCCTTTATGGCATTGATACCATGTAAGAATTTGCCTTAGGAAAAAATACCCAAGACCAAGAAGCACAATAACTAGCACAAAATGGACCAACAAAGTATGATCAGAATAACAATATGATATTTAATTGATTTTCTATTGATTGTATTGTCTACAACACTAGAGTGCATAATCAACTAAGTTGTCATGTTGACAACACAGTTGTTTGCACTCTTAATTAAGCACATGGTGTCTACAACATAATTTTACGTGACACACTTTTGTACACTTATCCTCTCATCATCGCACTAACTCCTCTGCTTAATGGAGGATAATCCACTCTTGGTGGACATGTGCTTAGTTGTGAGGCTTATCGTATTGCTAACTCCTAGACATTCTATAAGCATTCTAGAGGCCTTTATATTCAGGCACTCCTAGTGTACTATACAATCAATACACAATCAATTACATATCATATTGTTATTCAATTGATTTTGTATTGATTGTATAGTATACTGGGAGTTCCTGAATATAAAGGCCTCTAGAATGCTTCTAGAATATCTAAGAGTTAGCAATATGATAAGCCTCACAACTAAGCACATGTCCACTAGGAGTGGATTATCCTCCATTAAACATAGGAGTTAGTGTGATGATGAGAGGATAAGCCTACAAAGGTGTGTCACATAAAATTATGTTGTAGATACTATGTGCTTAATTGAGTGCAAACAACTATGTTGTCAACATGACAAGTTAGTTGATTATGCAAACTCCAGTGTTATAGACACCATGTGCTGAAATAAAGTTACTTACTCCTGTGTTGTCAACATGACAACTCATATGAGTACACAAACTCCTAGGTGTCTAACCTAAGAAATAATAAAATAATGCATTTATCCTAAGTAAACTTAAGTAAAGTGTAAATAATAATTGTTTACACTAACAAATATTTTCAACATATGATCCAAACAATGAAATGATGAGCTTCATGGATGTTATACCCCTGGCTAGAGATAATAATCCACCAGAAAATATAATAAATTGTAATGATATATAATTTATCATTCTTCAAATGGATTTGTCAAAAGTGAAAAATATTGACAAAATCAATATATCAAAAGAAAGCAACAAAATGGTCTACTCTACACTTCTAAAAGCGGAGAGGGAAAACAAAAAGGCTTACAAAGAAAATAGAAAAGTTACAGGCAAACCTTGATAATGTGAAGGCCAAGGAGAAAGCAACAGATAATAGGTTCAAAGAATTGCAAAACAAGATAAAGAATTCTTCTCCTACAGAGGCAATTGTCCAGCAAGAAAAGCTGAATGAACAAGTGCAAATTTTGACTAAAGAATTGGATGAGTGCAAAGAAAAAATTCAGCATGAAAAAACTTCTACTACACAGTTGTTGAAGTCTGTAGAGAGTAGTGCCCAGGTCAATAATAAATTGAAAATTGACTAGACTCTACTGTCAAGGAAAATAATAATTTGAAGATTGAATTGGAGAATGAAAAGAAAAAAGAGGAGTCTAAGGCAAGGATAATTGATAATTTGCAGAAAGAATTGGGGAATGAGAAGAAAAAAGAGGAGTCTAGTGCAAATACAATCCACAATTTGAAGAAGCAATTGAAGAATATGAAGAAAAAACAGGAGTCAACTGCAAAAACAATCCTTGATTTGAAGAAGAAATTGGAGAATGCAAAGAAAAAAGAGGAGTCAACTACAAAGAAAATATTGGATTTGAAGAAGGAATTGGAGAACACAAAGAAAGAGGAGTCTACTCAAACACTCCATGATTTGAAGAAGGAATTGGACAATGCGAAGCAAAAGGAGTCATCCACTACGAAGACAATCCATGATTTGAAAAGGGAACTCAAGGATGAGAAGAAAAAAGAGGTAACTACTGCAAAGACAATCCAAGATTTGAAGAAGAAATTGGAGGATGAGAGGAACAGAGCAATTAAATGGCAACAGCAACTAGAGGAAATATAGAAAAAGAGTGAAATGGAGATGTCTGAAATGAAGAAAAAGATGGAGAACGTAATTGCACAAAATAGAAGAACATCTTCTGAAGACCATCATGTTAAGGATACTATAATAAACATGGTTAAGTTTATCAAACAAGAAAATTGGAACAAAATAATGAAGAAAAGTGATAGTTTGTTTGAATGGCTTGATTTAAATAGCAATCTCATACTTGTCTTTGAAAATGTAAAAAAAGATGTTGAGGGTAAAAGAGGAATCTTCACCAATTCCTTAAAAAATATTGCTAAACAAATTTTGAATAAAGTACAGAGATCCAGTGACAAGGATTTGGCAAGCCATGAAATAAACAACCACTTGGATGCCTCTGTAATGACCTTTGTTGTCTGTCACAATTGTAAACAAGTAATGGAAATAGATGAAGCTCTCAAATCTGCTTCCAAAGACTTGATGAAGATGAATCACAGCATACTAAACTTGCTAAATGTTGGATTACCAAATCCAACTTACTCAGACGAAAAATTCATTGGAAAAGAATATTACATGAAAAAGTTACAGAACACCATGAATTCTGATTTAGGCAACTTGCCTAAGGAAACCACTCCAAAAAGAATTGCAAGTTGCATCAAACCACTATCAACAATGAATGCAATTGTAGATCAATTTCTCGATTCATATAAAACTATCTCTGTGAAGTATTCATTGTTGACGAGGTTACAACTATTTAGCTACAACCTCAAAAAATTAGAGCTTCCAAATGATGTAGAATGGAGTGCCCTAAAGAACTTCATTGGAGTTGGGTCATCTTCTCAAACTATTACTATTGTTGTTAGTGGCAATCATAGTTGATAGCACTAAGAAGTAACAACTTAGTAAGTGATAGTACTATAATCATTTTGTTACTTGTTCCTCTTTAATTTCAAATTTTGGATTTAATTTCAACTTTTTTTAATATTAATTGTTACAGGAATCAAGAGCGAGCATATCAGGATAGTTGGACAGCCAGGCACTGGCATACTATTACTACACAGAGTGAATAGAAAAAAAATTCCTACTCCTACTTGAAAAAATTGTACAATTGGCAATATGGAAAATTGGCAATGTGATTGTATACACATAATGTATTATGTAGTAATAATCTAATTATATATACAATTACAAACCAACCTCTAGCTATTGTTGCTCCCTTCTATCTGCAAAAGGGAATTCAGGGTCATTTCAATTTGACATTGAGTCATTTGCAAAGGATTGTAATTGTTTGTGATTGTTATGTTACAGACTCATTTATAATTATAAATTATAATACAATTTTTTTTAAATATAAATTATTTTGTTAAATGCATTATGTTACAATTTCTTAAAGAAACTAGGATCAATGAAAATCTAAAAGTAAAAATTTCTAAAAACTACAATGAATGAAAATCTTAAGTTCAACATGTACTATTGTATTAAAACTAGAATCAATGAAAATCTCAACATGTTTAAAAAATACAATCAATGAAAATCTCAACATGTGTAGATTCTAAAAGTAAAAACTAGTTTCAATGAAAATCTCAACATGTAAGTTTGTAACATCAACATGTTTAAAAAAAATTAAGCATCTATAAAATGACAATGAATGAAGGCTATAAATTAACTTCTACAAACATAATTAATTTTTAGATAGAGTCTTAGATCAAAGCTACTAGCCTACTACTTGACTCACGTAGAAGTTAGAACTTGAAGTTGAGAAGCTACTATAGTTGTCACTTCACCTAGGCCGGCTCAGCATCAGTATGATCAGAATCCTCCTCATTTACTGCATATAACATTTCATTGTTTGTTGTGTTTTCTTCAGATTCACTATCAATGTTAGTATGCATACTAAAGTCAACATCATCTTCATTGCTTCCAATATCAGGACATGAACCACTGCCACCGCCACTACCACTACCACTTGGGTTTGAAATGTTGGCCATCTATCTTCTTTGACATTGGTTTTTCCAAATGTTGAGAGCCCTGTCATAAGGTAAACTATCTACCTCATACCTAGAATTATAGAGCCTCAAACAATTATCCAAATTTTTATCTAATTTGTTTCTAACCTTTGACTTCAAGAAGTCCAAAGTACTGAAAACTCTCTTATCCTCCACTGAACCCAATATCATTGTCAAACATGAATCAGTATTGACTCTCTCAACTGATTTCTCTCACCAAGGTTTTTCCAAAGCGTTGTTACCGCTCCCTCTGTTGGAAATGATTGAAAAAGATCATGAGGAAGATTGTTGGAAATAACTGAAGAGATTATACATAAAAAGTAATGGAATTGGTAAAGAATGTTCTCAATCATTGTTTTGTCATTGATGTCAAACTTGCTACTTGCAGGAATGACAATTGCTTTAGTGATCCAAATACTATCAATTGGTTGATTGACAAGGAGGAGGCAATCAATAAGATGTAACTAGAGTACCTAGAGAAAGGTTGAAGTTATGATGTTGCAATGAAATACAAGGATCAGCTAAGCCATTGATGAAAAAGTGTATTGATGACATACTCTAAGACACAGAGAATGGGCACAATGAAACATATTAAAGATGTAAGGTTTTAGCTAAGTCATTTGTAAAGTCTAACTAAGTTCATTAGAGAGAGAGAGAGCCAAGCATGAAATAGGTGTCGAGTAAAGATATAGATGCCGAGCAGAAAACAAGTGCCAAGTAAACATCAAGTGCCGAGCATGAAACAGGTGCCGAGTAAAGATATAGATGCCGAGCAAAAAACAAGTGCCAAGTAAACATCAAGTGCTGAGCATGAAACAGGTGCCGAGTAAAGATATAGATGCCGAGTAGGATACAAGTGTCGAGTAACACAAAACAAGCCAAGTATCAGTAAACCAATAATGTTGAGTTGCTACATTATTTTGAAATCGAAAATTCGCTAGATCTGAATCGACAAGGTTGTTACCTAGAAGTTTGTAAACCAGATAGAAGATAAGAGTGATGAGCTGGTGGCACAGAACACCATGTAAAAAGGTTTTTAGCGAATACAACTGGATGCTAGACAAGGTTTCTAGATGAAGAAGAAATATGGGGTAGATACATTGTATCCTACCTAATCCATTGAAACCCTAAAATTGGAGAGGGAGAATTGAGTGGAAAAGATATTTCAGATTTCTATTTAAGAAGTCATAAGGTCACGAAGCAGAAGTGTGGTGGTGAGAAAGCATGAAATCGTGAGCTGCTGAAGAAAAGTGCTAAGGAGTAAGAGAACAAAGAATACTCTGTTTCGTTGGATGACCACAAATATGATTGCATTGGTTTGATGAGTAAAGAAGACTCGAAGAAACAAAGCTTAAGGAAGACAAGCTAACAGAACTGAAGTGATTAAAAGCCAAGCAAAGGATTGAACTGAAGTGTGATCCGTAATCTGCAAGTTATGTTGTAAGTTGAATCAGATCAAAGCTATTGTTGTTACTTTCTAGCAATTGTAATAGTTAAGATAAAACCTATGGACTTAGGTTGGTTTAATAGCCATGTTGTAAATCCTTTAACAGGGTGACATTCCAAGTGAATGTTCCAAAGTCCTTTAACCAGGCCCATTCCTAACAGTTTGGTGAAATCCTCTAACACTGTCACATTTAACAATGTGTTGTAACCTTTAATAGGGTAGACTTTTCACAGGGCAGACCATCAGAAGTGGTTAAAATCAATTGCACAGTTATTTTGTGGGTATCATCCCCACCCCAGTTTTACCTTCTTATTCCTGGAGGGTTTCTGGATTATCAAATTCTTAGTGTTATGGTGTGATGCATGTTTACTTTTCTTAGTTATTTCAATATTTAAATTACATGCATGATATTGTCAGTTATGCACCATTAAGGATTTGTAGAGAAAACAGAAAAAGTTTTATCATGGTATTTGGACCTTGAATAACTGATTCACCCCCCCCCCCCCCCCCCCCCCTGTCAGTTATTCTAAAGAATTATAACACCCTCTTCATTTGGATTCTCCATAAGAACATATTGTTCCCTCATTATGTTTGCAAAAGAATATGATTGATCTCTCAGTCCAGATTCATCTAAAATTCCATTTATAGTTACTTCATTGATTGCTTTAGGTTTGCAAAAATGTTGAATTAAATTTGTCATCCTTCTTCAAAAATCAGTCGAACAGTTTAGAGACCAATATTGAGGAAAAACAATTGGCATTGCTTTGAGCAATTTCTCTAGAGGGAATCTAAATCTAATTTTTGACGAAAGATTGTAGCAAACTTGCTTGACAAAGTCAAGGACAGAGTCTTTGATCTTCTTGAAGTCTTCAGTTGTAACACATGAAACTACCCTCTCTGGTTCTATTTCTACTTCGCTTCTTGCTTCGTTGGGGTTGAAGTCAGGGTTGACGCGGGCATAGTACTACATTGGTATGTCAACTCCACATACCCTAGCACATACCTCATCGTTTGCACCAATATGTAAAAAGTTTCCAAGATTGTTCAAATCTGTGATTTCTATCCACTTTGCAAACTTTGATTCATCTAATGGTAGTAATCGATACAGAGTATCCAGGCTATTACATGTCATTTTATGTAGCTTATTATATTCTGCAATGTACATAGCTCTTTGTTGAACCTTTTTTATAATATTTCTCATGTCCTGTAGCATGGGGAGAATAGTTGCTAAAGTTAAGAGTATCTTTAAATTAGTTAGACTTGAATATAGCCGAGGGAATTTGTCTCGCACATAATGGATCAGTCCAAGCAATGATGGATATTCAGAGAATACTCGATGCGCTGGTCCATCCAAAGAGATCCATCTGGCATCATTGTCTTTAAGAAGCTTCCTCCCATAAGTAAATCCTTGAGCAAAGTGTTGAAATTCCAGGACTCATTTTGGACTTCGACAAAAGTATTGATAAATCTCTTTGATTAGAGATTCCACTTTACTTACACAACCAAAATCATTGACAATTCCAAAAGCTAGAATTATTTGATGGGTCGTGCAATGAATGGGAATACAGTAGAGTGTCAAATCATTCTTGATCTTTTTGCAAAAACTGCCTTTATGACCTTGCATAACCGAAGCTTCATCTGCTCCAACACACACCAACTTTTTGGCAATCTCCATGTTATCCAAACCTCCACATTCAATTAGAGTACTCTTTAATAAATCGCATAAATTTTCAATTGTTGCACTACAATTCAATTTAGCAACAGATAGTAGAAAGGGTTGATGACAAAGATCGTTTACAGTATAAACATGCATGCACACCCAAGAAGTATTATCAATTGTTGTAACTTCATCTAGAGACAATGCAATGAAATTTAGTGTTTTATTTTTTCCTTCATATCTTCTTTTTCAACCTATGCAAGACATCTAGCCCATTCCCACTCATTGTTTACTAACTAGTGACTATTCAGATAGTTTCGAATTTTGAAAAAGTACAATAAGGCAGTAATTGAAGTGTAGTCTGTCATAGGACGTCCTCTACTCAAAATATAAAAGACCACACTTAATTGAACTACTTTTCCCATATTTTGCACTTCCATTGCTTTCCCAATGAAATCTTCAATGGAACCTTTTACTACAAAATGCTTCTCTTGTAATTGCTCGTGTAACTCGTATATTTCAACTTTCCTGATATGCAGACAGGTGTCCTTTGTTTTCCAAGTTAGCACAAATTTTTCAACTCCATCTATATTTTCTTTTTTGTAAACTTTACCAACATGTTTTTCTATGGTAAAAAGTTTAAGCTGCAACCCTTTCTCGTTCTTTGTTATCTCTATGCAAATCTTACATTTGCATTCTACAGGAGGCTCGCCATCAATTGGATTGGCCGCTGGTTCAATGAACCAGTACTTTTCCACCCATTCTATTTGAAAATTCCTTTTGGACAAATTACAGCGAGATGAATCTTTCTTTGATTCCAATTTTGTTTTCCCCTTTTGTGTATGAACATGATTTATGGAATCACTTTTGGTTTTCTCACTTGATAGGTCCGAAATCGACTCCAACTCTATAATATCAGTTTGTGACTCCCTACTCAAGGGAAGTGCCTCCAAATTGTGTTCAAGTTCGTCCTCGACTGAGATATCAAGTTCACCAACTTGAACTTCTTCAATACGGTCTGAGTCTCCAGCTTGTGATGAATCTCCTGTTTCAATAAGCACTAGAGATCTAACTTGTGAATCTTGTAGGTTGCCAACATTTCCACCACCAAAATATGTCGATATGGTTCTGCGTTTTGGTAATGGCGGCCTCTCTTGGCTTTCAGGGATCCTATCGGAACCCCTGTTAGCCCTCTTGTTTGACATTGCAAGCTGATAAAGCCTGCAAAAAATAAATCAACTTAGTTGTTGAACAAAAGACTCAAATAGTGACGAGTCAAAGATTGTGAATAGTGATAGTAGACTACTTAGACTACATATAATAACAATAATATAATTCATTCTCAAAAATAGGGTACTACTGCTACAGTACTACAGTCTACGGTACTACCCAATATAATTTGCAAACCTATAGGCCATCTTAGCATGTCAAATGTCTAGTCACCAGTGGACACTAGACAGTAAAACTAAAAAAAATAACCAATACCACTGTACCATTACCACTATTGACATAAAAAAATAAATTAAAAATCACTTGCCTTTAACGAAAACCATAGTCCACGAGTCAATGGGCAATGCACTCAACACTCTGAAACTTCGGCAGCAATAAGAAATGTCAATCTCTAGACCAGAAAATAGCAAATTGTGTAGAATAATAATATCTTACAGTCCAATCTAGGTTGGTGAATTACACAGGATTAACAAGCGAGAATGTCAAATGTAGGCAAAATGCACCTTCCTATGCAAGCCCACACTAGGAAATAGTTGGCTAAACGGGGCTAGTGGTCGACACACGTCAGGAAAATGGTAGGCGACGCCCAACCCAAGGGAAAATTATTTGGTTGTAGTAATGGCGAAAGAACATGGGCCAATAAGAAACAACATGCAAAGGATGACGAAATGTTTAATATAAATGTATCCAAAATGTATATTGCATTAGCAATTGGACCGATATTTTTGACCAATCATGTGATAACTAATGGGCGACTATCACGAGCATTGGACCCAAATCTGATAAATATCTGGCAACGCAGTTGATCTACATTGCATGCACTATTTGCCACATGACGATCGACCCATGAGACGAGATTGCCAAATGGCGAAGATCTGCCGCTAAAGTAAGTTCTGTCATTGAATATGATAGAAGTGTTTTAGAAAATAATTTAAGTTCCTAAAGACCGCACCTATACCTTTTGCAATTATTACGACTCAAATAACCCTTTCCCAATTGAGTGAAACCTTTACTTCTTCCTCCAACCTTTCCTTCTTCAAAATCAATGACTAGTGTGACAAATTTCTATTTTCTCCAAGTTGCCAATTCAACTACTTCGTAGTGGTAGTGTGTCATGATACATTGGCATACTCTAGTTTTAACAATTTGTAAAATTCAAGGTTTTTTCCTCGTGTTATTTTAGCCAAAAATAAAAGACACCAAAATTGTCAATTAAGAAAATGTAAGTCGGTCAGCAATATGACTCCAAACAAACAATATAAAGAAAGTTTACTTACAATTTGTAATCATTTTAGATATACCTTCACAAAATAAACCTATTACAATCATGTATTCATATGTAGCAAATAGTACATTATATTCAGATATAAATGGTTGATCCACCAGTGTTGATTTTCAAACTAAAATAAAACCGTAAGCATTAGTAGTGAAGCTTCATCTTGATATAAAATGAATTGAAACCAATTACATGTTATTTAATAAACAGTCAAACTAAATTAAACCTTTTGCTTGCAGTTAAAAAGATATAACTAGTACTTGTACCTAAATGAGGTGCAATATTTTACCCGAGCACAATATATTTAAAATTAAATTATTTTAGCAAAAAAATATATATAACAATCAAACTAGAAGAGATCAAGATATTCATTTCATGTTGACTTCTTTTTCTTCTCATTTTTCTTTTCTTAGTTTTGTTCTTCTTCATCTCCTCCTCGTCCTAGTCTTGTAAGTCTCCTCCTGCTCCTCCTCCTCTATCCCCCTCCTCTCCTCTGCCTCCTTCATCTTATTCTTCTCTTCCTTCCATTTGAACACCAATTTAAAAAAACATTACATACTTCCCTAGTTATGTTTTCCCTTCTCAAATTTGTCCAAAAGTCCCTCTTTGGACAATATTTATTTTCTTTCTATAGACATTTCTACACATTCACCTTCATTTTATCTTCTTTTTGTTAATTATTCAACATAAAGTGTTGTGCTTGTTGATGTATCCACATTCTACTTAAGAGTTTATATGCAATATATCAATGATAATCTAGTAAATTATGATAATAAAAGTCCTACATTAACCTATCTTAAATATACTCCAAAATTGTCTTTGATAAATTTGCAATACAGTAGATGGTAGATATTTAAAATAATAAATTTAATAAATTTAAAACATTCAAAAAATGTATATTAAAATTTAAAAATTATTTGTAACTTCTAACTAATTATATATAATTAATATTTTACAAATACAATACAAAGACAAGCATAATGCCTATAACAAAACCATTACATAAAATTTATCCAATGTCAAAAAGTAAATTCAAATGTTAAATATATATTTTTTAATTAATAACTCTTTAATCTTTATCGTAACATTAGAAATATTGTTTTACAAAAGGCAGACAATTTAATAGTAAGAACTGTTAATTTTAATGTATAGCCCATGTTAATCTTCTTTTTTATTTAGCCCAAGATTTTTTTTTCGTTTTCAAACTATTCTAGTATTAAAGAATTAGAGGGGCCAATTTTCGCAAACCAATTTGTTACCTTAATTAAAAAATTATTCATCCCCAATTATTGGGCTAGAAAACAAAATACCCGATCTAGAGTATTTGAAAACAATTTCAGTAATTTCACTAGTCCCAAATTGAAATTTCATACCAATAATTAGAAGCAACTGAGGCACCAAGTTTCAGACAACAATAAATACCAAACATTTTTTTTTTGAGAAGATTTCTTTGAACCAGGCTTGTTGAGAAAGCTTAATCCAAACATAGCCACCTACATTAGGTTTAGTTAAGTAGTCTTCACTGTCTACAATATACGATTGAGAAAATTTTGCCTTGCAGAGCTCATCCTGCCACTCTCATCACCTCCAAATTATAGTTTCCCAACCCATCGTTTTTTATGGGTATTAGGATTGAGCTTGGAAAGAGGGTAATGCATGGACACAATATGCCTCACCGCTCCGTCCCGATTTGAAGTTCCTCATTCCTGCCCCAAAACAGCCGCCCATAGAATTTTAGTTAACGCAGGCTTTGATGTAACAGAGGATAACAAGCAGGGGCAAAAGCTGGTATATTCCTCCGCTCTCGAGCTGAGCTTCTTATGTGAAAATAGACTGTATTTTCGCCAACTCAACTATCCTCTGTTCTCTACAACCATTCTCCTGACATAGTCGTATTTGGGTGTAGTTTATGCAATCCAATCTCTTATCTTTTATTAAATTGTCTTTGTAATTTCGTAAACGGGATTTAGTTTTTTTCCAACATCTTCCGCGTCTCCCTATGGAAGGTAAGTCAATGTGTTGAACGTTACTATTAAAAGAGGCTGGCCACGTGGAAGTCGGCAAGTACATTTCCCGACAATCGCGAAGGTGAATTGCCCGTCCTTTCCAAATTCCGAGTGACACATTTCCAAGTACATTTCCTTATCCAACTTGTTCGGATTAACCGCCTCAACGAATGACAGCCTGTACACGTTTTCCAACAATTTAAAAATACCGGCAAACTTTTCCGGGTTAGAAATCATGATTTTCAGTTGGAATGTTCCCATATAACTTAGCCTATCGGCTAAAAAATATAAAACATTGCAAATGAATAAAATACTGGAATTAAAGAATAACAAAATTAGTTATACATCAGGACTCTAGGCGTAAAAAAAATGAAAAACACACTAATCTAGATCTTAACAGCTGTACTCATACTTTTTTGCAACTAAACTACCTCGGAAATTCTGATCCTCAGTTTTAACCACTGCTTAATTTTAGGTTACAATCTACAGACTTATTTTATGGGCACTAGAAATATAGTTGTACAGCTTCTGCTCTGCTATATTTAACACAAAAACAGCAGGTAGAGAATTATTCACATGATTGAACCATGGACAGTTCAATGTTCTACAATCCATGATTGGTGAGGATTTCTTGAAATATTTAGCCTCCTAGGACCTATTGAGGTCTGTTAAAGACTTGCACTTAGAACAAAACCAATCTTCTTCTGGGACTTCCTCTAAAGGAGGTTGGCAGCAGTCAATATGCATTGCTATACCACAGCCCCTCCCTCGTTCGTCCCCACAGAGAAGCATTACATCATCTCTATCAGTAGATCCACAGCCAGTGCAGGTAATTTCTGAAACATGTTCTCTCGTCACTTTCATCTGTGCCCCACTATATTCTTGCGGAGTCAACTGATGTATACTATTAGACGATGCAGACTGAATATTCATTTCCATACCTTTCAATAACTTTTCAACTGCACCATGAGTGTTGAAGAGGACGTGTTTATCCAGAGGATATGATGGCTTGCACACGAATTCAACCAGATAATCAACCAGAACACAAGCAACATTGTGGCCCAGAAACTCTTGAATCCATATATCATCTCGAGAAATGCCTGGGCTAATAACAGCAAAATGTACACCAGCAGCAAGGGCTCGGGTGTATGGAGGACTAGTTGCTAAAATTAATCCACCACCTGCCTTAACCACTCGTTTCAAAGTATCCTGCATATTATAGAATAATATGTTCATAACTTCATATCATCAAGTTTAATTATTCAAATTACTGAACTAATAAATATTAAGAAATTATCACTGTGAAAACATCAAAAAGCTTACCAAAGATGGAGCAATGCATTCTCCATAGATAATGATCCGAAAGCCATGAAATGCACCATGACCAGTTTTTTCACGTAGTAAACGCCATTTTCTAGGAGCTTCAAAACTAATGGTACCATCCTCATTCAAGCCGCTCTTGTGCCATTCATATTCTTCCTCATTAATAAACCTTCCTGCTTGTTTGCTTGCAGTCAGATAGTCTGTTGTAAGTACCCACCTGCATAGTATACACAATGATCACCAAAATATGAAACTTGAAAAACATCCAAGCATAAAAGATATTGTGAATTTGTTTCTCTGATGCTTCACAATATCTAAAATTTGCAGTAGAATAATATTTCTAGAGTTTAAAGACATATGGAGAAAAGAATACCTTCCAGCTGCAACAGCTGCAAAAAACTTTTCTGTTCTGCGAAGTGGCTCTGGAACAACTAAATGTGTAGCTTGATAAGACCAATTATGAGAATCCTTCAACAGCTTCCCTCCTAAGTTCTTTACTAACTGTTGAAATTCTTTTCTTTGTAGACGATGCCCACTCAATAAAAACCATTTTGACTCTGAACGGGACACCGCCAGAGAGTTCTCTTGCTTGGCCATTTGATTAGCATCTTTATCTTCCTTCACTTCACCATTTCCGTAAGCCTGTCGTGACCTTTTAGCAGCTTTACTGGGTATCTCTATCTTTTTGCGTTTTCCCAGTTTAATCTTACCTCTTTTCACAATAGATGCTTTTTGTTTTTTATCCTGAATGGAATCCGGAGGTTCTTCATCCACACCTGATGAGCTTGTCTCATTTGTGTCTGTAATTTTTGCAATGCTTTTGGAATTATTATTTTTAGAAGCTCCACTCTTTCTATTGGAAACAACTTTCCTGTTAGTTTTACTCTGATTAATCTGCTGAGTCTCACCTACATTATGTTGTGGAGTTTCTAACTCAAGGTGCTTCGCGGCCTTTGTTTCAAGTACTGGCTTCTGTTCAAGATTGTCAGAAACTTGCATACTATGGTCAACACCAAAGGTTCCATTGCTCTGTTGAACATTTGATGTATACGTTAACTTTCCGGGCCGAGTTTTGAAACTAAGCTGGTTAATTGAATCAGGAGTTCTATGATTTGCAGTCCTTGGTGTTGACAAAATATAATTTTTCGACAGTTTATTAGGACTTTCAACTTGAGAAACAGTTGCTCCAGACACTGAATCCATGCCATTATTAACTCTAACCTGAATCCTGGCAACTCTGTCCTTTTCTTGGTTTTCAGCATCCTTTGGCGTTGGATTACACTTATCCACAACTTCAAAGGACTTCCCCTTTTTGGAAGAAGGCCTTCCTCTTTTCCGAGGTATTGCACTCGTTATGGCTTGAGGTTTTTCAATCAAAATATTTGACAAAATTAGTTTTGGATTAGAAATTGCTGTGGCACTGCTCCCTTCATTTACCTGCTGTTGGTGGTCATTTACAGCATCAGACTCCAATTGAATGGCATCACAAATTAAGTCTGCAGAAATTTCATTAGCTTCATCAACAAGACACTTTTCTTGAAGACTACAGGTAGTTCCAACTCCATTTTGCATATTCAGATCAACTTGTTCTGCTCCCTCTTTCTTGTTAGTTCCCTGCTTTCTGCCTCTTTTTTTAGACAAAACTGAGATGTTGTTTGTTGGTTTAGACTGCAAAGTAGTACCATTGGGAGCTTTGCAAGGCAAGCTCCCAGCAGCATGCAATTGAGAGGACAACTTGAATCCTTTGTCTCCTTTATTATTCTTTTCACTCATCCCATCATCAAAGTTTTCTTTTTCTGCACTTAGTTCTGATTTGTGGATCTCTTCTTCATGACTTGTTTCTGATCCCAAGGGCATTGTTTTGCCTAGTGACATAAGCATTCCACCTGACATTGTCTTTTTCTTTTCATTTGATGGAAAACCTTTGGATTTATATTGCCTCTTCTCACCAACTAATGATTCCTGTTGAGAATTAGCATTTGGTGTCATAAAACCAGATGGAAGACCATTTGCACTGACAATGTCGCAGGTTTTCTGTTCTTTTCTATCTGCACTGTCCACTGGATTCCCAAATCCACAATTGGAAGTCCCATCATTTCCCAAGAGGATATTATTCTTAGAGGCAAAGGATTGCTTTGATATTTCCTCAGGAGGCCCCACAGTTTTCCCAGTGCCAAAAGCATCATCAACATTGCTTGAAATGTTCAACAAACTTGACCCAGCATCAGTCGTCCTTACCTACATGATTTAAAATATTTAAGCAAGGCTAAGCAACCAAAGGAATTAAAGAAAAAATATTTAAATCACTCAGACCTACCTTATTGAGCACTGAATCAGACCCAAGTGATAGGCCGTCTTTACGTGTCTGCATTTTGGTCTTTTCTGGAGTCTTTAATTGGCCATCTGCATTTAGACTTGTGCCCACGTCAGTTTCAAAATGCTGCTTCACTAATGTAGCATTGCCAAGAAGATCCTTATCAACATTTGACTCAGCACCTTCTCCTTCTCTTAGTTGGACATTGTCATCAGCAAATCCATTACTGGGCAGTACCACCCTAGGGGATGCCTTGTTTTCTTCTACCAGTAAACTTTTCACATCATCCTTGCCTGTTTCACCTAGAATATTTCTTACCTGTGCAGAGCCTACAGATCTTTCAGTCCTGCCTGTTCCTGACACATCAAAGGCCCTGACTGCTGATGCTGGAGACTTCTCCTCTCTCCAAACCAATCCATTGTAATCTCTATCCCTCTGCTCAACTGGCAACTTGATTCCTGCTCCTTCTTGCCGATATGGCACCTCTAAATCTTTAAAAGAAGCTTCATTAACGTGCGCCTCATTCACTTTTCCATTCATTAAATCTTTCTTTTGAAACAAAAAATCCAAGTCACACTTTGTTGAACCAGGCGTCAGTTTACTCTGCACGCCAATTATTTCCTTGTTTATGTTTTGTTCCCCGCCACTATTTGCTTTATAGAATTCTTTGGGCAAAGATTTTGGCATACTTAATTTCTTCGTGTTCACCTGCAATGGCGTTGAATTCAATGTTCCAACAGACTTACGAGGGCTCCTGAAAAGATTTCCAGGCTTATTGGTTTGCCTGGATGGAGTGGGGCTGCCAATTTTACCTACCCCATCATCTTCAGAATCCCCAGCCTCTGCCTCCAAAAGCTCAAGCTCCCATCCACTGTTGTGCAATACAAACAATAAAAAATGTAGAGCAAAAGTGAGACTAAATTGATGAGAAGTAAAACAAAAGCTTGATCTATAATTGTCTCCAATAATTATTTTGGTATTGCTTGGCATGAGATAGACCGTAAAATAGCTTAAAGCCCTGAGATAGACAGTTAAGCTTAACAAAAACAAACAGCAAAACTTAGTGTAGCTGTAAGCTGCCCAAAAGGCAAAAGTAGAAACAAAAGATAGAAATATTCAAACAGGATAATACCATGTTATTTGTACATGTATTCCACATACTTTAATTTTTATGACTAGCATATATCTCAATGGAATGTAACCTAACAATCATATGATAAATTAATAACCTAGGATGAGTTCAAGTGGTAAAAAGTATCATACTTTTTATAATGTACACCCTAAACCAAATTCCAAGGGACATGTTGTGTTGAAATTGGATAAAAATACTATATCCCAAATTATCCACTGTGTAATACCAGCAGACAGCAGACAAAGCCAGCTGCAGATTCCAGGGAAATTTGATTGAAGAGATATCCTTTAGTCGGGAAAACCAAGCCAAAGCTTATACCAAAAAAATTGGGAATCATTTCTCAATAAAAATATGAAAAATAATATGATATTGTAATATCCCGAAATAGGACTATAGAAAAACAACAGCATTTCCAAAACTAGAGTACAGGAAAAGCTGACACTTTATTTGCATATAAAAAATTGTACAATAAAATCAGAATTATGATCACATTACTGGTCGGATTCTTTTGCTAAAAGAAAAAAAATACTAGTACTAAACTTAGGGAAAGTACAGAAAAGCCTTTAATTTCTGCCCAGAATTTTCAGAAAGACATTACGATGACTTTTCTATACTGCTTTGAGATAAATATGAAATAAGTCTGTAGAATTAAATATCTAAACACTTCATCCTTGTTCACACCCTAGCTGCCCTTAAATAAGTGCTAGGTATGATTTAATCAGCTTTTTGTTGCGATCCTTCCGGTGGCTCAGAAATATAAAGATGCCATTGGTGCAGGGCACCTAAAGTAGTGAATGATGGATTTGGGCACTTTGGTGCTTTTGGAATGTCCAATAATGTAGCAAGGTCTTGTATAGGCCATTTCATAGTGTTTAACATTGTAATAAGACCTATAGAGCCACTTTTGTGCTTCTTGTTCACTAGGGACCCACATGGTCAAACTTGGTCAATGGTCACCCAAGATGTGTATAAGTGGGTCAAGAATAGTTAGATGATTTTGATCATTTGTAACCAGTTTCTGAAGTTCCTAGTTAAGTTTATAAAGGTGGATGCAAAATTGTTGAAAAGGTGTCAATATTATCCAAATTGTCAATTTTATCAGCATTGCAAATAATGCATTTTTGCATACCAACCGCTAACTGGTTCATGTTTCAATTGGAACCGGTTGGGATGGTTGTAGCAAGTTGGTATATGGCCCAAGCGGTTGAAAGGAGATGTAACTTGAAGAATTTGGATGAATGAGAAGGAGAATTGCATCGAACTGATCAAATTTTACTGTTTTTCCTTCTTTCTCTACAACTGTAGGGACAGATCTTGATTGGTAGACCATATATTCTGACATATTCATGTAGACCTATGAGTCTTCTTTCATTAGCACTTGAACTAACCCCATTTGGTGAAGGAACAAGTGTAATTCATCTAATTTTTCTGCAGACAGTCTAGAAACCCTACAAATGCTAGGGTCTTGAAAACAAATGGATTTTTCCTAACATTCAACCATGGGATCTGGTCAATTCTCTTGGAATGTTAGGTGAATGTGTGTGCCATGATATGCCAAAGGTCTTAAACCGGTCCAATCAATCTGATTTTCGGGGTGATGCCCTACGCTTGGCATGTTCATGTGACAAGCCAAGAAGGAGATAGATTGTTGCTGCAGAGAGGTCAAATATAGTTGTGGGTGTGCACTGTGAAGTGATTGTGGATTGAGTGTCCCTAGGCATGTGCAAACATAACTCAAAAGGTCATTGAGGAAAGAGGCGATTGGTGAAGAGTTCCTTAAGAAATCAGACCTATTTGGCAGTTAGGCCTAGTTTGGGCACTTCTGAGTTGTTCGGCTCAAAGACAAAACCCAGATCCTGCTTTGTGATATATCTCGGAGAAGCGAAAAGGGTATCCAAAAGTGGAATTTATTTCCAGTAGCAGTCAAAAAGGTTGAATAGTAGGGCTAGTAGCAACAAGATCTCCTAATAACCCCCCAAATGAGGAGTTAGGTTTCTCAAGTTTGGTCTACAGGTAGAAATGTATCAATTGTGATAGGAGGGGTATGGAACACATCCACAAAACCTCTTTGCGGAAAATGAAGTCAAGATCCTAAAAGGCTTAGGTTTGGTTACAAGGAATCCTTAAAGCAAAGGAGGATTTTGATGCGAGAGATTGTATTTCACAAGGGAGAGAAGATTGCCTATGGTTTGGTGAACACAAGAGGGTGTTCCTAGGCAAGTCTTGGTGAAATAGAGCCTCTTGGGAGAGGACTAAGTAGATGGACCAATAGGTTGGTGCCAAAGCTAAAGAATGGGTTGAGTAACCTAAGGGATTACCTTGTATTCCTAAACTCTGCATCATATTGGTATCAAGGCCAATAGTGAAAGGTTGAGTTTGATGTATGTTAGCAAAAGAAGGTGACGAAGAAGCTAGCACAATGCCTTTTAAAGGATTTAAGTCTGAAATGGCGAAGGAACTCCAAGTGATGGAGCAAAGAATGGATGAGAAGTGGGAAGCCAAACTTGAGAAGATGATTAAGAAATTGAAGGGCAAAGATAAGAAAGAAGTGAACCAAAAGTCTCAGAGAATGAGACAGAAGAGGAAGAGGAAAGACTTCCACACCAAGATATGTTTGCAAACCAAAAGGCCTTTGTGGATGCTATCAAGGAGGCACACAAGGAGAACAATAAAGCCAAGATAGATGTTCCTACCTTCAGTGGGAAGTTGGATGATGATGAGCTTGAGGAATAGGTAGAAGCTATAGAAAATTACTTTGAATATAAGGAAGTGACCAAAAGTAAAAAGATGAAGTTCTCAAAGACAATGTTAAAGAGATATCCATTGGTGTGGTGGAACTAGAGTTAAGGGTTGAGAATAGGGAAGAAAATGAGCAATAAATGGAGCAAGATGGTGACTCTACTCAAAGAAGTTTATGTCTGCAAACTGTGAGATTCAGAACATCGAGAGATAGTCTCAAACAAAAGACCTAGATGTGGCCTCTTGCATAGAAGAGTTTCACAAACTATGCATGAAAGCCAAACCATGAGAATGAATGGGAGAAGGCAGTCAGGTACATGAATGTGCTTGGGTTTTCTATTTGAGTTGAGATAAGTTGTGTGATATGAAAGACAATGGATGAGTGCTTTTAATTAGCATCAAAGATTGAGGAGAAGCTTAGGAGGAAAGGTGAACAAAATAGAAAAGAAAGAGGGGGAAAGAATTTCAAAGGAAGGGAAGCTTTGGAAGGAGTCAATTTAGCAAAAACAATGAATATAGCCACCGAGAGTCAAGTGGAGATTCAAGTTCCAGAGTGTAATGCCCCGCCAAGGGATCCAAAGAATAAACCTAAAGTTTAACTAAGTTTGGTAGCATTTTTTTTTTTTTTTACATGAAAGTAATACCATTTACAACTAATCCAATTACATCTAATACATAAATACGGAAGCAATAGCAATAACCATCTAAAAGTAAACATAACATACATAACAGGTTACATTCTTTAAAGATCCTTTAGCGTTGAATCACATCTAACATAACTAATTATGTTTCCATCTAATACTACATCCACATAAAATAATAATGAAAAGTCCAACGTTCTTAAATTACATTTTAGATTGCTCAATCATCCACTGTACATGTCACAGAGTATAAAAAGGCTTAAAAGAATATACATCCATGTAAATAAAGTACATCATCATCCAATATTAATCCATGATGCAATTAAAGTAAATGAAACCACATATCATACATGATACATCATCACAAAAGATGTAAACATCCATCATAAAAGATAGCCATGATCATAAAACACATCTAATCTAAATGCACGGTTCCTCCCAACCGTAAATAGCATCATTAGACCATCATGGGTCCTAGCCATCCCTCCGTGCGTAACATTTCATACTACCGAAGAGATCATCGGTATTAACATAATAGGAATGTCACACCTATACATACTACATCATATGCAGAAAGTAATCTAACACACAAAATATAGCATAAGATAACATCATCTAACACATGCAAATCATCAATGTGAGGATACATGTCCACCATCATAATCCATGAAGATAGATGCCAACAAGAATGCATCAGCCACGGTGTCTCAAATGGATCTCAAATGATAAGAGTGATAAAGCACTACCACCCGACCGCGTGAAACCTAAGTGGTCGACTCCCACCGTGCTAAGGAGATAATCTCAAGTCCCAAACAAGTTATCAAATCACATAGCACAAATACTCTTTGAGTCCAGGAATCCTAAAAGTATACTAACTCAAAGGTTCCAATCACGAAATCGACATCTAATCCCAGAGGCACACAATGACATGTAGGAAACCTACTATGCAAGCGGAAAAGTGTCATCGCATATATCATGTAGAAGTTACCCTGGCAGTTAGCTTACAACTCCACGGGTCCCTACTGATCCTTATGCGGCCACTAATATCCTCTCATACTGACAAGGCATACTATGGAATGCAAGGTCGCAACCAAGCGTTCTCTCTACTCCCATCCTAGTCTATACAAGCACTCGAGGCATGGGCGAGAACCAAAACAATTATCTTTTTAGGTTCATTTAATCCCCATTTAGTGTAAATGTTATCACTTATTAACAAAACTTACAATGAGTTACCCTGGCAGCCACTTAGGGCTCCGGCCCCCATTGCAAGCCACTTCCCGACACTACAAGTAGATAACCTACCTTAAGCTCATGGAATCATAAAATCACCCCAATCCTATACGAACGACTGGAAAGAAATACCAAAAGATAATCCACAATAAGAATCATCAAATATCCACAATAAGAATCATCAAATATCCACAATAAAAACATCAAATCTCCATGAGCAACTGAAAAGCATCCATAGATAATCATGACCACAACAGTTCTCTATTGGCAACTGAAGGTATCACTGATAATCAAAAGTATCCATTGGTTCTCAATAACCAAAATATATCTCAAAATCATACTGATTGAAAACTCCAAAATGGTTGAGTCAAAACATGTCACAACATAACATCATCAAAAAATAAATCAACATTTCAGTCTCATCATGGCGACTAGAAAGTAATCCAAGGATAACTGATCGATGACTCAAAAATGGTTAAGTCAAGTGTCTCAGATACATATAACTCAGCTTCACTCAAGAAGACTGATGAACAATAACAATCAGTAATACAAACATCTCATAGAGCATTCCATCACATAACCATGGTTGGGTTTAGAAAGATCAAGACCAAATAAGATCAACATGCCATCACATCTCATAACCCTCGAGCCTCTGGTAACAACCTAAGACTAGTCAACACTAGTCAACCCAAAAACTCAAAACAAGAAGCATATAAAATACACAATGCAAACACATGTTTTAGTTTACTAAAGTCACATAGCTGAATAATGTGTGGAGTTTCAGTTTCTGTTTACCAGTATACATCAAGTGTCTAAGATTTACTATTTGACCTACATGTCAACCCGTTTGTTTCCCTGATAGCATTATTCTTTCCATTATTTAAAATAATATTCTAAGAATAGCTTAAAGGTAAATACTTTACTCATTAAATCATTCGCTTTATTTTGCTAAGATCAATGTTACTAATTGAATAACTCTTCCTTAATGTTACTTCAACTTTTCAACATAATCAGGGGTTCATTATTCGTTAAATTATAAGAGAGCCAATTATCAATCTTCGAATAAAAAGATTATAACTTTATTAAAATGATTAATTAAATCAATCAATTAACATAGATACACAATTCATGACCTTTTAACATTCTAATAGTTCTCAATTAAATATTACTAAATCTCACCATTAAAATATCTAAAGTCATTATTCAAGTCATGAGAGTACGACTTGTCAACTTCGATGTAAATACTTCACAACTTTACTAAAAGAATCGATATATCAATTAAAACTCTATATATAAATTAACTATTAATTAAATTTAATTAACTCTAATTAATTAATTTAATTAATAATTACTTATCCATATCATCGACCCAAATAATAACTAGTCATAATTTGTAAATTAAAGGCCAACCATAATCTAATATTAATAATGACTTGCTAATATTTAATAACAAGTTATAATAAATCCCCAATACCAAATATTATCATCTCAAATAAATTTCCCCTATGTACGTTGATTTATAATTCAATTAATTAATACCTATTTAAACCATTTATAACATTATTTATTAATAGTTTGTTAGACCCAACAAACATTAATAAATAATAAATTCATCAAAACTATAAATAATCGATTTAGAGAACCTTCCATAAACTTCATTAATTAACTCTTAACACCATTAAGGTATATCAATAATTTAGTTAATAATACATAACGTATTAACAATAACATAATAATAATTCAAATCGTAGCTATGTTATAACAATGTTATAATGTAACAATGACTCCTTGTCAATTAAATCTTAATCCAATATCATTAAAGTCTCTTAATTTAAATAATCATCATAAAACATCTTTACATAATATAAATTACCATCTCTTAATTATTTAATATATATTAAATAATATTTAATATATATTAAATAATATTTAATATATATTAAATAAAATTAATATTAAAATCAACTATATAAAACTATATTAATATCTCTCCTCTTTTTAACAAATTATTACTAACAATTCTAAATCATTTCTCATTTCTCCAAAAAGTCGATTTATAATTTCGAGAATCCCAAAATAATTGGTAACTTAAATATTTAAACTCATTCTAACTATATCACTAAGTAGAAATATAGTTTTAACTAATTTGAAAGCCGTGCAACATTTTGAAAGGTCCGTCGCAAGTACCCTGCGACCACAGTACTGTTGGCGCATGAAGACAGGGGGGGGTACAAGGAGAGATGTAACCCGCCCCTCGCATTAATATATATTTTATTTAAAACATTTTTTTCAATAAACGTTTATCAACGTGGTTCGGATTTTTAAAAGAGTTTCTCACTGCGTTCTTAAAAAGATCAACGTTTAATTATATGTATATGTATATGTATACACATGCATATTATTACCAACTACTACAACATTTTATAATAACATATATATATATATGAAGATATGTATACTTTAAAAAGAGAACATATATAAACAAAAAGGGTTTTCTAATTCTTTAAAATAAGAATTTCTCCTTTAAAATAATTGTTCTTTAAATATGTCCATAATCCATCTAATAGATTTGTCCATACGCATCTAAAAATATAATTTGATAGAAAGATTACATCTAACCATTCAAATTTTCAACTTAGAATTTTCATTTAATTTCAAATCTTGTCTATCTAATTTCACAATATAAATTCGAACCCAAACCCAATACAGATCTAATTTCTTTTCATGAATGGAAGCTAAGGTTTTCTAATGTTTTCCTCACAACCAAATAAAAATTAACATACATAGCTAGATTCCAATTCCAAAATTGAAGATTCATTCATGGAGTATATTCAAACACATATAACAGACATGATGAAGACAGGAAGAGAAAGAGTGCAAATGGAATATGCGAAAATCACGAATGCACCTGGACACTGATGCTAATTTGCCATCCCTTAAAAGTCCATAGAGAATCCCTTCCTTCTCCAATATTCACAATTCCTCCAAGATCCAAGCCAACCGAAACCCCCACGTGACTAGAAGTGCTTGAAGAAGCATAGGAGCATGTAGAAACATATGAGCATGTAGAAGCATATGAGCTTCTCAAATGCGCGTAAGCTTTGAAGCTTGTCCAAACACACTAGAAGAGCCTCTATTTAAAGGCCTCTAAGATGCATCTAGAATGTCTCTAAAAACAACTAGAAGATAAGCATGACAACTAAGCATGAGTCTTCTCCAACCTTCTAGATGAGTCATAAGGTTGTAGACACCATGTGCTCAAATAATATGCTAACTCCTAGTGTATACAATTGGTGCATTCTTAGAGTGCAAACTCCTGTGTTGTCTACATGACAACTCCCGAGAATTCACAAACTCCTAAATATTAAAATAATGCACATTAATTAATTTAATATTCACTTTACTCTCTTCCAATTTTATTTATTTATTTATTAAATTTCATGCACTAACTTTAATATCTCCACTTATTTAATCTTAATATATTTATATTTTAATCACATGATATCTAGAATCTTTTAATAATTTTTAATATCTTTTCCACTTTTACATTTATTTTTCGAAACTTAATTGCTAAAATATTTATTAACTTAAATAAATATTATCACTTTCCAACTTTAAAAATTATAACTTTTATCTTCAAATTTAATTATTTTATTTAATTAATTTCTCAATTAATTAAATAAAATAAATATTAAAATATCATAATAATTTTCCATTTAATTAAACCATTAATTAAATCTTTTAATTAGGCTTAATTAATAGAAAATACTCCAAAGACTCACAAGGTAAAATACGAAAACCCATCATAGCCAAAATACATACAAAATCAAACCAAGGGTTAATATCACCAATTACATCATCTAACGCATTCGGAGGATACTCAACTCAAATACTTGTTCTAATTTTCAATTAGGACAAATGGCTTAAAAAGTTGGGATTTGGACTTGAGAATTTATCTCCCCTCTCTTACCATTGAGATAATGCAATAGGGTACGCTCATCCTGGCAATTCAAAGAAGTTGATACCCGGTACCTGCAACCTGCCAAAAAACCATGCATGTACATACAATATATATACTAAGCTAAACAGGCAATGGTAAGAAGTGGTGCATCGTGTAGATCCCGACTAGCAGCTGACTACGACTCTCTTCCTTAACCACATCAGAAATGCCATACAGAAAGAAAACAAGCGCACACACCATACACATGCAAATATGGGATAAGTATCCATGAGAAAACACATATGATAATAAATATTCTAACTAATCATCTTCAATAACTGAAATCACTGAATAATCATTATATATACATGAGCTATAAAGTACCAAGTAATCTCATCATATATTAACTGAATCTGAAACGATATCTGATAATCTCAAAATAATGTTACTAACCATCAACATAAAACTAGCCCCAAAAGAGTTCAACAATGATAACAAAAATGCAACCTAGGGGCAGGCACTATACAAAGAACGAGGTTTTGGGGCTAGAAGACCCAATGGAAGAAGTAGGTTTGGAGGACAAGGGCACCAGATGAGTAAGTGTCATGAGAATGCCTCAAGCTTTCATGGAGGAGAGAGAAGGAACCAATTGATGATTAAGGAAGACTACCAAAGTGTCAACTCCCCTATGGAAAGTGCAAGACCAATTGAGGATAGAGAAAGCTTGATGGTGAGGAGGACCCTATTGAAGGTATCCCAAAAGCCAAACCCCACTCAAAGAAAGACTCTTTTCAAGACCACTTGTAATCCCTATGGAAAGATATGAAAGTTCATAACAGATTCCAATTCAACTGAAAATATAGTTTCAATATAAATGGTAAATGAATTGAAACTAAAACAATTGTCACACCCTACCCCTTATAAGGTTTCTTGGTTGAACAAGGGACAAAATGTTTTGGTTAATGAACAAGTGTGGATTGATTTTGAAATAGGAGAATAAGGACAAATTACTGTGATGTAATTCTCATGGATGCTTGTCACTTGGTGTTGGGGCATCCATGGCAATATGATGCGAATGCTCAACACAATGGGAACTAAAATTCCTTCCTCATAACCAAGAATTGCAGAAAGTTGAGATTGGATCCATTACCTAATAAAGGGACAAAGAAACAAATACGGTCAAGTGCGATACTAATGAATGGTAAGGAATTCCTAAGCATTATGAGGGAAGAAGATACCCAAGGGTATGCTTTGATATTGAAAGCAAAGAATGACAATGAACTATAGAAGAGAATTCCTGAGGAGATAAAAAACTTATTGGAGAAACCAAGGGTATAATACTAGAGGATATGCCCAACACCCTACCACCACTCAAGGATATTACTCATCAAATTGACTTCATCCCTGGTATAACTTTGCCAAAAAAACCAACATACAAGATAACACCAACACAGAATGCAAAGATTGCAAAGCAAGTGCAAGAGCTTTTGGACAAGGATTAATCAAAAAGAGTTCAAGTCCATGTGCAGTCACCACAGTGTTGGCTCCTAAAAACGATGTCCAGTGGAGGTTATGTACCGACTCAAGCACTATCAACAAGACTACTATTAGATACAAGCTTCCTATGCCTAGAATAGAGAATCTTTTGGACTAATTGTGGGGAGCTTGCTATTACTCCAAGATAGACTTGAAGTCTGGTTATCATCAAATCGAGACAAGGCAAGGGGCTGAGTGGAAAACAACAATCAAAACCAATGAGGGTCTCTATTAGTGGCTAGTCCTACCATTGGACTTAGCCACGTGCCAAGCAATTTTTTGCGCTTGATGATGTTGGTTTTTTGCAGATTGCTACAAATGTACTAAGCACTGTTGGATTGGTCTGTGTTTTCCAAATAGCAACAACCTCTTATATTTGTATGAGGAATGAACCAAGAGTAGACATGTCCCTTCATGGGACATGTCTATTCATTAATATAATGATGATCTAATTAAACATTACTAATGGTGTAATATATGTCTTGTGTTTATCCTCCCATGCTAAGAGGGAGTGTTGATGTTTGGTAGCTTTAGTACTATAATCCTATGAGATTAATTAAGAAATAATGATTCATATATATAATAAATATATATTAATTAATATAATAATGATTCATATATATTATATTATATATATGAATCATTATTATATTAATTAATCTCACAAGATTATCCTACTAAAGCTACCAAACATATTTATTATAGTATATATATGAACCATTATTATATTAATTAATCTCACAAGATTATCCTACTAAAGCTACCAAACATCAACACTCCCTCTTAGCAGGGGAGGATAAACACAAGACATATATTACACCATTAGTAATGTTAGGAATGACACAAAGGAAATCTTTCATTAGAAAATTTCCATTATTCTGATATCATGTGTATTATAGAATATCGACACAAGATATTCACCAAGTACTCAAAAGGTTTGATATCACATTTGATATCATGAGTATTGGTCTCCTAGAATATCAATGATATTCACCAAACACTCAAAAAGGTTTGGTATCACATCTGATATCATGAGTATTGGTCTTCTAGAATATCAATGATATTCACCACATACTCAAAAAAGTTTGATATCATGAGTATTGGTCTCCTAGAATATCAATGATATTCACCAAATACTCTTTGAGTAATGGCCTTCCACACTGTTGAGATGCAAGATATTCACCAAGTACTAAGTGTAATGGCCCTCCAAAACATCAATTTGCATAACATTCACCTGGTACTTGGAAAAATGTTTATAAGGTATGTGCTCGTGCATTCTCATAATGCTTACCATATTAAAACCCACCATGCAAAGTATAATCTATCATGATTTACATAAATGTCGTATGATATCCATCATAATAAAAAATTAAGTTATTGTAACATCATCGCCTTTTAATAATTTTTGCAAATACAAGCAATGATCTTTTGAAAGTCATCACATCCTCCTGATGTACACAAGGGATATGCCCATTACGATCATACACACAAGGACTTCCGAACTCTGAAAATCAATCATCTAAGCTCCTCAACAAAAGTTGTCTTTGATGAAGTGTCATACTCCCTCTGAATATGATATGATCAAGATCTTCAAAGATTAACTAAAACATATACTCTATCCGCTCCTTCAGATGAATGTGTCAGACTCCCTCTAAATCCGATATTAATCTTCCTTTTCCTGCAAGAACATTCTCAAAAAATAACAAGGCAAATAATTCTTATGTATAATAATAGAGAGAAACTATAATGAATGGACAATTGTAATGCTCAAGGAAAATAAATACTTGTCAACATCCTTGATTGTCCTCATCATCTCTAACATGGTATATAAAATTGAATTTCTTTCACCCTTCTTATAAGATATTATATTGATCTCATAAAATATCAACCATTCCTTATATAAACATCATTTATATAACTTTTAGAAATTCACAATGCTCTATGCATGTGCATTCATATAGGGATGGGAACAGGCTCTACACTTTGTTCTTGATTGATTACTTCTAGTAAGAAATCATATTGATTACTTATAACATATATCAATTAAGTCCATTTAACTTTCATAATTCTTTTAAAGTAATAATATCAAAACTCAACTTATTCTATATATATATATATATAAAATTGTGTATTTGATACCATATTATAATATAAATGGAACTTGATATGCATCTCCATTTGTACAATGATATAAAGAAAGTTTTGAATGTGCATTACCTTAATTTACCTTATTATAAGTGGGGGATCTAATGTTTATAAGGTTATGATGATCACCGACCTTATAATTCCAAAAGATTGAATAATACTTACTTTGGTGGCCGTAATCACATTCTTTGATTGCTTGGATCAAAACATTTATCCTTCCATACTTCTTTGGTTGGATGGTGCTTTAGTCCTTTCACATCAAACACATTTTAATGGACCCTCACTTTATAATTCTCCACTTTATATTAAGATCCACGATGTGAATATCGCATGGCATCATTGTTTATTCCAATGTGTCATGTAAACCCCTCTTTGTCGATCACTCTTCTTATTCAGTGTAAATTGATGTACGAGTTACTGCCACGTAATATATGATTGGCACAATCCTCCTATTTTTTCTTTATTCGCTCCATTGTATTTACTTCATTACTGTCGCATCATAATTAATATGTTATTTTATTTGTTTCTCTTCGAACCCTTTTCCCATTGATCTCTAGAAGATGTTTGATATGTTTTCACCATTCTTAAATTCGCATTACACTCCATATCTTTTATGTTGTTATCTTTCCATGCTGTCAAGATTTGTCATATTATATCTACTCTTCCCTTCGATAATAGGAAAGTCGTCTATAGTTGTCAATTTGCAAACTTGTCATTGCTCTAGAAATGAATCTTATAGCACATTGCTATCGAGCCTTGGAGAACTTTGCAAGAGATCGTCCACACAAACTCACTCCTGGCAACATAACAAGGGTATTGAATATTACTCTCTTCAACCCGTGTCAGTTTAGATGTCCCAATGCAACTCATTCAATACCCCGAGTGCTCAGTGGCTATTATAATATAAATGTAACTTAATGTACATCTCCATTTGCACAATAATATAAGGAAAACTTTGAATGTGCATCACCTTAATTTACCTTATTATAAGCAAGGGCTCTAATGTTTATAAGGTTATGATGATCATCGACCTTATAATTCCAAAAGATTGAATAATAATTACTTTGGTGGGACATATCCTGTGTGCATCTTCATGTTCGAGTATATCATCCATGTGGCTGGCAATAGACACGTCTCTTGCGATTTCCATAATCACATTCTTTGACTGCTTGGGTGAAAACATATTATCCTTCCATACTTCTTTGGTTGGATGGTGTTGTAGTCCTTTCACATCAAACACATTTTAATGGACCCTCACTTTATAATTCTCCACTTTATATTAATATCCACGGTGTGAATACCACATGATATCATTGTTTATTCCAATGTGTCATGCAAACCCCTTTTTGTCGATCACTCTTCTTATTCAATCTAAATTGATGTGCGAGTTACTACCACGTAATATATGATTGGCATGATCCTCCTATTTTTCTTTATTCGCTCCATTGTATTTACTTCATTAAAGTCGCATCGTAATTAATATGTTATTTTATTTGTTTATCTCTTCAAACCCTTTTCCCGTTGATCCCTAGAAGATGTTTGATATATTTTCACCATTCTTAAATTCACATTATGCCCCATATCTTTTATGGTGTTATCTATCCATGACGTCAAGATTTGTCATATTATATCTACTCTTCCCTTCAATAATAGGAAAATCATCTATAGTTGTCAATTTGAAGGCAGGTAGTTCCTCTGGAAATGAGCCTTATATCACACTGCTATCAAGCCTTGCAGAACTTTGCAGGAGATATCCGCACAGACTCACTCCTAGCAACATAGCAAGGGTATTGAATATTACTCTCTTCAACCTGTGTCGGTTTAGACGTCCAAATGCAACTCATTCAATACCCTAAGTCCTCAGTGGTAGTTCCTAAACTCCTATCACTACTAATCTTCAAGCAACCATTTTCGCATCTAAAATTCTGCTCATTGCTATACAATATCAAAAGCGTGTGATTGAACAGATATACCCACTAAATTTTTAAGGTAGAACTCATGTTCAACCTGCTACTCTTGTGGTAATCTCAAGCTTAAGTCATCCATGAGATTGGGGCTACGTCCAACCCATAATCCCTACAGGTGTGTGTCTTTGGAATTGCTTTGTAATCGATCAAGCTATATTGTGTATTCTCCCCTTTCCAAAGTGTCATCTCCTCCATTCTCCATTCCACATAAAGGATAATTGTTGGCAGATGTCTTTTGTATCTCTCTATTTTTATTTATTGCTCTTTCTTACACTTGGTTTTCTAAGGGTCGCTGCAAATGTACTAAGCACTACCGGATTGATCTTTGTTTTCCAAATGGCAACAACCTCTTGCATTTGTATGAGGAATAAACCAAGAGGAGAAGAACATGTCTCTTCATTAATATAATTAATATAATGATGATCTTTATTATTATTATTATTATTATTATTATATATATATATATATATGAGTCATTATTATATTAACTAATCTCACAAGTTTATCCTACTAAAGCTACCAAACATCAACAAATGAATGAGGTATTGGTTGAATTCGTTGGCAAATCTTTTGTAATTTATCTTGATGATATCCTTGCTTGTAGCTGGAGAAAGGAGGAGCACTTGAGGCACTTGGACCAAGTTCTGAGAAGGCTTCATGAAGAAAAGTTGATGATTAATTTGGATAAATGTGAATTCCTAAGAGAGGAATTGGTACGCTTGGGTTTTGTGATTTCCAAGGGCAGCCTAAGGATGGATCCCTCTAAAGTCAAGGCAACTTTGAACTAGCCTACACCCAATGCAATTGGAGATGCGAGAGTTTTTCATGGGTTGGCAAACTTCTATAGGAAGTTCATCGAGAACTTCAATGAAATCTATGCTCCTATTCTTGACACTGTTAAAGGAGGTAATAAGGGTAACTTTTTATGGACTGATGATGCAAAGAAAAGTTTTGAATACTTGAAAAAATAGTAGCCCAATACCCTATCTTAGTGCATCTTGAATTCAATAAACATTGTATTGTCAAATGTGATGCAAGCAATGTAGTTATTGGTGCAATCATATGTCATGAGGGTAGGGAAGTAGCTTTCTTTTCAAAAAGACTTAATAATGCTGAAAGATACTCCATTTATGATTTTGAGTTGTGTGCCATGGTCAAGGTATTTGAAAAGTGGAGATATCATCTCCTACCAAGAGAAATTAATGTCTATGCAAACAACCATGCACTTAGTTTTTGGAATGGGCAAAAGAAATTGAATCGTAAACATATAAAGTGGGTTGAGCAATTACAATCCTATATCTTCACCATTAAACATAAAAAGGCTCAAGCTAATAAAGTAACAGATGTTCTCAAAAGAGTAGTCATTACCATCGAAGAGGTGCAATTACAAAGTCTGGGAGTTATATCTCTCAATGGGTTATACAAGGATGATCCTAATTTCAAGGAGGAATATAATATTTGTGAGAAGTTTTTGAATACTTGTCATATTGAATTCTTTGAATTTATGTTGCAAGATGGTTTGTCATTCAAAGGAAGTCAACCATGTCCCCAAGTGTTCCATAAGGGAACAAAAGATTAGGGAGAAACATAATGGTAGCCTGGTAGGACATTTTGGCCTAGATCAAAAACTAGAACGAAACAAGAGGTTTTATTTTTGGCCCAAGTTGCAAACTAGTGTAAGGAAGTTTCTAGACTGTTGGGGGATCTATCAAAGAGCAAAGGGCACATCTTCTAATGCTGGTGGTGGACAGGTTTAGTAAGATCACCCATTTTATTCCTTGCAAGATTACATGATGCCTTCAACATAGAACAATTATTCTTCCAAGAAGTGGCTAGGATCCAAGGTTTGCCTCTCAACATAGTGACTGAAAAAGATTTTAGGTTAGTAGGGCATTTTCAGCACACACTATGGTAGAAATTGGGGGCACACAATTGTCCTTCACTTCTGTGTACCATCCTCAAATAGATGTCAAAACTAAGATGCATAGATGCACACACCCATACACATGCATTGTATGTATGTATATGTGCGTATGTGCACGTGTGTAGGCGTGTATGGGTGCATGGCTGTATGTTTGTGTGTGTATGCACAAGTGTGTGTTTAGGTGTGTGTGTGTGTGTGTGTGTGTGTACATATGTGTAGTAAAAATTCATATATTATTGTCCCTTATTTTTGGCTCTTTAGAATAGGTCTACAAAACACGTCCACTATCATCACCTTGTCCCCACCCTAAAACATTGTGGAATATAGGGAAATGTTGATCTAAATGATTTTTGGAGAAGAATCACAAAGGCATATAGGCATCTCATCACCCAAAAGCTGGTTGAGAGCAGACTATAAGAAGTTGCAAGGTTTCCAATCTCCATTTAATGCATAGATTTAGAAATGGAGTGCATCAACAGATACAATTTGAGAACTAAAAAAATCAAGACCCAAGATAACAAAGTTCTAGTCACTCTTGACAATACCAAAATCCAAACTTCCTTCTAGTTGCTTAACAAAGATGAATACTCGCACTATGATTTTACCTCTTCCCAGTGTGAGTTTAATGAGAAGAAACATGTTTACTAGAATGTAGATTACCAAAAACCATTTTTCATTCCTCTATTAAGAAGAGACATGTTAGGAATACAAGTATGGTTGGTACTTGGATATGTTGGTTGTGTTGCATTCATGACAAGTTTTGCCATTGATGTCAACATAAATATTTGAGTTCATGACTGTTACATCCCAATTTTTGACCCAATTTAAAATGTTCATATAGCCGTTGAAATTCACATGAAGTCAATTGACAGTCAAATTTGTTATAATCTTGTGAAATGGTAAGATGGTTAGTCGTTATGATTTCATATGAAGATAACATGCTAGTTGATTATTTATCATGAATTCATGGAATTGAAAAAGTGGTTAGTCGTTATGATTATTTATGATTAATAACTTGTTATGGTAATATAATTTAACTGTGGAGAATTTCCTTGTAGGGAGCACCTCATAGGGGTGGAAGCATTGTCAAAAAAAAATTGGGCACAAGAGTATAACCATCACTAGGCAAATGTAATGACCCCATCTTTTAGCCTTCACGTTCTCCAAAGTCTAAGTGGAGCATAAAAAGAAATTAAATTCATTTCTTATAAATTCATTAAATAAATTTAAATTAAAAATTAAATGGAGGCTTTATATTTAATTAATTTAATTAATTATTGTATTACAAAGGGAGAAGCTTCTAGAGTGTGTATTAATTATTGGAAAAGCGAAAGCCTTTAGTAATTTAATTTTCTAGAAGCACAATTAATTATTGTATTGCAAGGGAGGAGTTTCTAAAGAGTGCATTAATTATTGGAAGAGGGAAGATTCTAGCACTTGCAATTAATTAATGTTTTAGTTCCTTCTAGAAGGGAGAAGGAAAAGGATAAATAGGGATGAAAGTCTCATTGTTGAGCATCAGATTTTTGTGAATGATATTTGATAAGAACCTGAATGTGTGATTCACATATCTTCTCTTGGCATTAAAGGACGTTCATCCTCTCTTGTAACATTCTAGACGTCATTCCCTTGGGGTTTGGCCTTTGGAATACATTGCTATGTACTTGCTTTTATCATTTTGAGAACTAGCATAATTTCAGCATTGGTTCGATCTTCAATTTGCATAAAAAATCTATTTCGGCAATTGGTTCAATTTTTGGGCATTCTAAAGTGCCCATTACAACAAATGGGTATGAATCGTGAATCACCATGGTTGAGGACCTAGTGACTGAATAACAAGATACACACATTAGACATGCATGAGCTATTAAATAAACATTTAAAATATTAACTTAATTAATGCATACCTCAAAAGGCTTTTGGTTGACTTTTTCACCACATCATTATAATACATATTTATGTATGTACACATAAATATAAATTAAAGATGACATCATAATATTATTCTTATACAAGATTTTATCTATTTAATATGTACATTTAAATGCATGTACAAGAAGATAATATAAATCTTCCAAGATGAAAAATGTATTTAGATATACATATTTAAAAAGGTACGACCTTGGATTATTATTTACTATGTGCCATCTTAATAAAATATATGTACATGCAAGTAAATAAATATGTTTATACTATTCTTTTGACTTATAACCTTCAAATTCTTTTCCTTATTTATTTAATTATTTACTTGAAACTGAAATGCACACTTGGCATATTATATCAACGTCCAAGAAGGTGAAACATTTCTTTAAGAGTTACGACTACTTGGAAGCCTTTGAGAAATTGAATGCCTCCTTATATATTTCGAAGCTATGAGAAATCGGGGCATATACTATGAATTGTATTCTTCTCCTTCACGAATTAAATTCTGAATTTTTGGCCACATTATTTCCCTCTCTTTACCTCTGCTAAAAATCGGCATTGTTAATCACTCTAAGATTGCATACAAGATATTTTACGAAAAGGGACCAATTGATAGCATCCAACAAAAGCTCTTCTTTCTCACAAGCTAATCAGATTATGTGGTCGGCATACCAATTCCAAATGAAATAGTATTCTTTTCTATATTACTATGCATGTATTTACAGCAGTAAGGATTCTTTCCATTGGACATCGTATATCATCTATGTTATATAACATTGAATAGTTCCTTAGAGAGTCTGAATTTACCAAGCCGAGAGAAGGCAAGGGATGAATATTGTCTCCACACGATTTACCTCTACATATTTTTCCACGTTATTACTTTATGTTCTACCCCCTTGTTGAAGGTCGGAAATTAGAAATATTTTGGAAATTGCATAGAGATTGCTTTTGTGAGAGAAAGAGTTGTTTAACATCAAGCCAGGGCTCATGTTTCCATTAAATCAAACCAGGTTAAGTGATCATTTCCTTTTCAAGTGATACATCTTCATTCTTTTATTCCTGCATTCGAAACTATAGCAGAAGGAAGTACATCCATGAGAAATTTGTATTATATTATCAATGAGACTAATCTTTCCATATTGAGTCAAGAACAATTATTGTTCATGATAAGTCTAAACATCTTTATTTTACCGATTGAATTGTACTTTTGCAAGTCTTAAGATTATTTTCTCAAGTCATAAACATTGAGATATACTGAAACTTGTAATAATCATACATTAGCTGAGGATCAGCAGAATGAGTTGGTTTACTCTGAGATTTATACACCTAGGACTCACTCGACTGTGTGGCCAAGGAAGAGGTGAAAAGGTGAGAGAGAGAAATCTACAATAACATGAAGTAGAATCAGATGTGACATAACTATATATATTACTTTTAAAATGAATCATTTAAATGCTCATGCATGGCCAATTCATTCTCTGTTGTAAAGTCAAGTGGTGTGATTAAGTACTAGGATGCTTAGTGGATGGCAAGGTGTTCCATGTCTATTCCGAGAAGGGAGGGTCTTCCTAGTTAGAGAAACTGTGGGGATAAGTTTAAGGTCCATAGTTGGGTGGTTAAGCCCCTAACAATGTTTCCCCTCTCTACAAGATGTCAAGACGTGCATCAGACAAGGATAAGTTGAGGATTCAAACATTTATTGGTAACAAGTTTTTTTTTTGTGATGTTTATTCAAGTAACAAGATAAAATGGATTTGTTATATATCATCATTTCAGTTATTTTCCTTTATTGAAAGCAACCTTTCTCATCAATATAATTTGTAACCAGTTAGATCGACTAACCTTCCAATTGAATATGGAATATATCTATAGGATTGTTATTTCAATCTTTCATTTATAAGAATAATGATTATGAGCATATCTTCTAATCTTATGTTATTGCCACAGTTAGTAATAGAAAGAAAAGAAATGAAACAAAGGTATCTGATGCCCCAAATGATACAGTGGTATTTGATGTCCAAAATGATATAATGGCATCTGATGCCCTAAGTGATACAGTGGTATCTAACGCCCTAAATGATACAATGGTATCTGATGCCCTAAATGATCCAATGGTAATTGATGCCCTAATTGATACATGGTATGTGATGCCCTAATTGATACAGTGGTATGTGATGCCCTAAATGATCCATTGATAAGCGATGCCCTAATTAATATAAGTGGTATTTAATGGTAATCGTCATTTGATTTTGATATAGTGGTATTGGATGGTAATTCCTCATTTGATCCTTAGTGATATTTATGGACTAACTTGGGTGTCTGCAGAAGCATCCCTAGATTGATTTCAATTTCAAATTCCATGGTATGTAGATTTTAATTTCCATAGTAAATTCATTGATGGTGTTTTAAATTGTTAGTTATGAAATTTCGTTTAACTAATATAACTGTCTTCCTATAAAAATGAAGTAATAATTGTATTTCTTTGATAAGTTAATTGTTAGTTAAGACCCGAGAAAAGTGGTTGTTGCAATGACAGACTGGGATTCTCTACATCGCAGAGATTTACCTAGTCGACAAAGTTAGCACAGAAAGGATTAAGCTATGCAAGCTTAGAATTGTGTTCACGAATAAGTGTAAATGCTACATCTATGTTTGCTTATGTTTCCATTGAGGTTTGGGCGAGTTATAGTTCATTTGGGCAAGACTGGTAGAAGGCCAATATGCAAGAAATTATTGCAAAGATAATTACTAGTAGATTGGTTGTATCTTATCAATGAGATTGAATTAAGGTAAGTAAGCTTGGATCATTGTTGAAGACATGTTTTTGATGTTATGTTTATCATAGCATATCTTGGAGATCATTTTGGAAAGGTTGCAAAAGCAAAATATGCAATATGTTTTACTAGAAATAAATTTATGTTAGTGAAACGTATTGATCTTTTTTAGACAAAGTATTAAATGTATTGTAGCGTGTGGAAACATTATTGTAATAATTGTAAGGATTATGTTCACAGATGAGTGTATATGCTACACCTATGTTTACTTATGTTTCTGTTGAGATTTGGACAATTTATATTTCATTTTGTGAAGATTGGTAGAAGGCCAGCATGTCGGAAATCATGGCAGAGAAAGTTACTAGTAGATTGGTTGTATCTTATCAATGAGGTTGAATTAAGGTAAGTAAGCTTGGATCGTGTTAGAAGAAATGTTTTTGATGTTATGTTTATGATAGCATATCTTGGAGATCATTTTGGAAATGTTGCAAAAGCAAAACATGCAATATGTTTTACTGGAAATAAATTTATGTTAGTGAAACATATTGATCTTTATTGGACAAAGTGTTAAATGTATTGTAGTGTGTGGAAACATTATTGTAATAATTGTAATGATGCTTAAGAAGAGGTGTATATCTTAGGGTGGTCCTATGTAAACATTTGTATATTGGGAAAGCCCTGACAAGCCAACCTAATTAGTTATTTCGATAGGGTATAATGGAAAGATGTTTTCCATGGATGTATGTGTGCAATTATGATATTATGGTCAAATGATGCCAGTTTGATCACAGCTAAGCATAAGATAAGAATTAGGTGTTGGATGTTGGACTTCAAGGGAAATGTCTTGGCAATTGAGTTGCAATATTGGTCAGTTCAGTATTGGATTTGTTATCCAAAAGATCTGGTCTTCATTATTGACTAAAGCAATTTGGACAGTGAGTTCAATTATCTTCTTACAAGTGTTTAACGAGGTTTGAACCTTCTACCACAGTTTTAAGATCTCTTAACAAGGATTTGTCCTCTAACCAAGACTATTGTACTAATTGTTGTGTATTTGGCTCCTAACTGCGTCACATCCTCTCACGGGGAACATTTCTATTAGTACACTATCTTGTGGGTGCCATCCTCGTCAGGGTTTTCCCTTTGGTCAAGGGTTTCCCTAGTTAACAAATCATCTTGTCATGTATATAGTTTATCTTTTTGTTAGCCCCACCCCCCTCTCAATTGTGTGTTGACTTTACTTTCTAACAAAAAATTGTTGATATTATAGTACTATTGCACAGGCTTAGTGAATACGAAGATGTAATGGATCTAAATGATTGGATGTTCCTTCTCATTCATGTAATCTATTTTGGCTCTGGTTCTCTAGATTGGGCCAAGATAATCATTGATCGAATACCATTTGATCAATATGTTTTAGTTGAATAAATTCTTTCACATGTCCTCTTGTTTGATATATGCCTTAGTGTGCACACAATATTGGCCTAGGCTCAATCACGTTCAAGAGCTATATTTCTACCCTAGTTTGCAATTGCAAAACAGCTATGCTGACTTCCGGAGGGTTAATGATACATCTACCATGAAATTGGTTAAGGAATTGTTAGGATGCCCAAAATAGAAGATAGCATTGACCAAGGTCAGCACCAGCTAAATAGCAGAATATATGCACTAGCTGATAGCCAGTGTCGTTACTCCTTCCATTATATATTTGCAGCGAAATGTACTTACGTCTGACCGTCTTCTCAACGTCTCCGCCTCAAAACACACACTAGTAGTCTCGTTTGAAATGCATGAAATACACTCATTTTATTTGATAACAATGGAGTTTATTAAAAGGAAACTTAATGAAATGTAATTCACTTAAGTTATAGAAATTCATTTAAGTGAAAATAGTAAAAAGTAAAATTCGTAAAAGTTCTTTAGAAATATATTTATATGTAAAAAATTATAAATTTTAAAATATTACTATTATTTTTATTTGTTTATTTTTATTGATTTTGTAATAATAGTTAAAATGTTAAATAATATTTATATTTATATTTTTAAATAGAATACTTCAATCTAATTTTTTAAATTAAAATATAGATATACATTTATTTTTTAAATTTTTATTATATAATAGTTTTTGTAACTAATTTAAATAGTACATATCAAAACTTTATAAATAGAGAATTTATTAAAATCATTTATTAACATAACTTTATCAAATTTATATTTTTTAATTATCGTTTAATTATTATTATTACAATTCTATTTACTTCTTAAAATTTTATAATAAATCATTATTTAAAATACTAATATTTTTCAATGAAAGGGATGAAACAAGCTCTACATTTTTTCGACTAGTTTGTCTGCGGTTTTCGTGGGTTTTTTTTTTTTGGCAATTTCCTGACGACCTTGGTTTCGCCAAGGTGGTGACCTCCGACAACGCTTGTCCAAATGGTGGACAGTTGGCTTCCTCCGTGCATCCCCTCGATCCGAGTGATCCTCCTCCCACATCCGGCATTAAAGATTGCAACATGACTGAGGTTGGTTTTAATGGCAAGACCGCCAAGCTCGTACCAGGTATGTTATCTCCGACGACTGATAAAACTACTCCGATTAATGGCATTTCCACTTCAAACGCCCGCAGCAGTGATCAACCTAGGTCTTTCTCTGAGGTCGTGGCTCGATCTGTGGGCATCAACACGAGGGCTAGGTTTGAATGTGCAAGTGTTATTAACGATGAGGCTTCCGAAACAAGTAAGAATCCCTCTGCTTCCTTGCCTCCTTTTGCAGTAGTTCCTAATCCTGAAATGTTAGAGGAAATTGTGAAAGAGAAAGATAGATTAAGAGACACTACAATCGTTTTTTTGGCTGTTGAATTGGAAAAATGTCCACCAAGGAAATTTATGGACGACTGGTTTCATAACTATTGGAATAATAAATTAGGGCTTTATACAAAAGGGTTTAGATGTTATCTTTTTTGTGAATCATGATGCCCAAAACGAGGTGCTTAAGAAACAATATTGGAATGTTGGGTCAACATCCTTTAGGGCTATTGCATGGTTGCCTGAGGCCGTCCATGAGGAGGTTCTTGCTCTTTCGACACCTAGGTGGGTTCTGGTTAAAAACATCCCTCCATTTCTGTGGTTTTTCTTGCCACATTTGCTTGAACCTATTAGTAAAATCATCCGTATGGATGAAACTGTGAGGCTCGTCCCACATATGGACACCAAAATTCTCATATCCTTGTTGCCAAATAAGGACATTCCCGTTGATATTTCAATTAACATCCTCAATGAAGTTTATTATTATCCTATTGAGATCTTGGGGGGCTTAAATGCATGCTTTCTCTGCCAAAAGGAAGGGCATCTTCGCAGGGATTGTCCTATCATTAGGAAAAAACCTAATCCCTCCCATACCTCTTCTAAGGATGCGATTAATCCCCTTGCTACTAGTAATCAATTGCAGAAAGATGTGGTTAATCCCCCTATTACTAGTAATCAATTGCAGAAAGATGTTACTAGCCTTTCTACCCCTCTTTCTTCTTCATCCCTATCTCATCCCACCAGAAACCCTAATGATTCGAATCTTACAGTGTCAAACCCCTCTCTGCTATCATTGTCGAGCCTCGTACTAAGGAAGGTTTTCAGTCATTCCCTAATCTTGATTTAGCTATAGATCTTAATAATGATGGCAGTTTTACGATCGTTCCCCACAAAAAAAAGAGGAAGAAAGGTAACAGTAGCTCTGTGCCTAATATCAATAATAATCAATATAAATTGGTCTCTGGTCCTGCTTCAACCATTATGCATAGCATAACCCAAGAAGGAGATGTTAAGAATAAGCCCCGTGCAAAAGATTTAGCTCGAAAACTCCCCCAAAAAGTTTTTCAAGAGATTGGTGAGGAGTTTGATTTTGAGATCATCTTGGCCGCCTCCGTTCCCACTAGCTCCCAAATTGATCCTTCCATGGATGTGGACTCTTTTGTGGATGCTGAAGATGACTTAAATATCAACTCTTATGCTGCCAGAAGAAGAGGTAGACCACCTGGTTCTAAAAACAAATCATCAGTGTCTAAACCAGGTAAAACCTCAAACAGATTCTTAGCCTTAACTAAACATGAGGATAATGCAGGCTCCACCCTTAACATTGTGTCTCAATGAATTGTCTATCATGGAATGTTAGAGGTTTCGAGTCCCCTGATAGAAAATTTGTTATCAAGCGATTGTTTAATTCTCTGCATTCTATAGATTTTTTCATGATGCAAGAAGTCAAGGCTGTGGGATTCACTTTGGATTCCAATCTTAATTTTATCTGGAAAGATGCTATTAAATTTTGCACTAACCATGAGAGAGGTAGAGGCGGAATTGTCCTGCTTATTAATAACAAATGTGATAATTACATTACTAATAATGGTTGTTCCCCATGTCAAAGAGCAGTGTGGGTTACTTTGCAACATGATGATAAAACTTTCGAAGTTTGTGCTATTTATGCCTCAAATGACCCTAAGGAAAGAATTGAGCTCTGGAAGTGGCTTTTGGACCTTCCAAACGTGCCTTGGTTGTTCGGTGGTGACTTCAACATGATTGAGTCCCATGAGGATAAGTTGGGGGGTATTCCCTTTCATTGAAAGGATAATGAAAAATCCTTTTGGAATAAATTGTTATGTTCTAAATATCTTTTTGATCCTATTGCTGGGAACAAGGATGCTAATCCTAGATTGTGGCACACCTGGTGCAACCTTCAACAGGGCAATGCTAGGATTTACTCCAAGCGTGACCATTTTTATGCCAATCATTTTTTCTTTTCTTTTTCTCCTGACAGTGCCGGCAATATTGTACAAGTCATTGCTACTACGTTATCTGATCATCATCTTATTCTGACTAAGGTCAATTTCAACAGTAGTCCCATTCAGCAAAAGCCTAAAAACATCAAATTCATTCTTAATACCAGCCTCCTCATGGATGAGGGTGTCCTTGCTGCTGTGCAGATTATTAGAGGATTAAATAAAATTAATCTTCAGCACCTATCCCATATTGATAGGTGGAATACTAACCTCTCCTCCTGGAGGATCTTTTTGCAAACCATTGGGCAAAAAAAAGCTAAGGACTATAGGTTTGTTGAAAAACAATTATCTTTTGATCTGCAAGTTGCCGAGGAGAACATTCAAAATGACTCTCCCAATATGGATCTTCTTTCCAGGGTTATGGCTGCCAAAGATGCTCTTAGGAAGCATCAGCAAGTTAGAATTCGAGGAGCCAAGATCAAGTCTAGATCCCACTAGCTCCAATTTGGGGATAGAGGATCGAAATTCTTTTTCAACCTTCTTAAGCATAAACGTATTAAAGAGTCTGTTGATAGACTTTCGATTGATAACCAAGACATTTCTGACCCTGAGACTATCATTCAAGCTTTTGCTAATTATTATAACTCTTTTTGCTTCAGAAGACTCTCCTGAGGCTGAGTCGATTAGAGTTAATTGTAAGAATCTTATTCCTAAAAAGCTTGATCCTGATGATATTGATGTTCTTGCTAAAAATATTTATGTTGAGGAGATTGAAGGAGCTATTAAGGGTCTTAATAATGATAGAGCCCCGAGCCCTGATGGTCTCCCGGTTGAATTCTATAAGTCCAACATCAGATGGATATGTAAGGATCTCTTTGATCTTTATTCTGAAGCATTGAATAAAGGTACCCTAGGTCAGGATATTAATAGAGGGATTATTAAACTTCTCCCAAAAGAAGGGGATAAAACCTTTATTAAGAGTTGGCAGCCTATTACCCTTCTTAATGTTTCCTACAAGATTTTGGCGAAAATTATGGCTCTTAGGCTAGTTAATATTCTTCCTAAATTTGTTAATTCTACCCAAACTGGTTTCATCAAGGGTAGATATACTCTTGAGAATCTCATAACCAACTAGGAAGCCATGGATTGGTCTAGATGCTCTCATCAAAACTTTGCCATGCTCCTTTTGGATTTTGAGAAGGCTTATGACAAGATTGAATGGAGATTTATTCTTATGATGCTGGTGCTTTCGGTTTTCCTCCTTTGTAACACTGTGGCTATGCTTCTTAATGACTGTTCTGCTCAGGTTGAGGTCAATGGTATTCTTTCAGCTCCTTTTTCTCTTGGGAGATCCATCAGGCAAGGGTGCCCTTTGGCACCCGCCCTCTTTGTCATAGCTTCGGAAGCTCTTTATTATATCCTCAAAGATAATTCCATATCTTCGGAGGTTAGAGGCATTTATTTGCCTAATAATAAAGATCTCATCAATTGTCAATTTGCGGATGATCTCGCTTTATTCTTTGAACTTTCAAAAAATAATTTCAAGAACATGCAAGATAAACTCAATCTTTTTTGTTCTATTTCTAGGGCTAAGATATCTCAAGCTAAATCGATTTGTTTAGGTTGGGATGAGCGACCCCCAGACTGGTTTCTCCAATACAATTTTCAATGGGGTGGTCCTAATAGGATCACTAGATATCTTGGCATCCCTTTCTCGGTGGACCTTGACATCAAAGACATGTGGTCTTGGGTGAAAGAGAAGATTGACAAAAAGCTGAACAAATGGCATAACAGGGCATTATCTTTGGCAGGCAGAATTCAAGTGTGCCAAATGATACTATCCTCATAGACCATATATTATTCTTCTACCTGGTGTTTTAATAACTATCAGATTGCTGAAATTCAGAAGTCCATCAGACAATTCCTTTGGTCTGATGGCAAAGGAAATAGAAAGATCCATTCTGTTAAGTGGACTTGGTGCCACACTAACAAGACCCTTGGGGGACTTGGGCTGAAGGATTTAAGAACTCAGGGTATAGCCTTGTCTGCCAAATGGATTTTTCAGTCTATGGAGGGTGATTCTCCTTGGAAAGTGTTGGTTAGGAGCAATATTGAGAGGGGTGTTCCTAGAAAAGCTAAGTCTTGGACTAGCCTCCCCTTTTGTGACCTCATTCTTGGTAATTTTACTGTCATGGTTCAAGGCTCCGCAGTTTTCAAGTCTATTTGGAAGGCTTGGGATCATGTTAGGAAATTCATCACTAACAAGGAGTTTCATTCCAACATTCAACTCCATGGTGAAAGATCCATTTGGTGGAATCTCCACCTAAATGGTAAACCTTTGGCCCTTACCCAAGGGTGTTCTGCCAAATAGTGGGCTAAGAAAGGTATTAAACAATTTATGGATCTCTTTGAGTATGATCAAATTATGCCTTGGGATGTGCTTAAGGATAAATATGATATCTCAGATTCTCATAGAAGAACTTATAACATGATTGTGCAAGCTGTTGTTGGTCTTCCCACTATCTGTCATGCTGATTCTCACAGGTACCTGAAGTGTAAATGGCATGGTGGTATCATTACTACTCTGCTTAAAGCTAAGAATATTTATAAAATCATTGATTGTAATACTGATATTATTGATCATATTAATGTTGTTTGGTACTCTTCTTATGATGCTGATGCTTTGAAAAAATATTTTGATATCTTGTGGAAGAATCCAATGGAACCCAAGATTAGATGTTTCAAATGGTTAGTTTTGTTGGACAAGCTGCCTATAAAGAGAGATTTTGTTAATTCTGATATTTGTAATTTGTGTAGAGTTCCTGAAACTGGTAGACATATCTTTCTTGATTGTATTTTTGCTAAAGAAATATGGAACATGTTTGGCATTGTTTATCCTATTAATGTTAATATTTTTGATATTATCTCTGGTCATATTAATGGTCTTCCTAATGATACCAATTTATTTTGGAATATATTGTCGTCTAACATTCTCTGACAGATCTGGAAGTGCAGGAACGAGGAAAGGTATCAAGGTAAGCATAGGGATCTTACTGAGTTTTTTTGAAAACTCACATACTTTAAAATCTTCTTGCAAGTGCAGGCGACTATGGTGATTGAACGGGACAAAATGAGGAGGTTCCTTCGTGATGGGCATGCTACTCTTTACTACTTTGAGCTTAAGCATGGGTACTAGTGGCGTAGTACTTTGGATGGTCTACATGTTTTTCAGCAAGCCTGCAATAGGTTGAACAAAGAAAATCAAAGAAAAAGGGAATGCCAGAAAAGAATAGTTATTTATGTTGATGCAGATTCAAGGACATAAAAGTAAAGTTTGGATGGAAGGTCCCTTAGGCTGGATTGCCTGGGTCAACAATCACTATGATGTTCTCAGCTAGATAGTCTTGCTTTTTCTCCTTTTTTTGCTTGTATGTACAGCTGATTCTTTTTCTCCAGGGTGAGGCTTGGCCTTCTTGTGTTTTTTCATGTTGATAGTCTGGTGATTTTTTGGTTCTGAAACTCTTATATCTAATAGAAAAAAATATTTTTCAATGACTTAATTAAATATAAAAATCATAGTTTATTAAAGTCCTTTATCAATACAAATTTAATAAAATAATTGATTAACATAACTTGATCGAATTAAAAATTATTATATAATGATTATTGCTCCCCTTATTACAAATATTATTTTTACTTTTTAGAATTTAAAAATAAAATATTATTTAAAATACTAATATTCCATAGATGACTTTGAAAAACACAAAAACCTTCCAATTTATTGAAGTCATCCATCAACATATATATAAATTAAAAAATACATCATTATTGTTCCCTTTATTACAAATGTTATTTTTACTTTTAAAAATTTTAAAATAAATTTTTATTTAAAATACTAATATTTCATAAATGACTTAAATAAACACAAAGACCTTCCAATTTATTAAAGTCATTCATAGACATATATAAATAAAATAATACATCGTTATTCTCCCCTTATTAAAAAGGTTATTTTTACTTTTTAAAATTTAATTATATTTTTTAATTTAAAATACTAATATTTCATGACTTAAATAAATACAAAAACCTTCCAATTTATTGGAGTGACATAAATATAAATAAGATAATACATAATTATTGCTCCCCTTATTACAAATGTTATTTTTACTTTTTAAAATTTAATAATAATTTTTTTATTTATAATACTAATATTTCATGAATGACTTAAACAAACACAAAAACCTTGCAATTTATTAAAGTCATCCATGGATATAAATATAAATAAAATAATACATTAACATGTCTACATCAAATTTCTAATCATAAATTATCATTTAAAAGTTTGTATTAAATCTTCATTTAAAATACTAAGATGACTTTAATAAACATAAAATACATTATAAATAAAAACTCATTAAATTATAAAGCTCTATTATCGAATAAAATTAAAATAAAAATTATTAAATTATCTATAATATAAATATAAATAAAATAATTGAACATAGTTTCATTAGATTTGTAATTAAAAACTATTATTTAATAATTACAATTGCTCTGTACTCTTTTTAGTTCTTATAATTTTATAATAAATATTCAATTAAATTACTAATATATTATTATTTCGTATTAGAATAGAAAATATTTAAATGTCTAAAATATACAAACAATAAATAATTATATTTGTTTATAAATTTATAAAACTTCAATAAATTTTTATTTTATTTTTCAATATCTAAATTATATAACTATATAGACAATAGCAAAGAGACAATTAAAAATAACAATAATATTAAAAATACTATTCCAATAGTAAATTTTATATTTAGAATAATTTATAATAAATATTTGAAAAAATAAATATAATTCTTTTAATTTAAAAATTCGATAGATACATTATAAACTCTTATTTAAGATCTTTAGAAATTTTAACTTCAATATTATTTTACATTTTGATTATTATATCAAAATATTAAACTGAATGGAAATAAAGAAATTAAAAAATGGAAAATAATAAATTATTACGTGGAAATATATTTAAGAAAAAATTATTTTTATTTCTACAATTTACTTATCTTACTTATTAGTTTTCAAAAAGTGTATTAATTTCTATAAATTAAATGAATGTAGGTCCAACTTAAAATTAGCTTTTAAAACTAAAACCAATCTTATAATGGAACAAGACTATTAGTGTACAATGTACATTCTGAGATGAGACAAAGATGGAGACAGGTACAAGTACGTTTCAATGCAAATATATAATGGAAGGATCAACAACACGAGCTATCAGCTAGTGCATATATTCGGCTATTTAGCCAGTGCCATCAAGGCCTATGCTGGCTTCTTCTTCCAATTCCTCACTTTTACGTACATTAGAATAATATATCAATTAAAAACTCCTGATATCATCTCAACTTCATACACATCCAATGACCTTACTATTTTAGAACATGAGGCAACCTTTGATTCATTTGTTGCAGGTATATTGATTGCTAAAGACTCCCCATGACATCATATACTAGAAATGGCATAACTTCATCTTTTCAAACTTGACATCACTCATTGTTGGTAAACAGATTTCTCACTTGAAAATGGCCCGACAGAGTGTGTGTGACAAACTATTCACAACAGTTGGATAGGCCCTTAATATGCAGCCTACCTCTATGTTTAGAGGGGCAGCTCCCTCGTATGATATAATTTTGAAGTTTTTCAAATAAAAGTGAAAGCAAACTTTAAAAGATACATAGAAAGCCATTGATGATGAATGCATCACGCGACTTCAAAGCTTTCCTGGACTAACCTAAAACCATTAATAACAGCAATCAAGATCTACACTTGAAAACTATTACTAGCACAATGTCGATCCAAAGATTCATAAACATCTGCACCATACCATGAGAATGCTCACTGCAAAGAGAATCAACATTTCTAACAATTTAGATTCGGAAGAAGAGAACTCAAATTGCATGTTCCTTTATTTTTTTGCACCAAGAACTTATGAGGAATTTCTTATTACAAAGACAAAATTTGTACATACTTTCCAAATATCATCTTCTAATCAAAATTTTAGCATAGTGCTCCCTTTTTCTAAAGTCCAAAAAGTCCCTTTACAAAGCCAAAAATGACTCTTTATATAGACACTGAGGTTAAAAACTACTCCTTCGTGGTTAATAACTACCTCCAAAATACGCAATTTGGGAGGGGTTAATTAACCTCTGCAGAATTAACCAAGTATAATATGAAACTTAGACCTTACATCTTTTGAGAGGAAGATTGAACAATCAGTCCTTGTCGATCTCCTTTTTGATATTTGAATGATTTATTCAAGTTACATCATTTTATTAATGAACGCATATCCCTCTTTTCATGAAGAGGTCAAGAGCATGAGGCGAGTACAAGTACACCGAATACAAACTTTATGTTCACAATCTCTCCAATTATGCTTATATCTACCAACTGTGATTTTCTTTGTTGACGCCACCTCACTATTTCATACTTGTGTTTTGGAAATACTCTAGCAAATCCATCGGCCATTTCAATCAAATCATCAATGGGAAGAGATGCTTCAAATATCATCTTGTCTTGGCCAAGTAAGGCTGTTGAAGGATATATATTAGTTCCCATTCCAAGCCTTTGTCCTGTTTCTTTAGCAATAGCCAATTGGTCACCTGTGATCGTCTTTACATTGACTCCAAGGTTAAGAGCTCTGCAAATGGTTTCTCCACTGTCATGGCGAGGAGGTTCAAACAAAGGCAACAAACTTATGAAAACCCAAGCTACTCCAACACTCTCTGTCTTTCTCTCTAAAACTTCCTATCTGGCCACAACCAAAGATCGAAGCCCTCGTTCAGCATACTTATCAATCATTGAATGCAGCTTCTTTTTCATGTCTTCCTTGCACTTGCAAAGTTCTAAAATCTGCTTTGGTACTCCTTTACTAGCTCTATGCCAATTTTCTTTCAAATCAATTAGTCACATTGAAGTTCTTCTATGGATACCATGGGGAGGGAGAGTCAGAGGTCACCCATGTGTTGGAGATTGAAGAATTGTGTCAAATAGTTAAATCACATTCTAATTGCGCATTTTGTCAAACAAGTCAAATCCACCGCCTTTCTTGTTGTTTCAACTTCGATGTCTATGCTCTTTTTAAATGTCTTGGATTAGAAATGAATTTCTCCTCTACGCATTGAGTTTCAAAGACTTCAAATCACTTACTAGACCAATTCATGAGATATGGCGCCTACAGGAACCTTCTGTTAGATCACATATGTTGCATCCGCATTGAATGTTGCAAGTTGGGGGATGGAGGAAAGCTGCAGGCAGGTGAATTGAATCATTTAGAAATCTGAACCAATGTATGGTTGACTGCGTAGGCTTTCTTAATTCATTTGTATTAGCACAATTCTCATTTACCATATTAAACACTCCTTAGGCACAAACTGAAGTTATTGAATCAATCACCATGTTTATTTGCATATTTGAGTATTATCAAAGTGATATGTCAATGATCTGCTGCCAACCAGACTCACGAGGAGTATGTGTTAATCATCTCCTTCAATAATGTAATGTGTTGCAGGCTAAAACATCAAATTCATGGCAGAGCTAGGTTGTTGACCTTCCTTAATCATCGTATATGTCGTGACTCCACATCTTCAAACCAGCGATTCCATACCTTCATGTCTGAAATGTGCATTTTCCATCTTACATATGCTTTTGAGATGATCCTGCTTTTGATTCTTAACCTTTATCAGCTGGACAAAACCGTGTTTTGAACTTAAATCTTAACCTTTTTTTTTAGAGGTTAAGGTTAATGGTACGGAATACTTGTTTCAGAATTTTATCTTAACCTCTTTTTGATGGAGAGGTTAAGATTTCAAAGTGCAACATGTATTTTGAACTCCGAACCTTAACCTTTTTAAAGGTTGAGAAGTTAAGGTTAATGGTTTTGGAATTTTATCTTAACCTCTTTTTGATGGAGAGGTTAAGATTTCAAAGTGAAACACGTCTTTTGGACCCCAAACCTTAACCTTTTTAAAGGTTAATGGTTAAAATTTTGATTGAAAATACGTATTTTGGTTCCTTCCATTAACCTGTGACAACGTTTGACTCGGAAGCTGGATTTTTAAAATTCGAAGTGCTCAACGGAGCTGGGAACGATCCAGAGATATTTGAAGGGCAAAATTTCTCAAAAACTCTGAGAGTAAATGACCATTTTAATGCTTAAAATGAGGCATATTCTGAGAATAACCATAGTTCAAAAAGGCATGAATTGAGGCAATTTTGACATCCGGGCAACGCTCATTCAGCATACATGTTCTTTGCCATACTTTCATACTTTTGATTAAGTATACCTTCCCATTTTGATCAATGGCTTGTAATCTATAGTACTGCTATACATTACTGTCATGTTATATATTTTTAATCCCACGGTACTATTACTTCATGTGCACTTGCTTCTTTGTTACAGGCTTTGCTCTTATGATATTCATGGCACCACTTATAGTATAGATTCAATGTTAGCTTCTTTTAATATCAATACATGCTTTATTATAGCATGCTTATTAATCCATCAATGACAATATTCCATCAACCCCAAGTTACCATGCACATTTAAATTCTTTGCAACATTATTGACTAACATACTAAGTTTATCAGTATCAAGTTTCATATTCTTACTTGTTCTTCATCAGATGGCTTTGATTTTGAAACTCTTGTTGTCTTTGCTCCTTTGCATTTCAATTCCTTAATTGCATCATCAAACTCTGTGACTTCATCATCATCATCTGTTGTCTCATACTTCCTTAAGCTTTTTGTCTTCACCCTTCTAGACTGATTTTTCTTGTGGCTGCTGCTTCGGACTCACTGTCTTTGGTTTACTAGCAGACATAGGAGAACTAACAGGTCCACTTTAAACCCAATTGAGATACAAGGTTGGTTAAGGTGGGGTTTTGCCAAAGCACATCATTTCGTATGTTGGTTCATCCCAAATGAACCTGGAAAGAATTTTTCAAGCCCAAAATGAATCCATTTCAGTTTGACAAGTACATTTTCTTCTTTCTTTCTTTTGTTTTCTCTCAAAATGGATTCAGTGCTAAAGTCATGAAACTGACAATAAAAAGTTTTAACCGATGCTAATTTAGCCTTTCACCCTTCACACATTCCTGTCATGCCCTTCACGATGAATAAATGATTTTATTCTTGAACATGGGTTGAATGACCCTTGGGCCTTTCAACCAAATCCAATGCACTAAAGTTTGCATATCCAAGATTGAGAAAAGGAATATCTGTATTAAACAATAAAGAATGAGATCTACTTAACTTCTACCCTCTGGGTACATACCCTTTCCATCTTTGAAAGAGCAATTAGTTAAAGGAATAAACATTATCAAGGCCATATTCTTGGGAACATAGTCCGACAGCTTCACCTTTATCATATAATCAAAATGAGCTTTTGTCTCTACTATGGTTATAAGGGAGCAATAGCATTCCTTAATTCCCCCCATAGGGCTTTGACGTTATTAGGTCAATAGTGAACAATGAATATTTATCATATCATTTGATTTTGACTAATTAATATTTATTTAGCATTTTTATACGGTGGTTTTGTTGAAGGCATAATGTTATGTGGTAATCTGAACTTAATGCCTGCTTTTAGCCTACAAATTCATATGTTTCAGTGCAGATAATCCCAATCTCCAAAAACATTTGGACAACCTGTATGTAAAACCTGCAAATCTGAATGAACCAGCTAATTAGATAAAAACAAATGGATGTCCAAATGGCTAATGAGAAAAGATATGTGTATTGAACATCAGATGTGAAACTGAAATGATTTGGTACCAACTTAATCAAAATTGAGACCATGTTTTTTCCATGTTAAACATTGAATATTGACGGCCACATTCCGACATATTCAAGTGAACAATTTGTTGTTACATATTTAGATCATATCAAGTAGACATCTCACCTCTTTTCAATGACTTGTTCAACCTATTTAGATCATGAAATTCAAGACTAAGACTAAAATTTCAAAAAAAATGACGTCATTTTCCTTCCCAATTAATAACTCGATCTTTGGAGACATCTTCAAAACGTTCAGATGGATATCTTATTTTCACAAAATAATTTCCTTTCATAAAACAAAATCACTAGACATCTTTGAAGATATTCATGTAGAAATTTGTTTGATTAAAATTGTGAAGACATGTCCAACATATTTAGATCATGAAATACAAGAACGAGGCAAAAACTTCATATTGAAAGCAATAAACATAAAAAGTGGAATGATTTCTGGATCTAAATGATGACAAGGCATACCTTTTCTGATAGTTGTCTTCAGGAAGCAATGTCCAAGCACCCAAGCTGCAACATTGATTAAAATTTTACGGAACATGAAAATAGCAATAGCAACATCAAGGGATTCCAATCAAGCAATAAACTACCAGCTAGTAGACAATCAAGAAAACCCCAAAAAATGATCTAACAAGTGAAAATTTGAACATTTACGAAGACAATGACAAACACGATATGATGATTGTCTACCAGTAAACCAATTTAAATGGTATGATATGCATATACTGATCTAAATGATATATGCCAAAAAATAGACAAACTCTATTGCTGGATTGCCAACCTGTGAATTTGCATGAGGGGTAGCTTGAAGATATGGGTTATCTCAAATGAACCCAAGCAAACCGAAAAGAACTTACTAGATAAAAGTTAATTTCACATTAAAACACCAAAACTACTTATTAGCCTAAAACATTTGAAACACTACAAAACATTCCCTTCTTTCAGAGCTGTTATTCTCGTTTGTCATTGGAAAAAGAGAGCTGAGAACTGATCACTGAAGGTTCCTGGTGCAAGGGCACCCACTGGAGGCAAAGGTGAGGATAAGATCATTAGGACCTTAAGTTGAATCAAGGAATTTATTAAAGTCATATGTTTGTTTTTGTTTGGTCTGTGAGCAATAAGTCCTAATTTGTATGATATTTCCATGTTGGCATGTCTATAAGCCAATTTGGGCAAATGACCAAGAGAGGACATTAAATGTTAAATTTAGTTGTTTTAGGTGTTTTGAGTCCTTAGGAAGGTCTAAATCTTGATGGAAGACCAAATAGTCTATTGAACTCCAAAAATGTTGTCATTGACAATTTTTCATGTCAAATTTGCAAAAATGCAACTTGTCAACTTTTTGACAAAATGTGCAAAGTTGGAAGTCCAACAGTCATGTTGAGTGTAACTGACGGAATTCAAGTAGAATGGTGTTTAGAAGGTGTAAGAAGTTGAATGGAGTCAGAGAAGGGTCATTGAGCATTGAAATCATGTAAGGAGAATGTTGGAGCAATGATTTTTTATTGTTTTCCTGCAAAATCGCTGTAACAGAGCTACCATACATGCATGTATGGATAGGGACAAGTCTGAAATCTGTTGAATAAGGTAGAGTGTTTCATTAGCTTTCATTTGCATCAAGTTTGAAGTCCTAAAGTGTTAGGCTTCATAAGACAATCAATTAGTGTGCCGAAGGGTATAGTTATGCACTTGTAGCTAGGATTTTTAAAAGAAATGGTCATAGTTTGAATTGTCATCATTGGTTTTTAACACCCTGGGAAAATTTCAAACTTACCCAATGTACTTCGACATTTTGAAAGCATTTTATGAGAATCAACAGGCAAATGGTAGAAAATTGATGCCCTAGGTGGACATCTCTATGTATCCACCTTATGTTCAGAGTTCGAGAAGTCCATAACTCGTAATGTGTATTGAACTGGAAGCCCAAACTTGGGGTTTAGATGTTATTTGGTGTCCCTAATATGATACAAGTGTTGTTTTGGCTAAGACTTACCTCTATATAGGAATTGCTTCATAAATCTGACCTAATTAGGCCTATAAGGTCTCAGCAAGTTAGTAGCAATTTGGCACGTGTGTTGACTGTCAGAGTTTGGTTCTTTGGGATTAGATAAAGGTCCAAGTTGCTTGAGTTGTTCTGATGGACTTAACACCTTTTCCAAGTTTATAGAATCTCATGAGGTTTGGGGTGTGTTTTGGAGTTGCAGAGGCAAGAAGCATATTTGAGACACCTAGCCACCTAAGGGTAAGTTGATGTCTTGGAGGTAACTCGTGTCTAAATCAGAACCAGTTGTGAATCCTGATAAACTATTGAGAGATTGGGAGATGAGCTTGTTTAAAAGCAGGTCCACTGATGTATTGAGTCTTTTGTTGAATCCCCTTGAATTGAATTGATCCCTTAAGGAGAGTACCAAATGATATCTCTGCAGCAGTTACATTATTATTCATATGCATGTGCAAGAGCCCATTCACTACCAAGGAGATCAAAAAATAACATTTTTGGAAAAGAGTTGAGCTTTTTTTCTTTACAACATTTTGTTTTACAAACAAACTATCTTGTTTTGTTTTCAACTTCTAAGTTTATTTTCATTATTCTATGAATGTAACAATATGCTTAGAAACTAAATAAGTTAGCTTTGCATGTGTGTTTGTCCATTTTATATATATAATCTTCATTTATTTTGAGTGAGATGTTTATTGAACTTGTTAACAAAGGAACTTCAACGGCAGCTATATCTTTCTCCACAAACTGATCTTTGCTAGTTCCAACTGGAAAGAGCTAGAGTCAAGTATTCAAGCTCATATAGTCCAATGAAAACCCATTTGTATGGCATTCCTATACAAGAAATCGATACCAGCATTGAAAAGAGTAGTGTATTTGTTGGAAACAAAGCTAATGTGAATGGTTAGATGTCATTTATGGCAACAATATTATCAGTTAGGGTCGCTAATGCTAAGGACAAAGTTTTGGTATGTTGTGATGAAGAAATTGTCTAAGTATACTGACGAAAAACTGTCAGCAATCACACAGTTTAAGTCAGCGAGCTTCAGTGGAAGCAGATATATGGCCACAATTTTAAAATATGGTAGAACGGGGAGTATGCATGATATATTCACGTTTGCTAATGTTAATATATCAGTTGGAGTGATTTTTGGGCGAGTTACATGAAGTCAGTCTATTATCGCAGATCCAGAATATATGGTGAAGAAAGGATAATTAGACTAACGAATTGAATTGTCTTGACAATTCAAGAACTTAGAAATGTAGGGACGACATCCGAGATGTTTACCCTCACTTAGCAAATTGTGTTAACAAGTTTTGGAAATATGTGACACATTTTGTTATTCAGGTCGATTGGACAGAGTTAACGAATAAGGTATATAAGGAGAATTTTGATATGTGAAGATATACATGACTATGTTATGATATGATTATGTTACACAAGCTTTGATTATGATGGTGTATATATTATTTGATGGTCAGAGAAGATCAGAGATTATATGAGCAAGATCAGATGCGAGGACCATACAAGGACTAATCAGATATTGAAGATATCAGTGCAGTCAATATTGGTGTAGTATCTTTATCACTTGTATTGGTTGTATAGATTGTATAGTATTGTAAGAGCAGTGAGCGCCTTTTGTAATATCTGCATTTAGACTAATGGAATTCTAAATGTAAAATTTCTCTTTCGAAAAAACAACTTTATCTCCCTTCAGAAATCTAGTGTCTTCATCTTCTTTTTCTCAAAGCCACTTGTTATGCCCTTTTCCTTGTTCAAAAATTCAACCTCAACATTTATCTTCATCAAGTACATTTTTGTCATATGTGCAAATGAACAGGTTTCTTTTGCACTTAAATATCAAATATTGGTAAAAATCACATTTAATTATTTTTCCAAATAAATTAGAAGATTTCAATTTCGGTCCACTTTTGCTGCTTTTTCAATTTTTAAAGTTTATTAAATCATAATTTAATTAATTTTCAATTTAAATCCAAAATTTCCTTTAATCTGCATCTTTCAATTTTAACCTCAACTTGAACTTCTTGAGTTTTATCATCACAATCTGAGTTTCGAATTCCATCATCACAACTGAAATTATTTCATTTGGCACTTGAGCCAAATTAAATCTTATCTTGTAATTTAAATAAATCATGTCATTCCATCCTCTTATCATTAAATTACCACCCTCTTATCTTGCACGTGTATCAATGTCAAACTACCAACATGTTAGATTTTCAATATGTAGTGATAATCTAATAGAAAATATGTAGAGTGAGTTTTGAACTCGTTGACACAATGACATTTGACATTTGTGTATTTAAACTTCAAAATCAATGTTTAAAATCACCAGTGTTCTTGTATCCAAAGCTCTCCATCATGGTAATTTCTAGAAATTATTCAATTGGTCTGCAATTTTTGGAAATTAGTCATACCAATATCAATACTAGTCTTTGGTGACACCATGTACCCATCTCTCCTGGTTACCTTTAAGTATACTAACTAGGTGTTTTCAGTCCAAAACTTGTTGCATTTTAGGCACCAAATAATTTACACATTTTTAGTGGGAGTGGCAACAAAGTTGCTTCTAATGCTTTCAAATGCTCCTCCTAATGTCAAGGATGATAATGTTTTTGAAGACCCCTATGACATTGAAACTTGATAGTCAAACTTGACATTATTAATTTAACACAAAAAATGAAATTTGAAGAACTAGAAATTTATAGTTTTTATCATTTAGGTTTGAAAGGGCATTCAAATTCATCACAGTTTTGTTTATTGTATGATGTTTAATTTTTTAAACATGTATTGATATTAAAATGAGACTTTATGGGGTTATGTCCACCAAATTGACAATGCCAAACCTAAACTAGCAACTTAGATGACACCTAATGTACAATTAAGAAAATGCTAAATATACTCAATAAAACATTGTGTGTTCATATAGTTTATATTAAAGACAATGCATGGACCTACCAATCTTCAAGCCATCGATGATTTACAAGCTTTAGTCCCATTTGTTTAGCAAGCTTGTATTTATCACCTACAAAATGAAGAAAAACAAGTGTATATTGATGCAAAGCAAAGAGAAAGGTAAACTTAAAGGCAAAATAAGTTGGTGTCGCTAAAGAGTAGAGAAGGGGATGAAAATGCCAAATAATGTTCATTGAATAAGTGACATGAACTTTGTTTGCTAATTACCAAATAGAAGACAATTTAAATAAATATCACCTTCAAACTTGTAACATATAAGATGTGTTACTTCTTTTGCAATCAATGGCTTTGTAAATCGTGCTCCCATCATTTCCACCATTCGCTGCACAATCAAACATACACATAATACAACACAATTCATTAAATAGTACTTAAAACTTATAATACCATGTTCAAAAACACATCATACATAAAGTAAATTTTAACTAATAAGTACCCAAAATTGTTGAAAATATAAACCTATGACTACCTAAAATAGATTGAGACTTGAGGACAATTCACCCATGCTTTTTAGTACAACTAGGTTATAAAGGTTACAAACAAAGGAGATATACAGTAGTACACATGTCTCAAATGTTTTCAATTTTTAAAAAAGATTTAATCAAGTTCTTGAATAAGATATTATGGGCTCCAAAACGTAGGTTCCAATTTAGGAATGTTATAACATATATGACACACAAGAGAATTGTAAAATGGAGATACACATGTTGACCAAGAACATTCACCACATAACATATTCTTATTTCCATAAAGCATTTTTTAAAGGTTTGACTAAGACAAATTGGAGCATCCAAGCTGTGTAAATAATATTTTACCACAACAGTAAAAAAAACATTCTACCTAAAATAAGAACTCTTTTTGAGATTTGGCTGTTGAAATTTGACTAGGGAGTTTCAATGCTTGAAGGGAGCTTTTGTGGATTCATATATTTCTCTCATTATTGGGTGCCAACAATGGAGCTTTGCATAGCATTTTTTTCAATAATGCAATGTTGCCAATGTTACTCCAAATCTAAGAGTGTGTGTCATCTCTTGTGAAGGTTCCTTGCTAAAAAATTATTGTAATTGATATCATTGCTTATCAATACAATGGTTTGGATTTTACAAGATATAAACTTATTGTATTGTTTCTCTTTTGTAGATTATTTTAAATCTTCTTTCATGTTCATCTCTATTAAAAGACTAATGAAGGAAGGAAAATTGTGTGTTGGCTTCCTTTTAATAATCTCCCAAAAGTGCAAGTTGGTTCATTCAATGTACTAACCTCACATTGCTCCAATAGAGCAAGGTTTATTCCTAGGTAGATGACCCTAGTACTATAGATGTATCTTGTACTTGTTCATTTGAATTTTGATTACTAACTTGGTTTGAAAGAGCTATAGTCAACTATTGGTCATCTACAAGACAACAACTTTTTTGGGAGGGATAATGTAGGCCTTTTTTGGAAGACGACAATATTGTGTAGAATCTTAAATGTAGGAAAGTCTCTTTTCAGTTAGATAGGATAGATAAGCAGTTGCTCTGATTTTCCAATGTTAGTCCAAAATCCTTTTGTTATGCAACACCAAGTAGTCAAGTTTATGACTGTGTAATTTTTAGTTGTATTTTGATGAGTTGAATATGAATAGCATGATGCTCTTTCTATCTAGTATTTGAGTTCTCAATAGTTTCTTCATTCACTTATCCAAGGGAACCCACTTGGTGAGCGAATGCTTTCTTTTGGTAGGAATTAGTTTCCAACTTTGTTTAAAAGTTAGAATTATATTGTTCCTACAACCACGCGTAACAAAATTGGTGGTTGTAGAGTAGATTCATTTATGTATTGCGGTACTTCAATTGAATAATTGCTCTCATCTCAAGTTTAGCATCATAGTTTACACATTTCATTCTTGTAGCTTAGTGATGACACTTAAAAAGGGTTTAAAGCATTAACTTTGCAAACATCATTTAAAGTTTACATCCCTGGTTGATATAGCAAATGAGTCCAGTAGGTCATTGGTTTCCCCTTGAGGATGCCCAAATCCACAAGTTATGAAGCTTAGTTTCCAAGTATATTGGCCAAGCATTATTGGCGCCATTCTCGAGGATGGTGTCAATTTAAACCTTTCCTATGGGTCATTTTTCGAAGTTCTTACCAAAGTTAGTTGTTAGTAGTTTCAAATGAGGTAAGCTTACTATTCGTTTGTTTGCATGCATAGAAGAATAGATCATTTTCGGAGGTTCCTTCCAAATGATTCCCCTAAGGTAGAAGAAGATATTGAACTTGAGCCAGAAAATCCCCCATCTAAAGAAGAGCCACTATTTGAGGATTCATTTGCAAAAGACCAACTGATTGAAGAACCACCATTTGAGAATCCATTTGCTGATGCCCCAGAAGATTTCTCTTTACGTCCATCCTCAAAAGGATCCTTGAATTCGAACAACCTTTTTGCTGAACCATATTATCATGGTAACCCTTTAGCTATTGTCATATACCACCCATGACAAGCAATACCACTTCCACCACCAAGGATGGCTCAGCCTACTTTTCCCTTTCCTATACCTGACCAACAAGATAACAATAACCTGAAGAATATTCCTTCTTGTACACTCGCTATGTTTTATGAACTTATCACTGAAGTCCCTGAGACCTGAGTTTGACATCCTCTGTAGGAGCTATGACTACACACCTGATGCCCACAAGATAAAGTTGTTTCCATCTACTCTAAAAGAGGCAGCCTTAAGATGGTTTATGGGGTTGGGTGCAAATGTTGTAGTTGACTGGGATGCAATGAAGAATTTGTTTCTTACAAAGTACAAGGAGTATTGCAAAGGTTATGATCTGAAGATGACATTTTTAAGATGACACAGAAAGAGGATGAGACATTACAAGACTATGTCTCTAGGTTCATGTTCAACCTCCAAAGGAACACTCAACATTTGTTGAATAAAGAATCACAAAAACATCTTTTCCTTAAAGGTGTTAATGATGAAAGTATTGAAGCATTGGACCTCATGGCAGGAGGCAAAATCACTCAAAGGAGTTGGAACGATATTAAGACAATATGCCTGAATTATTCAAGGGCAACCATGAAGAAAGGGAGAGGAATTCATTCTAATCCTCTAAAGATTAACAGTTCTGGAGTATCAAAGGTGGAGCTTTCCAATCTTTTATCAGACTTGAAGCATGATATTATCAATAATGTTGCTACTCAATTGGATACCATGCAAGCTAGGAGAAAACATGAAGAAGCCGAAGCTATGTCGGCTGAGTTTTTCTTTCACTGTTGGGAGAAGAAGGGAAAATGCAAGTGTAAAATGGTTACTATTATGGAGACTCAACCTCACACTATGTCTACTAAGTTCAAAGCAATTAATGATAATGGTGAAGTGTTGTACGTTGCTCAATGTAGACCATGGGCTCTGAGACAAGGTATGCCTCAGGACCCTCTCTAAAATTCTCATAATTTTAATAATCAATGGCAAAATTCCAATTTCCAGAATACTACTCCACCAAATCCAAAGATTGGAATAATTCTTGACCTAAGCAACCTCAATCCCCTTGAAATAACCAACCATGGCATCAACCTCCACCGAACCAATAGAAACAACAGAATTGGCAGGCTCCCCCTAATCACTGGAAGGCACAACAGCAAAATTGCAAACAACAATCTAACCAATGGCAAGCCCCACAAGGTAATTGCCAACAGACACCACAATGGCACGCTAACCAACAATTTGGTGCCCTACAACAACTCTAGCAGCAAGCCTTACTGCCTCCTCCTCCTACAACAAATTCTAATCCACCTAAGTAAACTCAATTGCCTGCTCAAGCTAAGCCAAATCCTAATAACATGCAAGATCAAAAGCAAGTGTGTTCCTCTAATGATAATCAGCTGCAAACTTATTCCATAAATGATATGCACTTGACTTCTGGAACCACTCTTCTCGCTCCTAAAGGGCTTGTAATAAATGAAGTTAACACTAAAGATACACCTATTGAGAAGGAAATTATTCCCACTCCACAACCAGCTCCTATAGCCAAGAATCCACCATTATTGCATAGACTTATTCAGCGCTTTGTTCCTATTGAGAACCCTGTTGTTGGAGAATTTCTCAATCAGTTGTAGCAAATGACTGTGAAGATACCTTTGTTAGATGCCCTCAAGGAAATCCCAGCATATACAAAAGCCATCAAGGAAGCCCGCATAAAGCAACCTGGTATAAAAAGGAAAGACCCACAGATTGTTCCTGTCGTGGGTCAGTTGTTTGATCTCATGCCAAAAAAGTCCACAATTCCTAAATATTTTGACCCTGGATGTCCAGTTGTCACAATTTATATCAATGGAGTTCAAGTCCAGAATGTCTTGATAGATCTAGGAGCATCCATCAATGTAATGACCAAAAAAGTATCAATGTGCTTAAAGATCATTGGAATAAGATACTTCAACTTACTGATAGCTCTACTATCAAGCCTGATGGTATGATTGAGGATGTTTGTCACTTTGGATTCCTAGGAATATCCAGTAGATTTTGTCATCTTATCATCCAAAGCCATCTTGAAAGGTTACCTATTATTCTAGGAAGGCCTAGGTTAGCCACTGTAGATGCCTGCATAACCTACCGTTTTGGAAAGATGACCATTTCTAATGGTTCAAACATTAAAAATTGGCCTTATACTCCCCTGCTAAACCACTTTTGCAAGAGGATCAAGTTGTGTGGCTTGATTTAGAAGATAATGAACCCAAAACCAATTCATTGAGACAGTTGATGCTGATTGATAGAAACCCATTTATGATCTCCCAGGAAGAAAATATCTTTACATCCATCCTATCTAACGAGCATGCTAAAGGTTCTCCTCTGTGTGGTGACTAGAATTGCCCACTAGAAACAATACTTCCTCCTAAAAATGCAACTCATTTTCTTGCAGCAAACAGCTACCTTCATGCCTTACTACCCAATGAGATTCAATCATCTAATTTTTCTAAGGTAGCCATGTTAGAAAAGGTGTCTAAAGTTAAAGTGAGTCCTAATAAAGAGCTAAATGTCAATTAAAACCTTTCCCCTGCCAACCTAGACAGTATACTTCGGTTGCTACAGGATAACTAGCAAGCATTTATTTGGCACTACACAAACATGAAGGGGCTTGACCCAAAGCTTTGTACTCACAGAATTTATGATAGATTCCACTCATACCTCCTCTCAAAGCATTTGACAATCCTTCAACTCAGCTCTAATATAGTAGCATCAAGGCTCGCAATAATATCATTCCATGTGTTACAAATGAAGGAAATAACTTTCCTTTATACCAATTATAGATAAGCAATTAGGTTGGCACGTTAAGACTTTCCCAATGCACAATTAAGTACATAGGACCACACTCAAGCATACACACCTCCTTAACCAAATATACAACATTACATAAAGTAATCCACACACAAAGATCCATAACTAACCCTTGCCAATAAAGATCAACACACTACATCATGCTTTCAGTTGCCAAGGAAACATATCGCATATTACACTTTAACAACCATTCCAACATTAACCAAATGAATCACAAATTCGAATATATACGCACAACAGATTCTTTTATCGTCTTTTATCTAGCAAACATTAACCCTGAATGAAAACCTATAAGGCAGCCACAAAGGAGAGTAAATCCAAAACTAAGAGATATTGTGAAGACTGAGTTACAAAAGTTGTTGAGTGATGGGTTTATCTATTCCATTTCTGACAACTAGCGGGTTTCACCTTTGGTTATAGTGCCTAAAAAAGGAGGAAGATGGAGGGTATGTGTGGACTATAGAGAACTCAACGCAACCACTAATAAAGACCACTTTCCTTTGACCTTTGTTGATCAAGTTCTTGATAATTTGGCTGGTAGGAACTATTTTTCTTCTTAGATGGATTCAGCGGATATAACCAGATTCAAATAGCACTAGAAGACCAAGATAAGATAACACTTACCTGTCCTTGGGGCACATTTGCCTCTTTCCTACTGCCTTTTGGACTATGTAATGCACCTGCTACTTTCCATCGAGCTGTGATAAGTTTCTTTTTCTGAAATATATGTTCATTGCATGTAGATTTATATGGATGATTTCACTATATATGGGTCTGATTTTGAAGAAGATAAATCTAATCTCAAAAAGGTCCTAAAACAATGTCAAGACCACCCAATGAGATTCAATCATCTAATTTTTCTGAGGTAGCCATGCTAGAAAAGGTGTCTAAAGTTGAAGGGAGTCCAAGTAAAGAGCTAAATGTCAGTTACAACCTTTCCCCTGCCAGCCTAGACAGTTTACTTCGGTTGCTACAGGATAACTAGCAAGCATTTGATTGGCACTACACAAACATTAAGGGGCTTGACCCAAAGCTCTGTACTCACAAAATTTATATTAACCCTGCATGTAAACCTATAAGTCAGCCACAAAGAAGAGTAAATCCATAATTAAGAGATATTGTGAAGACTGAGTTACAAAAAGTGTTGAGTGATGGGTTTATCTATTCCATTTCTAACAGCTAGTGGGTTTCACCTTTGGTTATAGTGCCTAAAAAAGGAGGAAGGTGGAGGGTATGTGTGGACTATAGAGAACTCAATGCAACCACTAAGAAAGACCACTTTCCTTTGCCCTTTGTTCATCAAGTTCTTGACAATTTGGCTAGTAGGAAGTATTTTTCTTCTTAGATGGATTCAACAAATATAACCAGATTCAAATAGCACTAGAAGACCAAGATAAGACAACACTTACCTATCCTTGGGGCACATTTGCCTATTTCGTACTGTCATTTGGACTATGTAACGCACCTGCTACTTTCCACTGGGCTGTGATAAGTTTCTTTTTCTGAAATATATGTTGATTACACAGAGATTTATATGGATGATTTCACTGTATATGGGTCTAATTTTGAAGAAGCTAAATCTAATCTCAAAAGGGTCCTAAAATGATGTCAAAATCACAACCTCTCTTTGAACAGTGAGAAGTGGTACATGATGATGGAAGGAGTAATTTTAGGCCACCATATTTCATCTTATGGCATCCAAGTTGACCCCAAAAAGATAGAAGTAATAAGGACTTCGCCCACTGCAAAAAAAAAGATGTCAGAAGCTTTCTTGAACATGCTGGTTATTATAGAAGGGTTATAAAGGAAATATCAGCCCCATTATATAATTTGTTGAAGAAAGACTTTGAATTTTCGTGCAATTCGGAGTGTGACAAGTCATTCCAACAATTGAAAGAAGTCTTGACCAAAGCACTTGTGTTGCGAGGCCCTAATTGGAGCCTTCCATTTCATATTGATACAAATGCTTCAGACTATGCCATAGGTGTTGTACTAGGACAAAAAGAAGGAATAGTTGAGCATGCTATATATTACATCAGCAAGAATTTGCAAAACTACATTGTCATGAAAAAAGAATTGCTTGTTGTTATCTACACACTTAATAAGTTCAGACACTACATCACAGGTTATGAGATTTTTGTGCATATTGATCATGCAGCCATAAAGAACCTGATGAACAAGCCTACCATTTCCAAAAGACTAGCCCGTTGGTTGCTACTCATGCAAGAGTTTGACATCAAGGCAATAGACAAACCAAGAGCTAATGTGGTGGAAGACTTCCTTTCAAGACTACAAGTGCCTAATGATCCTACAGCCATTAATGACAGTTTTCTAGATGAGCACATGTTTTCTTTGATAGTTCACAATCCATGGTACCCTGACATTGCTAACTACCTTGCTTCAGGAAGAACACCAGCACATTTCTCCCCAAAAGAATGAAGGTTACTGATAGAGAAAAGCTTTAATTTATTTTGGACTGTTGGATGTATGTTATATACAGGACCTAATCAAGTGATGCACAAGGGAAGATGAGAAATATGATATCCTGTGTGCATGTTATGATGAACCATGTGGAGGACGTTTTGCAATGAAGAGAACAACTTTTAAGATTCTGACAATTGGGTACTGTTGGCCAACTCTTCACAAAGATGACGCAAGATACACAAAGAAATGTGACAGATGCCAAATAATGGGTAGACCTACTAAATCTGATGAAATGTCCTTGCAAACACAAGTAATTGTTACACCTTTTGACAAATAGGGAGTTGACTTTGTTGGACCAATACAATCTCCATCCAAAGGTAAGTCCTACATTTTAGTCTGTATTGATTATGTCACTAAATGGATAGAAGCAAAACCTATGAAACATGCTAGGGACAATAATGTTGCTAAATTTATGTGTGACACTATTTTTACAAGGTATGGTGTCCCTAAGGAATTACTGATAATCAAGGTGCCCAATTCACCTCAAATCTCATCACTATACTCATGAATGAATACACCATTAGACATGGTAACTTGTCCCCTTACCAACCCCAAGCTAATGGACACACTGAGATAAGCAATAGGAAGATTAAGGCAATTCTGAAAAAGACAGTAGAAATCCATAAGAGAGATTGGGCATCTCGTCTACAAGAAGCACTATGGGCCTATAGGACAACATGGAAGACCACAACAGTCTTCACTCCATTTGAGCTAGTCTATAGCAAGGCAGTTGTCATGCCGATGGAGTTTGAACACAAAACACTCAAGACAGCATTGGAACTAAATATTGATCTCAATAAGGCACAAAGGGAAAGGGTTCTACAGCTTAATGGACTCAATGAATATAGAAAGTCTACCTTGCAAACACTAAAATTATTCAAAGGCAATGTAAGAAGTGGCATGACAAATTTATCAAAGACGAGTAGTTTGTTATTGGCGACTTGGCACTATTATACGATTCATGCTATCAACACAATCCTAGCAAATTTCAAACCAGATGGTTAGGACCAATATATGATAATGGTTAGGACCATCGATCTTGTACAGTTCAAACTTTTGGTCAACGATCATTACCTCAAGCTCTACAAAAAACCACAGAGTCGAGAAGAGTTCCTACAGCAATTCGAATTCCAAGGAAATTCCACTGCTCCTGCAACAACAAAATCTGAGTCTTCCACTCAGATTCACTCATCTCTTTGAATCTATCTCAAAGCTCCATAATAAAAGCTTTCACTTGTGGAAGCCTTCTTTTCCATAATAATTTATCATCTCACCTTTTGGCTTTCAACCTGTTGGTTCCCAAAACCGCAGATTGGATATCCAAGAGCTTGCCACTTCTCCGATAGGACTTCTCAATCAATTTTGGCCAACAAACGGGAATACTTCTCAATTCCCCTGCACTTCAGGCTCTGTTCCACCCAGCTGGGTAAACCTTCGCCTCAAACGCTAGTTCTCTGGTTCAAAGCTTTTCTATAACGAATTTAGACTTCTAGATTTCTTTGGCTGACAAGGTCCTCGAACTCAATTAAAATGAAAACTGGATGCTGGATAATGGTTGAATGTTTTGTATAATTGAATAATAATAAATTTGATGCTTATAGAAGGAATATATAGATTTTCTAACTTCAATAACAAAAAGACCAGTGCCTCTGCTCATCCGGGCAAAGAGTCAACTTCGGTGCATTTTTCGCATACAACTTTATAATGTTTTACGCACTTATACCACCAATAAATAAATAATCAAGATGTGACAGATCAAATATTTATACACTCGTAAATTAGTCCAAATTGAATTTTAACTCCTCTTGTAGGGAGACAAATTGGATAGAGATACGGAAATGATTTAATATTTCACAATATCTACGATGATCAAATTTAAAATGCTAAATGATCGTGTCCACTTATCCAATATTTAAATTGTATACAGAATTCCATAAAATAATCACAAAGGATGATTCGCCTACAATTTAAATCTCCATGCCATTTAAATAATAAACAAAGGAAATTTTATTTTATTATTAAAATAAAATAAATGAATTTATATTACAAAGTCATAATGAGCCCCTTATTCCGCCATACAAAATAATATAAATAAAATGCTTTCTCGTAAGAGAATATGAAATGTTCGGATATATCTTACTCCCTTTTACTTTTTGAATCATCTCTCCTATTATATATCTCTATATTAGAAAGATGTGACTTTTCAAATGAAAAGTCATATATCTTTGTATAATGAATAAAATGTTTTTAATTTTAATCTCACCTTTCCACTTTCTTAATTTATACGATGTGGCAAAGCTATTATTATTAATTAATTCATTTACCGGCAATCACTTTATAAGATTTCTTTGTGGCTTCTGCTTTGTCCTTGGTGTGAAATCCTAATAAAAACTCTTGGCAACACCCATATTTGACGTGGATGGTTTGGCATGGTTATTTTTTGCCGTAAATTCTTGCCCCTCCTGATCACATGTTAACACTCAATCAAGTGCATCGAAACCATTATTGACCATGGATGAAGTCAAGCCTTTTCCTATCATCACCCACCATACTATTTACAAATGTTAGAGTTTCCATGTTTCCTCCTGACATTTTAACTTTCCTTCTATAGATATTGCACATGGGATTTGTAATAAACATTTTGAATGGCATCTTATATTCGTTCAAAACTTCCATTACTACATCGTTTAGCGCTAATCTTTTGAACTCATCTTACAAAGAACGACTAAGATTTTACTAAGGAAATAAGAACAAAACCAATAGTGAGTGTTCGCAACAACTTTAACTCTCTGCCTCTCTGCATATACTGACATCATTGCAAGGTTTTATTACTGAAGGCGAACAACATATGCTATACATTGCTTATCTTTTGTGTGTGATGTGTTGATTTTAGCCAATGATAGGATGTCTAAAGTGAAGATGAAGATTGGTGACAGAAGTTTCCTTGCTGCTTTGACCTGTGCATCTCCAGCAATAATGACATCGAGACCATCTTTCTAATTTTACTCATAACAATAGCATGTCTAATTTGTAAATCCCTTGCCATTACCAAATATGAACTTATCTCCATACATTGAGTGGGTGAAGGTTGTTCTTCAAGCCACTCCCGACCATGTTACTAAATATCATCTTTGACCAAGCATATGAGTTGTTCGATATTACAATGGCTCCATTTGAAAAGTCTACAGTGGCTTCTGTTCATGACTTTTATTGGTTTGAAGCATATTGATAGTGGGTAAGATCTAAAGATTTTCCCTTTGCCATGGTCCTTGGAGCTCTAAAATTTGCCAAAATTTAGAGTCCCATCACAACCTATTCACCTCACCCTTCCCAACCTCAACGATGTATAATGACAATGCAATCAGTCCACCACGCTAGCCAGGTAAGTACAATTTTCTCGTACATATATTCAATCATTTAATTTATAGATTTGCATTTTTATGTACTTAACTATCTAGCTCGTACACATGGCATGGTGGGACCTAATAGCCCATATTTTCACTAAGCTTAAATTTCAAAATTTTATGGTGAAAATATTATTAAAAGGAGTGTTTTTTAAGTCGCAGAACAATTAGAAGTTGAACAACCACAACCACCTAAGGTCGAGCAACCTAAATAAGGTAAATTTGGCACCCCATAGCAAGAACAATGTGAGCAGCCATAGCAAGGGGAAATTGAAAATCAAGAAAGGACAATTGTTTTGAGGACTGGAACACCAACTCGTGAAGCAGAATCCAATCAGCCAAGGGTTTTTGTAGCGCTAGGTTGGATTGATGCAAAGAGGCAAGATTTCATGCCTCCACCTAATTTATTTACTCCCTTAACAACTAGACTTAGTTTGTATCACCATTTGCTATTAAAGAAGGCTAATTGGAGGGAGGAAAAGTTAAGATTGGAAAGAACTATTCATAATCAGCAACAAGAATTAAGGAATAAGGATGATGAGATTATAGTGTTGAAAGATAAGATCACTCAAATTGCATCCATGATAGCTGATTTGCTTCAATGTCAACCACTAGCTCAGGTAAATGCCCTTTTCCTTTGGGAGCAAATGTTGAATTTCCAACTGACTAGATTAGTTCAAGGACTTAATCCCTCTAAACACACTTCACAAATTTTATCATGCCTTCATACACTCCCTACCTATGATTAAGAACCTCTTTTGTGAGCTCTATTTACACAACCTAGCAGTCTCAATGATAGGGAATGGAACCCCTTGATGTATGTAGGAGATACTCAGCTTAGAGCCCTTATGTCTTGGATACAAAATGAACTGAGTAAGAAAGAACAAGCAATACCTTATAGGGCAAAAGAGATGACCATGCCCCTACTCTTATGGCCTGAGGCTAACGATTCTAGGACCTACTACATGGATTGGTTAAAGGTAGTTGATACTGAATCAAGAAATAAAAGAATCAATCCTTTGAGGGAAGCTGCTTATACAGAATTTGAACAACTAGCTACTAGGGAACTATTGGAAGTTAGGAGGTCTATCATGCAAAGGTGGATAAGACTTCCTCATGATTTAAAGGTAAAAGAACCTCACTCACCACAAAACCTCATCATGGCAACAAGGGCTCCCAAGTATATCAGTTTGGGCCAAGAAAGAAAAAGTTTCTAGTTTCCTCTAAAATTTCAGCCACCTTAGCTCATTCGTCCATTGCTTGGTGTGAATGAGGACCCTGATGAATATGACAAAGTTGTAGAGGAAAGAATTTGGAAGAACCACAAGGAGAATAAAGGGTAATATTGGAATTCTAATGGAGGAGGATCTAGTGAGAGTATCTTTGCTGACTTCCGCATTAAAACCCAAGTGAAAAATTATATGCTTGTTGGAGGACCAGCAATGTCTTAAGTTGGGGGGAATTGATGGAACTATTTTATAGCATCTATTTTGATAAGTTTCATAGCCATTTTTATAGTTTTCTATGTTCATACTCAAAGACTTTTAAGATGTGATGATTGTATAAACATGTGGATTTGTGACCTTCTATGTTTTTCAGATAGTTTATGGTTTATGGACATGGTATTATAAGCTAGAACTTTTGGATGATTAGTGGAATTAGAAATATGCATGCTAAATGAATATGTTGTTCTCTTCCTATAGCTTAATGGGGTATGTTCCTGTAGCCGTGTGTTACAAGCAAAGATTAGTTAGTTAGTGCATTAAATGCTTTTCTATGGATTAATGTTTTGAAAGTATGTTTTGAAGTTGGACAGTGTGCTAACCCTTCGCAAGAATGAGACAACTCTACCTGAAGAGCAATATCAAGCAACTGACGGCACATCCTTTCGAGAATTACAACAAATGGCTAAAGAGGAACAAGTTAACTGTCAATGCCCCCACCTAAATCCAGAAGCATGATAAGCTATATGCTAGGAAGACTTGTTCCATGATTAATGATTCCCTACATTTGTTGTAATTCATTGAAAGATTTGGTTGAACCCACATTGTGGAGAATCTTAAACGTAGGAAAGTTTGTTTTCAGTTGGATAGGATAAATAAGTAGTTGCTCTAATTTTCCAAAGTTAGTCGAAAATCCTTTTGTTATGCAACAAGAAGTAGTCAAGTTTATGACTCTATAATTTTCAGTTGTATTTTGATGAGTTGAATATGAATAACACGATGGTCTTTCTATCTAGTATTTGTGTTTTGAATAGTTTCTTCATTTGCATATCCAACGAGGCCCACTTGGTGAGCAAATGCTTCCTTTTGGTAGGAATTAGTTTCCAGCTTTGTTTAGATGTTAGTATCCTACTATTCCTACAACCACGAGTAACAAAATAAGAGGTCGCTCCTACAGCATAGGCAATACAATAGATTCATTTCTATATTATGGTACTTTCAATAGAATAACAGCTCTCATTTCAAGTTCTTAAATCATAGTTTACACATTTCATTCCAGTAGCTTGGTGATGATGCTTAAAAGGGGTTTACAGTATATACTTTGCAGACATCATTTCAAGTTTATGTCCCTAGTTGATATAGTAAATGAGTCCAGTAAGTCATTGGTGTCACTTAGGGATGCTCAAATCCACAAGTTTTAAAGCTTATTTTCCAAGTTGATATATTGGCCAAGCACATATCTCTTTATTGTTCCAACTTGGCTTCCAACTTTTGTACTTTTGTCTCAAAGATGACTCGTTCTCCTTTTGTCCTAGTTGTTTCCCATGTCACCTTTTGGAGCTCTACAAAAGCAGACCTAAATGTTTCCTTCATTTTTGAGAGGATAGTCATCATGGTTAATTATCCTCTAGACACCTGTATGATATGTGAGGTTCTCCATCACTGAATTTGATCTTTTGTAACCTTGTTGGGCCACGCATGTTCAGTAAAGACCCTTCAAAACAACCAGTGAAATCCTTCATGAATTTGAGGCTTTATTCTATTACTAAAACTACCAATATCATATCTGCTTCCTTTACCTATTTAATCAACTTGTGGGTGGCATAGGTCATCTCTGCGTACACTCCCAAAAGGGTTATATTCCTTGTACTTGTTGTAGCTCCACCCGCTCCTACATGTTGACCCTCAACCTCCATTCCTATCAATTCTATTAGGTGATCCATATCCTCCTATTCTCCTATTAAAGTTGAGAAGGGTGGTGGTATATGTTCCACTCCCATCTGAGATTTGGCCAACAAAGTGTCTACCTCGTTCTTTGCATCCATCCCAGTGTCATGCTCTTTCTCAATTTCTAGAGACATGATCTCTCAAGGGACTGACGGTACAGGAGTGTGAATGGGTGGATTTGCTAAGGTTGGGGGTAGTGTTGTGGGAGTAACTACAAGCGCAACAAATTGTGTTATATCCACCTCCTGTGAAGTGGTGACTAGTATAGTGTGGGCCACCTTCTTGGTAGTTCTATTATCCACCACATTTGCATAAGGAATTTGCTATATAAGGACCATTGTACTAGTAAGTATTGAGAGCTAAGATGGTGTAAATTCATTCTTGTTTGCAGCTAATCTAGAAGGGATGGCATAATACCAGCCTTTTTCTAAATCCTTGCGATTGCCCCAACCATTATGCTAGTTATGTTAGTCATGCCAAGTGGACCAACTACTCCAACTGTACTCCCCATGCCAATTGTGTCAACTTTACCCATACCGCCAATTGTGTAGACTAATATGTTGCCCTCTATACTACTTCTTGTGCGATTGGTGTTCGTACGGCTAGCATCCATATGTGTGCCCTTTGTACAGCTAAGAGTCGTATTGCTACTCTAGGTGCCCTTGTTCTATCAATTGCCTCTATTGGATTCTCTGTTATGGTAAGGCCCCTTCCACAACAAGTACCCACTCAATGTCTTTTGATGTTTCTTCCATGGTATCTCTCTTATTGTGGTTGGGTGTTGAGCGAAACCCCTCCCTTCCTTTCGAGTTCGATTCTAAACTTGAAGATTTGTCCATATTCTTTTCTTCATCTTCATTATAACTTCCTTCTTCCTCTATGCTATGTGCGATGGCTGACATGTCTTGCCTTATCCTTTTCTTTCATCACTTTATATTCCGTTAAGTAATGGCATCTAAGCGCAACCAGTAAGACATGGCCAATTTGCAAGGTTCTACCCGATGGGCTAGAATGAATGCTTCCCAATGTTGTGGTGCTACCTATGTGCACAGTTCATCCAAAACAAGAGTTATGGCATGCTGCAACATATAAAATGTTTTATGCTTCAATTGTAGGAACTCTTTTATTTTATCTAATAAGAATTGCACCCAATTATAAACACTACCACAATTCAAACCATTTACTTGCGGATGCATGGAGATACCAATGTCTAATGTTTGGCTACCTCCCATGAGCTTGCTTTTCACCAAGTCCACTATGCACCTCCATTTCATATTGACAATAAAGTAATCTTCACACACCTGTTATTACTCTTGCTCCATATGCTTTCTCATTGCTTCTTCATTAAGTCTTGTCTACATATAAGCTCCAACAACTATTTCTTGTCACTTATGCTCATCTTGGAGGAAGCTTTTGTCACCTAGCACCCTCTGTTTGGTACTACAAACACCTTGGTGAAATCCTTTGGTGAAAACAATAGTACTACATTCTATTGCAAGTACTAAATGGTAGATTTTTGTCTGCTTATCATACTCGCACGTCATGGTTCTTAAAACTGGTTCAAATTCCTTTAGATCAAGAATTGGCGTGAAGATTGTCTTATCTACCTCGGCTTTACACAATGCTACCTTCAATGGGTGATTTTCGTCTCATGAGACTTCTTACCAATTCTCAGATTTTGTGCCAAAGACTCCCTTGAATGTAATAGTATTGATTATGACCACTTGTACCTAGCCTTTATTGTTCTTTTGCTTGGTTGAGGTTGTCATTCTATCTTTTGTTGTTCTCTTGCCCTCTCATGCTTTTTTATACCCAACCTTGAAGGTACCCTTGCTACGGTTGCCTTTCACCATTTTATAAATCTCTCCTACAATTGCCGTCCACCAATTTTTTGTTGTGGTACATAGTAGTGCCACGGGATCGTATTTTTTTCCGTGTATTGATGTTATGAATGTTGTACAGTCGTACAACCTTCCCTGGTTATGTATGGCTTGGTTGGACATCTGCACTCTTTGTGGGTTGTACAAGTATGCCCATACATGTGTAGAGCTATCTGTATGGATGGGAATACAACGTATGTGTTGCACGATGTGTACAAAGGTAGAAGTGCCAAGTATGAAGCCAATCGTACAACATACAAAGGTAGTCGTATGTTGGGTTCATGTGTGTTGTCTTGCCTCCTTTCTCTCTTTTCCTATAGACCATTTTGCTTCCTCTTTTCTCTCCTTCCTTGTACATTGTTTGATTTGTATGGCTGGCCTAGCATACACTTCCTCTGTACGACCTTTCTACAATTATGTCAACTTGTTTAGACTTTGCCTTCTTGCACTCTCCCCTTATTGGTATGGGCTGCTATGTATTGTGTTTTTTGATGGGATTGTCATGAACTTATGTTTCCTCCTCTCTTTTACTTATGTTTTTTCTATCTCTCTCCCTTTTATTTTTCTTAAGAAAACTTCCATTATTCTCTTCTTTATTTTCTAATTTTTCCACCTACTTTTCTTAAGAAAATTTTTGGCAAAGTCACCATACCTTTAAATTCCCTTGGCTCTTGTACTCCTTGTTGCTCCCTCATTTTGTCATTAGTTGACAACCATTCTTTTCTCTTTTAAATTTATTATGGAATCTTTCCTCAGTGGTTGACTAGTCCTCCATCTCCCTTATTTCTAACTCTTGCCTCAGATGCATACTACCTTATACAAATCCCTAAGTGGTGCAGGAGCACTAGGGTTTGCCTCAAAACCCAACGCAATTTTAGCTTGTAATGTCCCTAGCCATGTCATGATGCAATAAAGACCTTAGAAGGGTCTAGTGAGTGTGTTTGTATAGGTTTGATTGTCAATGTGTGAAGCAATGTGACTTTGGGCACAAAGTTGTTACTAGTTGGCCAAAAGTTGCCAAGTTGATCAAATAGGGCCTAATGAGCAAAATGGCTCCAAAGTGCTTAGAATAGATGGAATTGGTGTTGGATATGTTTTAGGGATGATTTTGAGGCACTCTGTCAAGGTTGGAGTCAAGTTTGTATGAAGAGAAGAAAAGTTGCTCATATTGGCAAAAAGTTGTTATGACAAGTTTTGGTATAGTAGTTACATCTTGTTGAAAATCAATTGCCTATGAAACCAAATGACAAGAGCATAGAGGAAGAACCTATTTAAGCCTCCACAAACTTATTGGAAAAGGTTGGTTGAAGTTTTGATACAAAATCATTAGGCAAAAAGTGTGCATTTTTTGACATAACTTTCACAGTCTAACTTGTAATTAGAACTCGCCTTTTATGGATTGAAACTTCAATCTTTTTACTGTGATTAGTTAAAGTAGATAGTTTTCTTGCTTTCAGTGTGTTGGTGTGAGTTTGTGTGCAATTTTGATAGGTTAGTTTAAAATTATTTTGCTTCTTGCAAGTCTAGTAGCCTCTGCAGAGTAACTTAGAAATAAAAGGGTCTAGCTTGAATCCTCACCATGGGAATTTCACAACCTTTTTGAGGACAAATAATGGACTCTATAAGCATTAAAATCCTTTTTGTTGGAGGCAAAATGGTGCAATTTTCTATTTTTAAGGGTTTGTGTTGGGTGAGTCTGGCAATACCCAACTAGGTGCAAGATTGTATCAGTGAATTAAACATGCAGGAGTGGATTAGCATGTGTGATCCAAAGGTACAGAGAAGTTGTTTGAAGACTAAAGAGGCCTTGGAAGGAGTGACAAGAGTTGTTGAATCCATTTGAGCAAGATTTGCCTTTGTAACAATGAAAATAGTGTAAACCCTTAGTAAATTGGTTCACTTTAAGAATAGACTTATACAAACAAATTGGGATCCCTGAACCCTAAGAATCCTAGAGTGCCTCCAAAAGGGCATCTAGATCAGTGGCTTGTTTTCGGGCTCCTTTGGAAAGCTTAAGAGTTATTTACCGAAAACCTAATTCAAAGACCTAATTAGGCCTAATAGGGCTATAAGGCCTAAAACAAGTAAACTAGGACTTCGATAAGAAACCTAAGTCAAGAACTTGCAATATGGGGTCAAGTGGAGTTGAGATGGATACAATAGAAGCCAAAATTCCTACAAAGTGCTTGAAGTAGCCATGGTGGTTGGTGAGGTGAACTTGTTGTAGTGAGTTCAAAGAGAGAGTTTGAAGCTTACCTTGATAAAGAGGGCTCTTGTGAGTAGAAGAGAAGAGTTCGTTCTCCAAGGAGTAGGGGTTAAGAAGAAAGAGCCCTAGGAGGTCTAAGAAGATGCCTAGTGTAGAGCCTAGTTGACTAAAGGATAGAAGCCTCCCTATCAGACTGGTATTAGAGCATAACAAGATTTGGGCCAGGACAAGTACATGTCAAAGTTGGAATTAGTAAGAGAAACAAGTATGGTGATGGCACTTGTTTTTACATTATATGGTCAAATATTCGAGACCAAAGATCTTATCTACCAAGGGAGTGGATCACATGCCCTTAAAACTCCCATATGCATACCTCTCTTTGTATTTTTGGTACCATCCTGCCTCCTCCCCTTTCACTGTTGGAGATTCTGCGAGATTAAGGATGACTTGCCATAATGGATTGGATTTCCTCTTTTAGGGTGCTTCTTCCCCTTCTTATAGTTCTCAATCATCTCATTCACATATCAATCTCCTTCACAAATGAATAGATCATCAGCCTTTATTGCTGCTTTCAGTAGTGGTCCCAACGTTGTGCCATATTCCTACAAGTACATTTCCTCTTGTGTGTCTTCCCCAAGTCCATCCTCCTTTGGTGGTTGTTGCTTTGCTTGTTCCTTCTTTGCTTCTTTGTCAATGTTATATGCCACAAATCCTTCTCTTTTCCCCTTGTAGGATGCTCTTAATTTCCAATAGTTGTGAATCCTTACCCAGAAAGCAAGAGGGCCAAATAGAACATAGGTAAGGTGTTTGGGGACTCTTGATATTGTTATGCCTTCCACATGTTTCCTTACTAATCGTTCTTTGGGGCCATCACTAGATTTTTGCAGTCTTCATCTAGCATATAGGGTTCCTAACTAATAACTATATTTTCTTTTATGGCTCCTTGGTGACTAATTATCCAATCACCCTTGGTGACATACCCAACATGTTGATCCCAATAGTATGGATTATCCTTTCTTGGTAGGTCTTAAGTTTCAATCCATTTTCTGGTTCTTTTATAGGCTTGTTGCCCAATGTTGATAATTTCACAGCCCATTTGCTTGCTACTTCTTTGATCTTATAGGGTTCTAACCAACGAACTTTAAACTTACTGGGATTGATTTTGTTGTGACCAATATGTTTTAGAACTAATTGGCATGGTCAAAAGTTCATTCTATGAAGGTGTTTATCATGCCAGAATTTTCTCTAACATTGTACAACTTCAATTGCCTGTTGTATTGTCATTCGTCTTTCATCCAACTTTATCAAATTGTTAAATTGATCCTTCAAGCTATCACTATCTCCCAACCTATTCTCCACTCCCACTCTGAGAGTTGATATTATGAATTATGTTGGTATAATTGTCTTGTGGTCGTACATCAACTAGAAAGATGTATACCCTATTGTTGCTTTCTAGGTTGTCTAGTATGCCTAGAGTACTACTAGCATTCTTTCATCCCAATCACCTTCTTTTACCCCGACATGTTTTATATACATCTAATACCAATATGTTATTTGTAGTTTCACCTTGTCCATTGGATCATGGATACTATGGGCTTAACAACTTATGGAATATGCGAAACTTCGTGGTCATCGCTCGTACTACCTGATTAACAAATGCACCCCTATCATGATTAGTGACAATATGTTTGGAATAAAATTGGGTGATGCTTGTTGTAGTGCTTTCTGTAAGTGCTCCGGCCTTTGCCTGTTTAGTTAGATATTTTGTGGCCACCACAATGTGTGTAGGGGGGCACCACCTTCATTTTCTTCCGAATAGAGGGAGTTAAACCCTCAATGAACCACCTCTTTTTTTAAGTCATTCATTGGTTTATTCTCCAACTTACCTATTAGCTCCTTCAGCCTCTGACAGTAGACTTGAACAGTGTCTCTTGCCTTCGCGTGTGTTGTATATTTCTACCACTACCTCATCATCATTCCGTAATAACCAAAATTACGCCTCAAAGGCTTTCTTTAGACTCCAAGTTGTCTTCTAGGTGGTTGGAAGGTTGGTGTACCAATCAATGGCTATACCTCGTAGGGTGGCCAAAAAAGCCTTTACGTGGTAATCTTCATCTTCCTGCCAATCACCTCCCAAATGGTCACGCATGTCTTACAATGTTATGTTGGGCCTTCTAACCCTTAACCAATAAACTTGGGATATTTTTGTTTGTGTGAGGTATTTGACATTTTTCTTTCCTAACCTCCTTATTCTGGAAATTAGGTGCGTCAGTTGTTCCTCCGTGTCCCCTTGGCATTTCTCTCGTACCATCAAGATGTAAGACTTCCCATCTTCCACTGTCTTTGAGTATACCTTGGTGGTACAAGTACTCCCTCCTTCTTGAGGTCTCTAACTCTATTTGTGCTATTCTTACTTCACCAGATATGGCCAACCCCCTTATCTGGCATACCGTATTTTCGGATAAGTCTGCTACCTCTCCTTCCAAACTTCTTTCTTCATCACCAATTTCACAATGCACAGACAACTCTATTTCACTTGACTCACTCCCCCAACTATTTGTGTCTACCTCGTTCTGCATAGTAAAAAGTATTAATTCTACCTCCACAGCACTACCAAGTGCAACCCCTCTTGATTCTAACTAGGTTGGTGATGACTGTGGGACCCTTCAGCAAGGTTTTGCAACCTTCGTTGTCTTTCTATATGTTGTGTCATAAGGATCATCTCACTCAGGCCTCATTTTCCTCTAGGTGTGTCTCCTTATAAAGCCTCTTGTCCTTATTCAATAGGAGGAACATTAATTTTTAGGGTTACCAAGTGTACAACATTTGTTTGTGTCCCAAGGTTCCTCCTCTCGTTGGTTCCTTTTGTAGAATTGTTAAAATATTTGTTGTCCTCTTTGTTCTCTATGGATAGCTTCTCTTTCTTCTTCTACTTCTAATAGCCTAAATGTTTATAACCTTGGAAGGCTCTTAAAGAGATCGTACACTGTTTTGTTCACTCTAAGTTCAGGTTGTACTATACAAGAGGGAAGAGCCCTTGCTCCACCTCCCATCGTACATACTAGTCTATCGCTATGTCTCATGTCTAAACAAGGTCCTATGTCAATTGATCATTCCAAGTTCCTCATCCTCGATGTCTCTCTCTCTTATCACCGTTTGTTGGTCCAAAGTACAACTCATCATACTTCCATCTTTTCACTCGTCACCTTGAGACTTCTAGGCTCGTACTAGGCAACACCACCAAAAATGTTATGTGCCAAGTATGGAAGTGTTTACATGCCAAATATGGAAGTAGTCTTAGTACAGAACTATGTACCAATGCAAGATTAACAAGAGAATATCATAGACATTTATAATATGGAAAACACACAACAATGGTAGAATATTACTTTTACTACTTCTACCAAAGTATTACATTAACCACCATAATAACACATCCCTTGTGGTCCCCAACAACCCCTACATATAGCACTCTACTTGGTTAAGGAAACCAACTGTCGTGACTCTTCGATACGTCTTATTTCATAACAAGTTTATTATTATTCACTAATTACTTATTACTAGCCTATAAACAAACTACTAAGAGTAATGACAAGCTTCTTGAAGAACTAAAACTAGAGGCATACTTTGGACATTTGAAACATTTTATTACTAATATTTTCAATAATTTCATTTTGTACCACCAACCATAGTTTGCAGACTTGGACTCGGAGAGTACTCGGCAAGCCCAAAATTTTCAACTAGGAAAAAACTCGGCATATACTCAACAAAAACTCAGGGAAAACTCGGCAACTCATAAAGTACTAAAATTTAAAAATCTCTCAAAGAAACATATTTTTTTTGTAGAATACAATTACAAAATGTATTAAATTAGTAATTGACATTTCAATAGAGAAAATGTATGGTTTTATAGCACTAAAATGATGTGAAAAATGCATCTAATCCGATGTTTTCCCTGCATCAACATTTTTACCTATGTTTTTTAACATCTATAAATACGCGAAGTTAAACTTGAGAGTACTCGTCCAGCAAAAAAACTTGAGAGTACTCGGAGAGTTTGCAAACTACGCCACCGACAAATAACTGAAATTTCAATCGTCTAAACCATACTTGTGTAGTATGTACACATTTGCCTATTAAGTTTATATGAATCCTTTACAAGGAGGAATATTTGTAAAATATGAATCATTAAAAATAAACTTTAAACTTGAGCATGCAATTGTTTCAAGACCCTCATCAATATATACCACTAAACTAACACCTTTAAAAAGACTACCAAGGAAACACAATTCCATAAAATAAATTAAAGATCAAAAAATAGGGCGAACCCCATAAACATCATATTTATTATGAAATGAATGTATGGGATCAAATATTTAACAAGAAAATATGAAAATAAAATATATTTAGGATCATTAAGGCAAATTCAAGACATTTAAAAATCTCAAACCAAAAAACCTAGGAACAATTTACATTAATTTGTTTATCCCTTTGATCATTGTGTAAAGAAGCAATCAAATTGTTTGAAAGATATATATTGTAATTAAAATGCATGCAGTTCCACTTACCATACCAGGAAAATCACTTCAAATGCAGAAGGCAATAAACATGTGCTATAAGGAAACACAAAGTTAGTTGTTTGGGCTGACACCAAATTAGAAACAAATTTGGTGCATGAGACCTCCTTCAAGGAATCCCATAGGGAGATTGGTTTTTCATTTAGCTTATATTATATATGTTGGTCAACAAGGTGTACATACCCAACCCCTTTTGGAAACAAACCTATTTCTCCTCTATAGAGAGAGCACAACAATCCAACATCGGACCTAACAAGTTGTAATTAGAAATGATGACAAATATTAAAACAGCAACCAAACAAAATAAATATAAAATATAAAAGTTATTGCAACTAAAAACCAAAGTGCCCAGCATACCATAATGTCTGCTCGGTCTTGACTTTGATATCCTGTTAGACAAAGGCAAAGGGACTTGCTACCTGGAATGCCTCCAAAATCCTTTACTGGTCTGTACAAAATCTACACACACAGTGAAATTGATTAAGCTATTGTGTGTAAACTATTTCATCATTATGAAAAGCTTGGGTACATAACCAAAAAAATAATGTAGACAGCTTGCATTGGTATCAGTAAACAACATAAAAAAAAAATTTCTAACAATACCAGCATGTTGAATAGGAAACATTTTGGCATAAGGTAATCTTTACAAAACAGAAGTACTAGATGACTGACAGCTCGCACGAATAGTGGAAGATAGGTGAGCACATAATATTAAATTACAGGCATAGTGAATGAACTAGTTCAATTTTTAAAAAACACTAGCTGATTTCACTTTTGAAACTTGGCGATCCTGGTAGTGGTCTAATGGCAAATAGGATGCATGCATATTTAAGAGAGTGAAGTTCAAATACCATTCCATTCTAAGATAGCCTGCCACTGAGAGGATATCTCCTTGATAAAGGAACACCGTGATGATGCAGTATAATGCAGATAGCATGATAACATCATAAAGCAGTGTTGAGAATTCACCATCCAGCTATGGACCCAGTGATTTCCTAATTTGCACTATCAAAATAAAGGAACTTGACAAGAGCTCTTCTATTCATATAAATAGTGCAGAAATCTAACCAATAGATAAAAGAGAGAAATTTTCAACATCAAAGAATGTATCAGTACAAAGAAGCAGGATAGTGTAGAGTATGTTTTTAATTCTAGATACATAATCAAAATGTTTCCCAATAAAAAACTCAAATCACTTATAAGTTTATAGATATCTCCATACAACGACTTGCTATAGTTGTTAAGCTGCATGAATTCGGTAATGAAATTTAGTGAATTCTCTAACAATAAATTACAAATCCATGTACACTGCATGTAAATATGAGTTCTGATGAAAGTAAAATACAGAAATGGTAAAATTACTGGTGAAGATGAATACATATAATTTTCTGTTTTCTCCTATGAATAAAACACAATCATTGAATGGGATAAGCAGAAAGCTCAAGTACCAAAAGAAAACCACCTTTTACAGCATAACTAGCTTTTTTATTTTTTTCATTATCATTTCTCAAAACCCAGAAGAGTACAAAACTGAAGTAAACTGATATCCTCCTGTAAATCCCTCTAGTTAAGATAAAATGTACATTTTACTGTAAATAGTTAATAAAACTTTTATGTCTAGAAATACAAGTTTTTCAAATATACTGTAAACTTCAAAGAGGTCATTCAGTAATCATTTACTGGAAATTGTTGAATAAAAATAGGCATACCCGTGCAGGGTCGGCTGGCGAGCCAATATCCAGGCTATCTGCAACCCACCAGTCGGTTACTAATATCTTCTTGTCCTTTCTTGCAGTAAGACAAATAGGATCATCCTATAAAACACAAGAACATATATTGAGATACAAATCTAATAATTCCTAAAAGAACCTTTCATATCTATGAAAAATGAAGGTATCAATAATTTATATTGAAAGTGTACCAACATATAGTACAGTAAACATTTTGATAATTGCTGATCAGAAGAATAAAATTGAAATTGAAATAGGAAAATTGTCTAGCTATCATTTGAAACAGAAACGTCAAACATTGAATCAAGTGCCCACACCACCATGCATGTTAGATTAAGGTTCAATGACAAACAATGCCCCTTGTATGGCCCACCATTAAATCTAAATAATGCATTATCCTTTTATAGATAGAAGTCAATATTGGAATCACAACATAGATCAACCTTATGTTCTTTTCTTTACTTATTGAAGTGACACAGCTCAACGTGCACTTCTCACTACTCTCTACCGCAACCTAGAGCAATAAGTGGGTTGCAATAGTGAAAATGAAGACAGTTTCCTAAACCCTTCAAAATGCATTCCTATGCCACAAATCCCTAAATGAACTTCAATACTCCCCACTCTGACACTTGTAATGCAACAACAATACATATTACATAATTTAAGAATCTATTTCTATGCTAAAATAAGGAGGCAGAATTGTGTAGGTAAGAATTAGAGGATAAATGATAAATAAAGCACTTACATAGGCAAGATGATGTACAATGACATGAGTACAACTTGCATCATACTGTCCCACATTGAATCCTCCGCCATTTTCAAGTTCCGTGCAATACTGAACAAAAATCCATTTAAAATGTTAGGAACGAAATAAGGACACTTTATAAAAATTGGAAAGCAACCACCATAAATAAAAACACAAGGAAGCATAGCATAAAATGTGCATATGAAGCAAATGATTACAATAATTAGCATAGTTACACCACCTTGGGAGATGGGGGGACGATGGGGCGGGGGCCCTAGCTCGATTGGCTAAATCTTCCCTGTTGCAGGGGGTTGGTCACGGGTTCTAGTCTCCCCCATCCCCGTGGTACCGATGGGCGTGTCGCGCCAGCGCTACCGGTCACGTTAAAAAGTTTACCCGGCGCACTTTTAAAAAAGAAAGGGAGATGGGGAGACGACGGAACGGAAGGACAAAGTACCTTAATTTGGGGATGGTGGGGGGACGACGGAGTGACGGTGGCGGGGGATAGGAGGGGGTGTGTATATATACATATGGAAAATTAAATTGCTACTTATCAAAAGATGTATTGCAATATAAAATGTAAAGATGTAAAAAAGTAAATACTTGAACATTAGACGGAATTGGAACATTGAACATTGAACATAAATAGTCGAACCAACAAATAGTCAACATCGGGACGTCCCTCATCCTCAGCAGAGGTGGCGAAATCTGGTGGCACCGCTGGGGACGAGGGGACAAAGTTCCCAAGTCCCTGGTGCATCCAAGTCTCCAGGACATGGGGCAAAAAGGGCGGGGACACGTCTCCGTGTTACGATGATAATTAGTTTCAAGAAACTTTGGCACCAAACTAATAAGTTTTGTTGTCCACGTATAGAAATAAAGATAAGGCAAAAGGCTTTTTGCAAAAGACCATGATTAGTACTTATATCCAGGAATCATAACACTTGGATGTTGTGTAGAGTGGAGCCACTTGAATCTTGCTTGTGAGACTACTCACTTTCAGGTGCTCATGGAGCTGTGAGACCTTAATCCTACTTGTACGACTATGGGGGATGGGTATGAATGCATGCCTTCATTGAACTCCTTATAGATAGCTTGTTTACCCAATTCAGGAAGTAGGTACAGTCTACCATATGGAAGGACCAAAAGCTGTAAACACCAAATATCCATATAGTTGCTTGTGTGTAAATAACAGCTAGAAGGTCATAAATGTGCGATCTCGTATGAATATGACTCTACCAGATATAATGCCAGCACCCTCAATTTTTTAGTCTTCCTGGGGAAGATAACTCCAAAAAATGGGATGAAGTAAAGTACAATTTCATTACATGGTTCTCTCGAGTCCAGACTGTACTGCTCATTTCAATCCCCTGAAATCCTCTGTAAATATACTATCAAAATGGGTGGATTTCAGATATGAAACACTGTAACTTTTCCATTAAGGATTATTTTATCCAGATCTGCCAATAATTGTATCAGGATAATCTGATTTGGTGATCTGTAAGCTGATGAGGATACTCTTCTCAATTCTTCATATACAAATTTCTTCCACTAGCACACAAACAATTCTTCAAAAGGATGAAACCTTCATGTTGGAGAACCCATTTATCTACTTAATTGAAACACACGCAGAAAACACACTAAAAAGCTAGTTAAACTAAAACAGAAAAGAAAATACAAAACTGATAAGACACATTCATTACCCTGGAGAAAACCCTAAGGGATAAAAACTCCAAAAAGAGTGAGCTACTCCACCTCTTTAAACCACTGTTTTCAATCGCTTGCCTGGATATAGCTATCACTGAGACAAGAACTGAGTTCACCACTGTTTTCAATTACTTGCATGGAGATGAATGTCGGTGGGACAAGAAATGAGTTCATAGCACCCGAATAAATGAGTTCAACATCTATATCATGCCAGTAACTCCCTCAAACACTGGCCTTCAGCCTACTGCACTGAAAGTCTGAACTCAAAAGAAGAAGCTCACTAGTGGCCAGCCCTTGCACCTTGGAAGTGAAAGAAACAATGCAACTAGCTGCTACCTTGTCCCACAATGCAACAAACCACCACTTCCTGTAGACTGAGTTACAAAATCACCTCCTGCATGAACCAGCAGTTATAAAAACTACTGGAGCAACTACAACCTCTCCCCTGCCCTTCCCCACCACAATCAACACTTTTTGCACCAACTATAAGATATACCATTGTTTCATCTGCTCTCGTATTTTCCAACTTACCTGAGATACTGAAAGATTGTAACTCTTTCAAAGGAATGTAATTACGAAGCACTGTGCCTCTTTGAAAGGGTTGCCATTATGAAAGGTTGTGACTCTTTCAAAGAGGGACAGTTAAGAATGGTTGTGACTCTTTTGAAGGGTGGTGATTGTGAAAGACTATAACCATTGCAAAGGAGCAGACATGATGAAGAGGTGTGACTCTACCCCACATTGGAAGATATAAAGGGGTGAAGGTTCCATTTGCAGAGGACATCCAGGCAAGATAAATTTGGGGATTAATATATTATTCTCAAAAGGCAACAATGAAAAGTGGTGACTTGTAATAAAGCATTTAATACTAATGGTCATTTAGATATTTTAGATATTTAACCCTTTAGGCAAGTTTTAGTTTTAGTTAGTTTCTAAATAATATGAAAACATTCCTGATGTCAGTCTTTTAGAAATTTTCCATTTCTTTTGAGTTATTCTCTATATAAGGAGACTTCATCTCCATATTGTAATTAATCTTTTATGAATATACATTTTTGTAACAACCCAATCCTTATGCCCAGTGGTGATCCTTCCACCAATAAAGGAGGATTCAATCCAAGCATTGAAGCAAACATTGTGTCACAAATCAAGGGATGAACAATCAGTACTCAATCAGCAATTGGTACTCATTAAAGGGGAGATCAGAGTATAAGGCATGAGCAGATCATCCAAACAATTAATACATTCAGCAGTCCCTTGCATCAACAAATATAATCATCAAGGATTATATAAGCAATCAGCACAAAGAGCGCACAAAGGACTGAGATCAATTCCTATAGGTTGATCAGCACTAATGTCCAAGAAATTATCTTCAGATTGGCAGACTGATATTACATCAGATCAACCATCTTCGGCATCGTTTGTTCCAACAAATAATTTTGGTATAATTATATCTATGTGCATACAAACAATAGATGATGCTTAGAGAAATGCTCATAGTAGAATATAGGATGTGCTTGATTGTCTGGAACCCATCTCCTAGGAAGGGCCTGAGGTGTAAGCAAAAGTGGTTGCCAAAGCTGTCTAATAGGCCATCCAAGAATGTGCCTGCAGAGCTATACCTCTTGAAAACTTCTCTCATGGGATTAACATTCAATAGGTTCCAATAATAAGCTGAAACATGTGTAGAGCTGAAACAGCATCAAACTACCTTACATATATACTCATAACTTTTGAAAATGAATATATATTGAGAATTCCTCTTGTGCGATTGAATATGAGTGAGCTAAACACGTTTTCCCCAATTTATATGTCAATACAACTAGTAGAATAAAAGTTATTAAACTTTTGCCAAAATTGCTACCATGAAAATCAGATCCAGACCAGTCTGCACTAAATTAATCATAACTTTCACAAATTTCAATAAAATTAAACCATACCAATGCCAAATGGAAGTTAACTCAAATAACTTTCCAAAAATATAACTTGCAGGTCTGTATCTATTCATATGTGCATGCACTAACAAAAAGAACAGTAGGATTTCTAAAAAAATAACCCAGAAATTTATCATAAAATTCACAAATAGAAACTTCTCTTTATTCCACTTCTTCTTTTATCTTCTCCAGCCATTACATTCTGAATATCATGTCCAATATATCATATTTTAAAGGCTTTTTAAGTTCCATAACTAACTAACGCCCCTAATGACCATTCACCTTCTCCCTCGCACCATCTTTACATACTGTCAACATTTTAGGACAATATTTTATTACATATTTGACAGTTTTTCATCTATCTTGACAATATGACTCCAAAGTTCTAAACATATTAAATGGAAATAATACATATAAAGTAGGATTAAGTTATTCCTTTTACATCAATAAACCTATTTTAATCATGTTTGAACAACATGACTCTAATTGACTTTACAAAATAAAATCCTTGAATTTTCATCCCATGTGTGCTCCTGAACCAGCCTATTGGAGGATTTTAGGCACGGCCAACAAAGAAGAGCTGAGTATTGCCAACCAACTCTGCCGGAAAGAGGGAGATGACTGAGATCCCTATCCCCCCAGCCACCTGGATGGTGGGTCAGGACAGTATTGGATAGCCAAGTGGACACCAAACTTTTTATTCAAGGGGCCTGCTGGTTGACTAATATAGAGTGATTAATCATATAAGTATGAGACAGATTACAGAGAAACATAAAAAGACAGTGCAGAGTTGGAGAAGAACATAAATAACAGCACTTATCTCTTAACCACAACAAATCATCAGGCTAAATCCAAGAAGAGTGGAACACAATTACCAATGCCATAGACAATTACCAATCATCATACATTAAGCAAACAGAGTTCATTCCATATTAAATCATCATGGAAGCTAAGTATTTTGTTGTAGTTTGCATTGATCATCAATTACACAGAAGCAATCATTGGTTCCTCATATACATCTCAAAGGGAGTAAAAAATTTAAGCTAGCACTAAGAAAGGATGAAAGAGATAAGAAACTATTCTATTGAATGCTTAAAGTGTCTCAAAATCATCAATGTTGTGGACCATATCAATGGCCCAAATGAATACATTTCTAAGGAACAAGTCACTGCATTTCAGATCCCAAGAAGAAAGAAAGAGACAAGGAGACAAAAGAATCCCAGAGGTCCAAATCCCAAGGAGAAAGCTGGAATACAAGTCTCCTTGTGTACCCTATACTTCTTTTGGTGCCCATATATCTATCTTCAATATTGGATTTGCAAAATGTCCATATATCAAGTACCTCTACCTTGTCTTAAATGTAAAATGGCATCCTATCACCTGAGTAGATGAAACTAGTGGAGCACTTTCCACATATCACCTCAACTGGCAATTGTATTGTACCTCTCCAATGAGAACCATATATGTATTTTGGAGCATTTAAATGTAAGCAAGGAATGTATGTTGTGGATAAATCCACCTAGATGTGACATTTGGAGAGCTCTCTTCAAAAAAATCTGAAATAAGAAAACTTGGGTTCTCATAGTACCTTCAAACACAATGAATGGATGAAAGGATGAAAGAATATGGGGACTAGTTACTCCGAAGCAACTACCTTGTATGATCAAAAATTCCTAAGCTAAGTGTTCAAAGACTCCTTATTTAGGCCATGTACCCATTCAATTTGGAAAAGGGCCTCCTAAAATGCTTCATCTACATAGGCCTTCATCTTCTCAATTATCTTTTCAGCATAGGTTGTGCAAACAATTAATTGAATACATTCATCCATAACTTGCTTTTCAAAACTTCAAGAGGGACCAAATTCTTCTGCATGCTCTCCTCAAACTTCATCAACAAAGAATCCAAAATTTCTTCATCCCCTACTGGTGTCTAGATTGGAACCCGCCATATGGAATACAAAGGAGGCCAAAGCTAGGGTCTACTTTTGCATAACAAGAGAGTGCTCCATCACGATCTTCCAACAAAGCTCTTTGCATCAAAGCTTCTGAAGACTTGACTCTACAAAGTCTTCACCCTCATCGTTGAGGATGTTTGCGGTGATCAACTCATCTCTCTCAAGACCGTTTATTTCCTAGGAGCCTCCAACTTGTGCTCATCCTTCCTCAAAGAGGCAAGCCAAAAGTCATTGACGTGTTGCTTGTGTGCAACCTTATTGCCGCTATATTTTGTTAAGGCCTCCTCTTTGCTAATCAAGAGTCTCATACTCCCTGTTTGGTAACTAGACGATGAAGTGGATTACAATGAAGCAAAAGTTGTGATATTGCACCCCTCTACATTAGTGAACCTCCATGCGGCCTTAATGTAATGGTTGACCAATGTGAGGATAAACTTTAGAGATTGGATTGTCTGGGCGAAGACTGCAACCTAGAGCAACTCGAACTTCTTAAGTTTCTTGTAGAAATGTCTGCATATTAGATTCTATCAATCATGCATCTCCACCATAGCGACTCCCATGTGTAGAAAAACAACATCACTGAAGGGCTTTCACCTCACATTTCTCTCTCACAAAAAAATATGCATTGCAACGGCTTTCACCTCATATTTCTCTCTCACGGATAAATATACACTACAAGGGCTTCCACCTCATGGTTCTCTCACAAAATATACATATAATCTCATGAAGAAATGCATTACAAGGGCTTTCACCTAGTATTTCTCTCATAAATATGCATTTTAGCACATAATAAGAGCAATTGAATGTTCAAACTCCCTCTTAGCAAGGGCAGCATCCTCACTATTTTGATTATTGCAATAAATTATAGTTGGCTCCAAAATTTGACCAAAAAAAGAGATTTCAGTGCTACATTGCTTCTCAAGCTTGTTGATCCTCTGCAAATGACTTGGCACACTGCATTTGTTACTCAAGCTCCCTCTGAATCTTCAAGCACTTGGATCAACTTCCTAACCTCCTCATTCAAGATTGTTTGCAATGCTTGCTTAAAAGGAACGGTTTTAACACAAAACTTTGAAAATTTTATATGCTAAAGTCTAGGACTATCCTTCTCAACCTCATCCTAGATCAACCTATACTAAATAAGTTTGTAGAGGTATCAATGTCAAATCTAGAATGACTATGCAACTTTGTTCTCTGTAACTAAAGAGTTTTTCCAAGGACTTTAGCACCTACCCTTGCAACATTGCAACCCACTTAGCTAGCTCTTCACTTTTTCACAAAACTCCCTCTTGATTCCTACCTTAGAGATCGCAAAGGAGTTCTCAAGAAGTGAACTCCCCTTTGAATGTCATTTCCTACTGTTAGAAGTAGCTGATCACAATAACAAGTTCTTCATTATTTAGTGTCTTCAGCTTTCTCAACTTCCTTGTTGATGAAAACTCTCCATCCAAGGCTGACCCAACCTTGTTACGTGTCATTAACTTAGACTTGTGATTGCAAGCTAAGTCTTCATGTGTGTTCATTTTTCTAGTTGGCATAAATTCCTTGGTAGATATCTTAAGCTCTTCCTCCTTTGAATTTCATATGCAATTTCAGATAATTAATCTATCATCCTTTTGTTTCTCGATCTATCCCATATTTTAGAGAGCTTAATAATAGTCCGTAAAATCAAACAACCCTAAAGAGAAATATACAAACCAATGCTAAAAGCATACATGATTTGTTGTTCCTAATATTATTGCATGAAGTATTCATGAACATTAGTCAAAGATACAAACATAAAATACTTATCTCATTCTTGATGATCGATTTAGCAATGTCCTTTCAGATTTTCATTCCTTTCAGACTTTCATCTTCGCATCTTTCCCTACTATCAACAACATGGTCTCCTTCACCATATCACATCCTTACTACAAAAAAATCCAAGTTGTCGTCACCCAAGCAACTTGAAGCCAAACCAATAGTACCACCCAACTCATTAATGACCTGAACTAAAGTTCTTACCTCTAATACAACACCTCTTGTAAATTAGCTGCTATAACAGAAATTAGGCCACCTATACACTTTTGAGCATGAAATAGGTCTATAATAACACACCCCAAATACACCCTCCAACCTTACCAAGGACCACTACCGAAGTTGCAAATCAACCCAATATCCATTCGGCATTGTTTTATAGTCACAAAGTGCTCTCTAGAACAATTTCTGCTTACAACCATAACATGGCAGTAGCATTCCTTTGTCGCAAAAAATATATCAATTACTGGTCGAAAAGAATGAGATTAACTGATAATTCATCGGGGCTTTATTATTGGAAGCAGATGTTCAAATCTTCATATCCCAAGGAAGAACATTAAATGCTCATGCACACAAATTCTGATTATTTAATTGGGCAAATGCCAAAAGACAAGACCAGCTACAATTCTTGGATGAACACAGCTCAAAGAAACACTCCTTGTTAAATTAAGCATACACACTTCGGACAGGGCTATCCTCCCTACAAACTATATAGTTGACCAATTTTCAAAAAATAGAAAAACATCATGGATTTTTCTTAAAATTTCAGCATTTGATCTTCATTATCTGCATAGTTTGTAGTCAAAAACAACAAAAAAATTGGAAAAAAATTACTACATTTTAGTGAATCTGGAAAAAAAAAGTTTGACTTTATTTTTTCTTTAGTGCATTTTGTCTGGAGATCAGCCTGTCCCTACACACCTCTGGGTCGAGGCATCTTAATTGAAGAAATGATATGACACTCTGCCGTGGCATCTAAACCGAAGGGAACCCCAAACAAAGAGCTTATTAACAGCCAAAATATTAAAAATTAATCAATTAGTTAATTAAAATGGGTAATTTTTAAATAAGAAATTAAACTGTACAGAGATAAGAAATTTCAGGGTATACTGAGAAAAAAAATCATTGCATGTAATTGGCTTAATTTTATCGAATAAATTGTTTTTCAGCCATGTTGGAAAATGTAAAATATTCCTTTGAGGGTCAAAGCACGCCAACTGTTATTGTTTTTATTTTATATTTATTTTCTAATTAATTTATCGCTTTTTTATCATGGACTAAAAGCATAGAGGAAGGGTTCGAATCACAGGACCTGGATTTCTGCAGAAGGATCAAACCCGACCAAGAAAAAACGAACACCGTGGAATATTCTCCCTTGGCCTTCGCTGCTGCATTCCACTGCATCTTCGTTGCAAGGGTCTGCTAAACCCTTGTTTTTACTTTTCGACTCCATGAATTTTTTCGTCAAATAAATTTAAGGCCCGTTCTTTGCATTGCGTATTAAAATTATCGCGATTCACTCAAAAACATTCATAAAGAGTGTGGAAGACTGCTTGCAGAAGTTATCTCTTTGGATAATGACATGAAACCGGGAACAAAACAAGAAAACAGATGTGAAATAATAGATCGAAACTGAAAGGGAAAACTATGAAGTCTAAAAGTTCAAGTACTCGCCAGTAATAAAAATGTATGTCGATGATATGAGTACAGAGACTGTGGAGGCGAAAATTTGTATTGGAGTCCCAAGCAGACAATGTATACAGGCAAAGAAGACAAAAGTATTTGGAGGGAGAAATTAATTCAAAGTTCCGATGCGTGGCGGGAGAACGCTAGGCTTTGACTGCATGTCATTTTTATTATTTTCTACTCTAGATAAGGTGACGCATTAGTATTCTCAATTATAACTACAAAGCGTCGAATTTCTTATTTGGTTTTTTTTGTTTTTGTTTTTACCTTGTGTGAAATGGATGAGAAACTCATGGATAATATGAAAGATAGTGGGGAGCACTTTGGAGTATTTAGTTGTTGAGGTTTTTTCACTTGTTCTTTTGGATCATGTGTATATTGCTTCTTATTAGCTCATTTGTAGTTGCTATATGATAGATGTACATTTAATTAATGTGGTGTATTAACTTAGGCAATAATATGGGTAGATGGTTGTTGAATATTTTAGAATAAATGTAGTTTTAGATTTGTGATATTATTTTATATATTTATGTTTATCTATATGTTGATAAAATTAAGAAATCAATTTTTCCCTTCCTCATTAAATTGTGAAGTATAGAGTTATGTAAATTTGGTGTAATAGAATAAGAGAAGGTGTAGAAATTTCAATGTGTTTGTTGGTCTCGATTGATAGAAGAAATAATTATTAGAATCTTTAGATGTGGGTTATAATGTCTTGCATGTCTTGATGAACATGAAGTCAATTACTTCTATGAAGGTTTGCAGAGAAGATAGTAGGAAAACTTAACTAGATAATGATGCTATAGTTGATTGTAAGAGTAGTAAGAAGGTTAAAATACACGTGTAACACCCTACTGAGGAAACCAACATAATTTTAGAAAGCAACATGGCACAACTCTTTTACATTAATGGTTACATTTAACATAATGATATACATAATAATAACCAACTCAATCATAAAATACCCAACTAACATGCATAAATGGTAATCATCAAATCATTACACAATGTCCTCTTGGGTTCCTAGATGTTGCTACTAAGCAACGCATAAACATATAATTAAATCATTTGAATTAATGCATAAGATTCAAACATTAACTAATCTTATTTAATGAATTGGAATGCAAAAGTAAATGTCTACATCTAACCCTATGTGTAATAGAGTGAACCCCTAGTATATAATTGCAAGTAGTGTTTAATAGAATGCATGTAAATGTAATCATGAAAGTATAAAGTATCAATACATGGATTTTTTTTTTTTAAAGGAAATCACATCGAGCCCTTAAGGGAAAAGGTATACCTATTAATTCTCACAGTCTATTTGAAACCTCGTGATGTAGAAAATGATGTCTCAAATGCTTTATTTATAGTTGTTGATGCTCAATTTGAATGCTTGAATAATATGTTCAATAGTTAACACTTGCTTCAATGGATGTCATCAAACTAAGCTTCCACATTGCAATTATTTATCATAATCAAATTAAGGTTTTCACCATGCACTTGATTCCATTAAGTCAAAATGAAGTATTAGGTTGCTTTTATAGTTACTTTGAGATTTCAAATTAAATAGCCAACCACAAATCTAGAAACCTTTCAAATCCATTATAGTGGACTTGGGTCATAAATATGGGAACAAGCCCCTAGGACGAGCTCAATTTAAGGGATCTTGTCCATGAGAAGGCTAACTTCCGCAACCTTGTCTAGGACAAGGCTGACTTAGACAATCTAGTCCCTAAGGATTTTAGTTAATCCTGAGTGATGAGTCATTAATGATATAAGATCCAAAACTATAATTGATTCTGACGATGGGATTAAATATTGAGGCCAAAAAGGCTAAAACAAGGCATAAGAGATAGAATAATTTTTCAATTGGAGAAGATTTGAGGAGTGTGCATAGAAATTATATCCTACCTTGATTTTATACAGGTTAGAAGGACAAGAGGACTCTAAATTGAAATGGGTTGCATTAAGTGGAATTTTGAAGTCTTATAATGTAAATACACTAAAGTAGGTGTTAAACAATTGTTAAATTGTAGACCACACAAGTGCTTATAGTTTAGGATAACAAATTTAGCCCCTCACTTTAGTAGCATATGACACTACATGCATATGAAAGCTAAAGTATAGAGAAAATTAATAAATGAAAAGGATATACCAGAGCCCCGAATGCATAGATCCTACAATAAATCGTTAGTAATTGCAACTTGCAAAACCAAGTATTAGTGAAAAACATAAATCATCTAGGGCATACTAAGGAAATTATGAATTTTGTGGGTAGCTATATACCCCCTATTTCGACTTCTATTAAGAAGGTGAAAGAAGAAATTATGTATATTGTGACAAATTCTAAATTCAAATTATGATAAATACTTATTAAAAATATTAAAGATAAACTCAAAAAAAATCAAAATTCATTCAAGTTGTGAGCAATCTAAATTATGGTTCTAGAACCTATAAGGATGTGGAAATCAGAGCTTTTTGACCTAAGTTATGATCAAATGAATCCAAAGAGCAATTAATAAAGGAAAAAAATTTAAAACTTAATGAAAATTTTCAAAACTAACTAATCCAAAAGTGAGCCTAAATTAGCTATTACCTTTTGAAAACCTCATTCGCGACATTACTTTTGTTTGCACTTGTGAAGAAGAAAGATGGAGAAGATGTCAAGGAAGAAGGTGTTCAACTAAGGAGGATGAAAGTTTTGAGGAGAGTGATTGAGGATAATATGCCCCTCTATGTGATACACCTCAATACTTATGTCTCTCTTCCTTTCTATCATTCTATTTTTTTATAGTAGGTATAGAATTGAGTTGTACACACGATGGTGTGTTTTTTATAAGATAAACAGGTTTTACAAGAACCCTGAAACCCAATAGTTAAAACAAAACCAAGGCTTATAATAAGCAATTTAAGTGCAACCAAAAATAGACAAGTTACAAGGCTGATAATAAGCATGAAAGCCCAGCAAACACAAAGGCCAGTTCAACTTATAGCCAAAAAGCCAGAAAAAGAAAAAGCCAACTTGACAAAGAACAGCAGTAAACTAACAACAAAAGACAAGAAAAATAAACCATGATTACTATTTTGTCTTTCACTCGAGCTCTTGCATCGTCTGAGTTGCTTCTAGACTTTGTGAGTCTCCTCAGCCATCTGCTCCTGAGTCTTCTGAGCTTCCTGATCTAGGCTGCTAAAAGTTATTTGTGTCACCGCGTCCTCATCCATCCTAGTTCTTTCTCTCTCCTTGTGCTCACTCTCATCCAATAGACCTCTGGCTTTTAACATTCCAGTAAGGGACAAAATGTTATCATTGATAGAATTGAGGATAGAAATCATCTGATTCACCAAATTATGATTATAGTTTTCCAGATTCAGGATTCTCTTCTTAGCCAAACTGATTCGATCCTCCTGATCCTTCTGATTTCCCAAACCTGGCTCCTTCCTATTGTTTTCCAACTGGCCATTTTTTCCCCCGACCTCTTCCAATTCATGTTAAAGCCATTTGATTGACCTGAAATTGTTGATCATGCTATTTTGAGCATTATTCAATAAATTCATGCTCGTTTCATTAGCATTATCCATTATTGCCACCATAGATGGATCGATGAGGTCTTCAAACTTGAGTTGGTCCTATTTTTCTTCCAAGATTTGGGGATTCATTATCTCTTTGACGATCCCCATCTTGGTTGTTCTTACATTGAAATTTCTCCATGCCTTTCGGCTATCCTTCATAATCACTTCTCCACCCTCTCCATCAATATTCTCCTTCTCTTGCTCCTGGGGATGAATAGGGGAAAGAGGTATTGCTGATAAATCTGGCCTGAACCCAAAACCCCCTCAACTACCATCTCTTTAACCCTCTTCCATTTTTTAGCAACTAGTTCTTCCCTCTTAATTTTCATCTCCTCTTCATCCTCATCATTAGATTTCATTTCCTCCCCTTCCTCATTGTAATCTTCATCACCCTACCCTGTAATTTTAGGCCCATGTCCTCTAGGGCTCTTCCTACTTGGGGCAATAGATGAGGGTGATTTCTTTTCCAACTCTTTGGCCTTCTTTCCAGAGGAAATGTTTTCCTCCCCCTCCAAGTTGATACTTTGAATATCCTCTATATCAGAGGAAAAACTAGAGCTACCTGAGTCCTCAGAGGCATCCACACCATGTAGAGGAGTTTTGCTTAAAGTTTGGGTTTTAAAATGCTCGTAAGCTAATAGAAATAATCCCTCGTGTAGGGTAGGATTTGTTGAGGGTTTTTTCTTGAATCCAAAAATAGCCTTGCCCATAGAAGTAAATAAATAAAAGGGGAAAGAAATCTTAATGCCATGGCGGAAATGGTTTAGAAAAACAAAGTGATGAGTTCTCACACAATCAAATCTAGTATCCAACAAAATGTACTCTATTATAGCTTGTAAAACATACCTCCAAATTTTTTTGATAAAATCCATTTCATAGTATGTTTTACATTTTACTAGATCTTTCCTCTCCTCTGATCTCTTTGCAAAATCTTTGACCGCATACGCCGATAGCTTCTTTTCTCTACAAAATTTGAAACTCTCCACTGGAATTTTAGACACAAGAGCAATGACTTCCTCTATAATCTAAAATGGAACTCCATTCACTTTAACCCTCCCATCCTTCCAAGAGTTAGCCATACTATTAGTTACATCTAGGTCAAAGCCATGGAGTTTAGCAATCTCCAATTTCTCCTATACTTTTGCCCTTTGTTTCCATTTATCCACTTCACCTATAGGCTCCTTCCTACTTCATTCCCCCACCATTTCTACACTTTTCGCCCCTACAATTCTCATAAACGCCGACCTCTACAAACCCTTCTCAAACCTTTGAATGCTCTGGTTTTTGCTTCTCTGAAAAGCTCAATATATTTATCTATACCCCAAGAAAAAAGGCAGATGAAAAAAATTGACCCACAAAACGTGTAGATATGACATTGATAACCTCACTTGACTGTGTTTACTGTAAATGCCATAATTGCAAAAACTCACACCCAAGCTTCCATTAATGATCATTATTACATTAAGATCTCCATCGTACCTCCCTGGATTTTTTCCAGCTTGATAAGATTCCTCGCTTCTTTCGAAACATTCCCACCCAAATTCCAAGTCATCACCTTATCTTTCCTAATGGCTTCATCGGCGAACCAGTCTGCCACGGGGTTAGCCTCCCTATAAACATGGGTGACGTGGACACGTTCAAAATTTTGAAGGAGATTTTGAGTCTCTTCAATTAAATTAGCAATAGACCATTAGGGTTGAGTGATTCCTTTAATACATATTATAATGTTATTAGAGTCTCCCTCCAATGATAATTTTTTTAACCCCATGTCAAAGGCTAGTTTTATTGTATGACAAGCAGCACTGGCTTCTGCAAAATGGTTAGTTTAGAAACCCAAAGGATGAGAAAAAGCCGCCACCCCTCCACCATAATTATTTCTTATGATTCCTCCACAACCTGAAGGTCCAGGGTTACCTTTTGATGCACCATCAAAATTTTCTTTATGTCATCCCTCAAGAGGGAGCAGCCATTTGACTTCTTGTCTTTTTGTCCTCCTATCCTTATCTTTCTCCTTCTTATTACCACCATTTTCAATACCTCCCCCCTTCCTTAAATGGTATTTTTCCTTTATTTTTCTATAAATCTTCTCCCCTAGAACATAAGCCGGTTCCTCTCTATCTCTGAAAATTCTATTGTTTCTTTCCTTCAAGATACCCCAACAAAAATGAGGCAATGTCCAAGTGCTTAAATCCAACAAGTCTAAACCTTTGAACATACTTATCCAATGGCAAAAGAAATCCAAAAGATTGCCTAGTTTGCACCAGCTTACCCCAAAATTCTTAGTTATGTTATCCCAGACCTCCCTTGAGAAAGGACAATGGATAAACACATGATTGACCAATTTCATCTAGTTTTTACATAGGATACACCTATTAGGCATAATATGACCTCTTTTTATTATATTATCCTGAGTGAGAATTTTGTCTTGTAAGGCCATCCACTAAAAAAATATTGATCTTTGGGGTTAGACCAGGTAACCAAGCTTTCACTCAAGGGGGTTTCTCTTTGAGGCTCCAAAGAGAGTTATAGCCCAAAGCTACTGAGTAACAACCATTAGGATTGTCACCCCATATAACTTCATCCCTCTTATTATTAATAACCATAGAATTCAATATTGTCATGATCAACTTGAGATCTTCAGAGATAAAAGACAGGTCTCTCCATCCCTGGTCAGTTCTATAATCACTAACTTCCAAACCAAATCGCCTAATACAATCATTAGCCCAAATTTCAAATGTAGGATTATTAATAAGGGGTCTTTGAAACAACCAATTATCAGTCCAGAAGAGAATATCCTCCCCATTGCCCACTTTCCAAATAACCTTAGCCTTGGCCAACTCTCTTGCCTTAAGAATACCATTCCAAATAACAGACTCGTTCAGGATGTCCTCATTGTTTAGCAAGAACTAAATAGAAGGTATTCTGAAGTACTTATTAACAAAGATTTCTCTCCATTCCCCGATACTATTAAAGATGTGCCAGGTTTGTTTTGCTGGGAGAGCCATATTGAGATGCTTTAATTTCTTGATACCCAATCCACCATAGCACTTTGGAAGATAGACATTATCCCATGCCACAAGTGGATATCTTTTCCGCCCTTTGAGACCCGACCACCATTTTCTCTGCAAATTTTACTGGTATCCCAAAAAGGCTCAAGGCATACATTGGGAGGTTCTGAAGAGTAGATTTTACCAAAAGGCATTTGCCTGCTTGACTAAGAGAAGCCCCTTTCCACCCCATTAGCTTCTTACTAAACTTGTCAATGATCCCATTCTAGAAGGAATCAAGAGGCTTAGCACCCAAAGGGAGTCCAAGATAAGTAGAAGGAAGCTTTCCCACTCCACATTCAAGGGTCTTCACAATTTTCCTTTGCCTGTCCTCTAGAGTATTAATGAAGAAAACTGAGCTTTTTTCCCAATTAATAAGCTGTCCAGATCCTCTAGTGTACGAATCTAGAATCTCCTTCATAAACTTAGCCTCCTTGATTGAAGCTTCCCCTCCCATTATTGTGTCATCCAAAAACTGTTGATGGGAAAAAGGATCACAACTAAAGAATGATTTAATCCCTTTTAGCCTTCCTTCTTGTTTTTTCTTCTCGATTAACCTTCCAATACATTCTGTCAAAATAATGAACAAAATAGGCAATAGGGAGATCCCCCTGTCTAAGCCCTCTCGTAGGTTTGAAAAAATTAGGAGCACCATTAATCAAAATAACAAGAGAAGAAGTAGAAATAAGCTAAGACATAAGCTTACAAACTTTCTGATCAAAGCCAAAAGCTTGGAGCACCGAACCAAGGAAAGTCCAGTCAACCCGATCATAAGCTTTTGAAAGATCCAGTTTGAGAGGCATTCCATCTCACTTTCTAGCTTCCATTGAGTGGATAACTTCATGCACCATCATGATAGAATCTAAAATATATCTTCTAGGGACAAATCTCATCTGTTGCTGAGATATGATCAAAGGAAGAATTTTAAGTATTCTAGAGGTTAGCACCTTTGAGATAATCTTGTAGAAAGAATTACACAGACTGATATGTCTAAATTTATCCAAAGAATTAGCCCTAAGAGTTTTAGGAATGAGGACCAAAAAAGTATAATTAATCTCTTTTGGAATGCTTCTTGCTCCAAAGAATTCCTGAATAGCCTTCACAACATCTTTCATGACCACCTGCTATAAAATTTGGAAGAAGAAGGTGAGAAATCCATCCAGGCCCGAGGACTTATCCGCAGGCAAGGAGAAAAGAGCTTCTCTAACTTCCCACACGTTTGGTATAGCCCTCAACATTTTATTGTGACAGGGTTAAATAATCTGAGGAATACATGAGACAATTTCATTCTGATCCAACTTCAATAACAAGGTATAGCCCTCAACATTTTATTGTGATGGGGTTGAATAATCTAAGGGATACATGAGACCATTTCATTCAGAGGAATACATGATGGTATGTTATTTAAACTATTAAATATATATATACCAAAATTTGACCAATTCTAAGTATATTTGTTTTCCTATATTTATAATGAGACTGGTTGATATGTATGATACAATGACATATCTTTGTTGATATGTAGAACTTCCTACCATGCGGGAACATGCCACAATGAAGATGATGGTGTTCCTCTCAAGGAAATATGGCATACTTAGACCTCTCGAGATACAATTATACTGGGTATAATGTCTTCCTCACATAACATTTTACCATGCACTATTCATGGCTCTAATGAAGAGGTGGGGTAAGGATACATCCACATTTTACATACTCATAAGCGAGATGACTATTAGACTAGAGGATGTCTATTGTATCTTGTGGTTACATGTCTAAGGTTAGACAATGAGATTCAATATTGTCAAATCAAAGGTTGAGATGGAGAGGGATCAAATAGATTTCTCATTTTGGTCTCATCTTTGTATACGCAAAAATCTTATTCCACTAAGGGCATTGGTGCATGCCTCTGATTATATTTCTTAGGCTAGGAAGATATTATTGTGGTTTCTCTTGAATAATGTTTTTTTTTTTTTGTGTTGGTAGCATATGTGGTTCAACACATGGAGAGGAATTGTGAACTATAATCCCAAGGGAGTATACTAGTCTCTTTAATTATATTTTTTTGGCCAGGAAGATATTATTATGGTTTCTCTTGAACAATGTTTTCTATTGTGATATTGCTATCAGGATTTAACTGTGTAATTTTGAGTCAAACCCATTGATCCATATTTCATGAGAAGTGATTCAACATGAATCCATCTCTCAAGAGAATAGATGGAACACTTAGCACTCATTGGATCTAGGTGATGCTCACAGGGGTGAAGCACCGGGACTTCCTGGGAGGTCACCCATCCCAGTACTACTCCAGCCTGAGCGCGCTTAACTACGGAGTTTTCTCCATGGTTAAACCCAAAGCTTGCAACTCATTTCCAAGCTTTGGGTTTAACCATGGAGGAAACTCCGTAGTTAAGCGCGCTCAGGTTGGAGTAGTACTGGGATGGGTGACCTCCCGGGAAGTCCCGGTGCTTCACCCCTGTGAGCATCACCTAGATCCAATGAGTGCTAAGTGTTCCATCTATTAATTGCAAGCTTTGGGTTTAACCATGGAGGAAACTCTATAGTTAAGCGTGCTCAGGCTGGAGTAGTACTGGGATGGGTGACCTCCCGGGAAGCCCCGGTGCTTCACCCCTATGAGCATCACCTAGATCCAATGAGTGCTAAGTGTTTCATCTATTCTCTTGAGAGATGGATTCATGTTGAATCAATACTCATGAAATATGGGTCAATGAGTTTGACTCAAAATTACACAATTAAATCCTGATAGCAATATCACAATTTGACTTGCTATGGAAATTATCTCCTACTTATCAATGTTTTCTATGTTGCTAGCAGATGTGGTTTAACACACGAAGAGGAATTATGTACTATAATCCTGGGGGAGGAGTATATTAGTCCACTTATGCTAAAATATGAGGAGAATTGTGAGATACTCAAGACAAAACCTTGTAGTGTGTACTCTATTACAAGTGTGGATGTCTAGACATATCATCTATACACAACTAGTAGGATTCACAACGAAGAATAATGTGAGTGATATGTAGGCATACAAATATCCATTAGCTCACCATCGTATTTTGGTGATTTATTGTACTAGAGAGTGACTATTAATTAGTTACAAGCAATCAATATTGTATGAAGATCCTATAAACACATACCACTATAGATACATATTGACTATCATATGAGATGTGTGCAGAGTCATAGATTACTAGAGGGAAGGCACAACTATACAGTGGTGCTTTTCTATTTTTGTAGTGTTATACTATAGTTTGGTCTCGCACAAGGTTTCCCAATATTAGTTTCATATTATTCACATGGACGTAGGGTTATTGAGAGACCCATGACCTATTGTAGATGATATATGAAGGATTTGATCAATACAAATCCACAAAGACCTCAAATACCTTTGTGTAAAAACCTGTCCCAGAAGAAAAAGATGAGAGAAGGCAAGGGTTTCGCTTTGAAAATATGCAAATTGTATTCTCATAAATGAAAAAGATGCAAGATAATAAAAAATGATATATCCTTATAGAAGGAGATCAAAACTTGAAAAGGGTAACCTAAAAAGTAAATGTTATTTAATAATTACTAATTAATTATTAAATGAGAATGCAAAAGGTGCATAAAGGTGAAATCTTAAGAAGGGAGAAAAGGTAATTTAATAAATGAAATGAAATTAACTTTTTTCTTTAACAATATAGAGTTGATGGATGCATAGCGGAGTAGGATATTGAGGTACCACTTGCAATTATCAATGTAGGTGGTATGACAGACTACCATATATACACCAGCTTGCACAAGACCATACCCAAATTTCTTGTGGGTTGTCATATGGGAGACCTAGGGCCATACTCTATAGTAGAGTACACAGTATCTAGAAATGAGTATGACGATGATGAGCAAGTGGATGATGGCGATGAGGGAGAGAATGAGAAACTAGGAGATATGCCAAAGGTGACACCCATGCTCAAGGACTACGATGCAGATAAGGAGGAGACAACAAAGGGGATGAATGCCACCCTTCTAAGGAGATGATTGTCTAGATCCACATTAGAGATTCCACCATTGGGGGATCTCACCTTTTGAAGGTGTCAAGAGACTAGTACATCTAAACCCCCAGTAACATCCTAGGGTAAAGCCTTAATGTTTCTAGCTACAACTTGGAAAACAAGGAGGTTTCTTGGAGGGCTTGCAAGCACAAGTTGAGATCTTCTATAATGTCCCCATCTTTTAGCCTCTTAACAGAGTTCTTAGCTTTTCATTCTCCAAAGGCTAAGTGGAGAAATAAGGAGAAATTGATTAAATTAATTTCTTATAAAGTCAATAAATAAATTTAAAATAAAAAGTGACTTTATATTTAATTAATTTAGTTAAAAGTGGCTAAAGTTAATTAAATAAATTAAAAGAATCTTCTAGAAGGGGCAATTAGATATTATTTTATTCCTTCTAGAAGGAGGTCCATCTATTGGAGGAATAAAATAAATAGAGAGGGCAACCTCATTGTTGAGCATCGAATGCGTTGCTATCTACTCTTCTGGATAACTTGTGGAGCCAAGGGTTTTTGTAGTTGCTACATTGATCATTGGGAACGAACACTCCCATTGATTTGCATAACTGAGATGGTGAAATATATTTTGAAGGGTTGGAAATGTTGGAGAAGACAAATTAGTCTTTTCATTGTGCCGAATTTGTGGCCCAGGGCTAGATTTGTGGAGTAAGGAATAAGTTGGATATTGCTACAGGAACTCTTCTATAGTAACTTTGCTACAATATCATTGCTATAGTAACTTTGCTACAATGTTGCTGCTGCAGTAGTGTTGCTATAGTAATTTACTACAATGGCATTGCTAAAGTAATCTACTATGATGCTACTACAATGTCGTCGCTACAATGTCATTGCCACTACAAGAACTTGCTACAAGAAAAATCCAGATTCCCTTGAGCATTTTTCCAGGTTCCTATCTATTTCATTTGTAACGCATGGAGTATAGATTTGAATATTTTAGGGCACGTGAAGAATTTAAAGATCATCTGTAATTTGAATTATATCAGAGTTTTACATCAGAATGTCTTATTGATGTAGATGCATATTTTCTCATTTATAGTCAATGCTATATGTTTCAAAAAAATATAAAAATGTTTGTACTTGGTTATTTGGAGTTTTGCAAGCGTATCAATTAAAGTTTGGCATTTAGAAAGTAATCAAATTTTAGATATGTAATATATATATATATATATATATATATATATATATATATATATATATATATATATATATATATATATATATAAAATTCTCAAGTTAGTAATCAGGAAATAAAAATCAGAATTGCATAGGATTTTATAGTGGTATAAGATCTTGCTTGTAAAGTGTTTGACAAAATGTCAAAGAAGTGTATTAGAGAAGAATTTATGGTTGACGAAGTTATAACCAATTGGGGTTATTACAGTTGTATCAGAGCTTGCTTGCAAAGTGTTTGATGAAATGTCAAACAATTAAATTTGAGAAGGATTTGGTGTCTCACAAAGTTATAACCGGTTGGGGTTATTACAATGTATCAAAGTTGTTTCCTGCCATCCTATGGGGTGGGAAATTTATATTAATGTCAAATTTGTTGTTGCATTTGGAGTGACTAGCAATCTAACATGGACAGAATAGGAGGATTGATAGTTCTAGAAGTCAGTGGAGTAATGATGAAGTTAGCGTGAAGATGAATGCTTTGCAGGAGAGTGTGGAGAGGCTTAAGCTTCATCAAAAAAGATTGATGGAGAGCTTGTCGGATCTAGAGATAATTGAAAGGGTAGTGAGGTATATGGTTTCTACCTTTAGAAGGCTGGCATTGAGGTTGCAGTGAAGGAAGCTTGAGTTTTCTCCTACAAGAGTCCCTGATGTAGATGTACCTATATTTAGTACGACACCTGCTAGTCCTATTTGTAGTGTTGATGATGGACTTAGTAGCACCAAGCTTTAGCAGGTTAAGGCTCCCAGAATTGTCGCTACAGTTAGTGCAGAGACAGTTGATGTAGTTGTTACCACTAATAAATTTGGCTCTATTGAGGACACGATCATTATTGGAGATTTGTATGTGAGATCTCATGGTGTTGCTATAATGCAGGAAGTAGTTGCTTCCTCAGGTGGGACCGAGACACATATAGAGTCATCCAGCTATGATGTTGGTGATGTGAGTGTTTCAACAGAGTCAGTAGATGTGGGTTTATGCTCTAGTGTTACTGATTTGTAGCCTGGCATTGAGTCATGTATGGAGAGTTAGGATTTCGCAATTGAGGCTTTGTTAGGAGATGTTGATGCAGATAGTATGGACACATCTGATGATCCATTTGATGATGCTATGAGATGTATTGGGTATGAAACCCCTTGTCAAATATTGGGTGATGACTCTGAGGAGGTCTTGGATGGGTCCCAGGATCGATGCTTATAGGATCTTACTATTGAGGTGGAAGTTGAGACATGCAAGGAGATTGATACAACAAGGCTTCCATTTCTTCAGATGACAAGTTGGTTGACATACATGGTAGTTGTATGTCAGATGTAGAATTGTGTGAGGAAGATAGCACCCATATGAGCGATCTTGTAGTGGAGAGTTTTGATTCAGTTTCCTATCTCAGTGTGGTTAGTGAGACAAAGAGCTTACATGGGAGTCAAGGATTATAGAGGCATCATGTGACTTGTCAACTAAAGGTGAGTGATAGTAACATTTATTTAGCTCTTGATCATGATGATGTTATCCGTCAGATGTTAGTTACACTTGGTTGGGGTGCTCCTATGTTTGATGAGCATGGTGATAGTACTCTTTCTATGGTAGAGGTTCATGCACTTTGACAAGCTATTAAGATCTTGAAGAATAGTCACTCTCAGTTAGTTGTTGATAGGGATTACCTTTTGGAATGGGGTAGCACCTACTATGAGATATTGTTAGGGAAAGAGGAGGAGGTGGTTGAGCTCACCTGGGAGCTTGAGGTGACTGTGGACTCTCTTCAGTATACTTAGTTGGCTCTTCGGGAGTCATAGTCACAATTGGATGAGGTTACCATGGAGTTAGAATGAGTATAATCAACAACAACCCTAGACCTTGTTCAGTTACATATTGTGGTTGGTAGTGAGTTTTCTTCTACAGTTGTGGATGAGGGACGTGATGATATAGCGAACACATTCATGCAGGATAGGAGTGTATTATGTACAGAGGAGGTGAGAGCATCAATGGAGATGAGCTCTCATGGTGATTTGCTTCCTTATACTGGAAGTGAATCTATTTCTTCTTTTCATATGACTGGTAGCATTGGATAGTTGGCATTATCACATTTTCAAAAGGATTAGTTGTGGATTACGAGGGAGCAGATTGATGCTTCCACATATAATTTCTATTGTATTGATTCATTCATGGAGTATTTGCTCAAGAGCTTAGATTTGTGGGAGGTTTCATACAATATATTTGAGGGTACTCACATTTGGGGATCTCAAGTTATATGATGATTGGTGAGGAAGATTATAGGGACCTTGGCTATAATGCTTCCCAATAAGGATTTTGTGGTTGGGTTTATTGAGAGGGTTGCCCAAGGTCCTGCCCAACCAATAGTGTGGAGTTAGAGATTGGAACCATCTTCTAATTCCTAGTTTGATGATGATGAGCCCTTAATAGAGATTGGGACCTTTTATTGGCATTACATTGTAAGGAGTGTTCATCACTCTTCTTTTGACCCATGGGTAGAGGACTTGGTTTTCAACATTATGAATGGTGATAGAAGGTTTGGCATTCATTATACTCATAGAGGGTGTACTTATTTGCTAAAAAATGGAGATTCTAAGATACAAGGTATTGTGAAATAGTTGGATGTGCTAGAGAATGAGATGAATCAAAATCACAAATGAATAACCCAACTGATTTCAAATCTGAGATTTTAGTAGAGCATGATATCACTTTTTCAAAGAGGGAAATGTGATGATATAGTTATGGCTTTAGATTTGCAAGATATTTCTTATAAGACACTGCATGAGTTGGGCACAATTGAGGTGGAATGTGATGAGACTTCATGTCAGGTTAAGTCAAATGATGCAGTTGTTAGCATGAGTTTCTTGGATCATGTATTTGATGGCAACATAGCAACAGTGGGAGTAGGAGCATGTGAGGATATTTCCATATTAGAAGCCACTTCTGTATTGTTTGAGCCATCCAATGAGGAGTTTTCCAATATGCATGTGGTTGTAGAAGTGTGCTTTGATGATAGTACACTGATTATTTTTGATGAGGTGAGAAATATAGTGATAAAATCATGTTACACTATCGATCAACAAAGTGTTGATGTTCACTTCAGGGACAGATTTATGTTTGACATGGATGCAACATTATATTATGACAATTCGTTGTTTGAGGTTGATGTTGATCACTTGCCTGAGTGGAGTTAGGCTTAGTTTTCAACATCTATAAAGATTCAGTTTCATGTTACGATAAATGGCAATGTTCTTGTGTCCACAAATTTTGATGTGGCTACACTTATTGTTGATACCGTTGATGTGAGTGCATATGGTTCTCCTATAGCTACATCTCTTCGAGGGATTGTTGATCAAGATTTTAGTCCAGTATATATTATATGGGTGGGGACTAGGATGAAGATATTTCTTGTGAGGTTTCTTTTGGTGATATTCTAATTCCTACATCACTAGCACATGTTTTAAGTGCTATACTATAGGTTATATTGTTGCTCCTGATGATGTTGTTGGTATGTAGTTGGTTCAATGTTGACAGAGGTGTCAAATACTACTTCATTTGGGATCCAGGTGGAGGCTGGAGTTCATTGTGTTGTTGGATCACTTAAGGGCAAGCAATTTCAGGAAGGGCAGATTGTAATGTCCCCGTCTTTTAGCCTCTTAATGTGTTGGAATGTCTTAATGGGAAGAGTTCTTATGAGAGGGGGGGGGGGGGGGGGGGGGGGGGGGGGGGGGTGAATCATAAGTACTGGCCTTTATACAACTTTTAAACCCTTAATAAAATATAACTGAAATGGACATGCATGCATAGAAACATTAACCAATCATGAGAAACAAACATGCATCAGCACATAACAATTGAGATTTTGGTGACCCAAAAACCCTCCAAGAATAAGAAGGTAAAACTGGTGTGGGGATGATACCCACAAAATTACTACAACAATTGATTTCAACCACTTCTGATGGTTTGCCCTGTTAAAGGCCTACCCTATTAAAGGCTTCAACACACTATTAAATGTGACCCTGTTAAAGGATTTCTACATCCTGTTAGGAGTGTGCCTTGTTAGAGGACTTAAGAACATTCAACTTAGAATGCCACCCTGCTAGAGGATTTACATAAGGTTGTTAAACCTACATAACTCAATAGGATTTCCAAATTCCTAATACAATTGCGAGAGAGTATTAGAATAATACACCTGAACTAATGCAATCTCTAATGCTGATCTCAGGCTCTTGATCTGCTCATCTATCCTTGATCTCTACTAGCTCTGATCTGCTGATTGTGTTCCTTGTTCTATTCTGATCAACTAGATGTGTAAATGCTGTCCTTTCCACTAAATCATTGACACCAATGCTTTGCAACGACCTCAATAAAAGGCTCTGCTAATCCTTCTTCTCTCCAACTCTCATTTAATGGCATTAGGAATCCCTTATAAATATTAGTGGATCGTTATGCATCCTTGGATAAAATGTTCCCACTCAAACCCTAGAAATTCACCCATTGGCTGGATGCAATTCCAATTTTCTGATTGGTTGCATGAGGATCGCATAGGTAAATGGAAGGATTTGATCTTATCTCCTTATCCTGTCATGAGTCATGCATAACCGTTTTACATCTTGGTTTGTATTGGCACAAACTATTATGCTAATCCTACATTGCTCATCTCATAAAGTAATATTGATGCTCGAAATCGTCTATTCTGGATTGCTCGGCATCCACTGTGTTTCCTATGTTACTCGACTCTTATAGAATTCCTGCATTGCTTGGCATATACTAATTCTTGAATTACTCGGCTCCTATTAACTTTGCAATGCTTGGCACACACTGTCTTCTGATCTACTCAGCACATGTTGAATTCTGTATAGCTCGGCATATACTGAAATGTGTTCTGCTCGGCATTAACTATAGTTTGCTCGGCACTATCTGTGACTCGGCATATTAAGAAATTCTAGCTCGGCTTTCATTGTGTACTCGACATGTATAGTAAAAATGGTTAAGTGTGTTGACACTCATTTGTCAATCTTATTTATTTGATCAACATAATGGAGTTCTTAGCTTTTCATTATCCACAGGTTAAGTGGAGAAATAAGGAGAAATTTATTAAATTAATTTCTTATAAAGTCATTAAATAAATTAAAATTAAAATGTGACTTTATATTTAATTAATTTAGTTAATAGTGACTAAAGTTAATTAAATAAATTAAAAGAATCTTCTAGAAGAGGCAATTGAATATTATTATTTCTTCTATAAGGAGGTCCATTTGTTGGAGGAATAGAATGAATAAGGAGGGCAACCTCATTGTTGAGCATCAAATGTGTTGCTATCTACTCTTCCGGATAACTTGTAGAGCCAAGGGTTTCTGTAGTTGCTACATTGGTCATTAGGAACAAACATTCCCATTAATTTGCATAACCAAGGTGGTGAAATATCTTCCAAAGGGTTGCAGATGTTGGAGAAGACAAATTAGTCTTTTCATTGTGTCAAATTTGTGGCCTAGGGTCAGATTTGTAGAGTAAGGAATGAGTTGGATATTGCTAAAGGAACTCTACTATAGTAACTTTGCTACAATAGCGCTCTATAGTAACTTTACTACAATACTACTACTACGGTAGTGCTGCTACAGTAACACTACTAAAGTACTTGCTATAGTGACGCTGCTAAAGTAGCTTGCTACAATGATGCTGCTATAGTGTCATCACTACAGTGTCATTGCTGTTACAGGAACTTGCTAGAGGAAAAATCTAGATTCCCTTGAGTAGTTTTCTAGGTTCCTATCTATTTCATTTGTAATGCATGGAGTATAGATTTGAATATTTTAGGGCATGTGAAGAATTTAGAGATCATTTGTAATCTAAATTATATCAAATTTTTACATCAAAACTATTGCCCTAATGTCTAATTGATTTAGATGCATATTTTCTCATTTATAGTCAATGCCCTATATTTCAATAAAATAAAATAAAATTTGTTCTTGGTTGTTTGGAGTTTTGCAAGCATATCAATGGCATTTAGAAAGCAATCAAACTTTAGATCGGCAATATATATCCCTCATGTGCAAAGTGTTTGACAAAATTCTCAAGTTAGCAATTAGGAAATAAAAATTTGAATTACACAGGATTTTATAGTGGTACAAGAGCTTGCTTGCAAAGCGTTTGACAAAATGTAAAACAAGTGAATTAGAGAAGAATTTGTGGTTGATGAAATTATAACCGATTGGGGTTATTGTATCAGAACTTTCTTGCAAAGTGTTTGACAAAATGTCAAACAATTGAATTTTAAAAGGATTTGGTGTCTCACAAAGTTATAACCGGTTGGAATTATTATAGGTAAAGCCTTAATGTTTCTAACTATTGACAATATTGACTTCCAAAAAGGAGATCAGAGTATATGTACATATGTGTATATATATACACATACATATATGTATAGATATATCTATACATATATGTATATATATGTATAGATATATCTATACATATATATACATATATATATATGTATATACATATATATACATATATATATATGTATATACATATATATATATATATATATATATATATATGTATGTATATGTATATATATATATATATATATATATATATATATATATATATATATATATATATATATATATATATATATATATATATACATATATATACATATAGATTTATATATATACATATATACTATATACATATACATATATATATATATATATATATATATATATATATATATATATATATATATATATATATATATATGTATATATGTATATATGTATATATATATATATGTATATATGTATATATGTATATATGTATATATATATATATATATATGTATATATGTATATATATATGTATATATGTATATATGTATGTATATATGTATATATGTATGTATATATGTATATATGTATGTATATATGTATATATGTATATATATATGTATATATGTATATATGTATATATGTATATGTATACATACATACATACATACATACATATACATACATACATACATATATATATATATATATATATATATATATATATAATATGCATATACATATACATATTTACATGTGTATATATATATGTGTGTGTGTGTGTGTGTGTGTGTGTGTATGTATGTATGTATGTATGTATAGATAGATAGATAGATAGATAGATATGTTGCCCCAAATTTAGTCACCCATATTTTCAAGCTTTCTCACTTCATCGCCTCAAGTAAGCTTTATTGCCAAATCCTTGTCAAAATCATTATAAGTCTAATTTTTTTCTCATTGGGTGTTCCTTTTCTCCCTTTGGTGAAGCTTTCAAGATTTTAGTGCACTTATATCTCCCCCTTTTTCTCTACATGAAAAACACTTGAGTTAGATGTGCACATGAGAAGTTGTCCAAATTGTGTTATTGTGTTTAAAGAAGCCTTAAGATTCCCCACCCCAAATGAGAGGAAAATTTTCTAAGTCCTTTGTTCATGCTTCAAGTATGTAGAGTTCAAATTTTCTCCCATTCCACTACTTTTTCACCTAGAGGAGAAAGGATTTCAGTGCAACCTCACATAACTATAAATTTGGTCCCATGGAGGAGAAGTAGGCTTGAAGTAAGAAGAATATCCCAACTAAGGTTCCATTGAAGTTTGTCTTCGAGGATAATCTATTTTTAAAGATTCGTGCAATAAGGGGAAGTGAGTAGAAACTATGACTTGGAGAAAAGAAGTGAATGTGCTTCTCCATTACACCAAAGTAAAGTGTTCACATGCGGAAGTCAAATTTTTGAGTATATTAGACTTCATCGTTTTCCTTAGCCACAAGTCAAAGTCATAAAACTAAAAGCTTTTGTTCCTTTCGCTTAAAATGGCAAACTTGAAGAAGATCTAATTTATAAAGAAGAAGTTGTACATATAAGATGTGTTTGATGTTACTTCTACTTGTTAAAACTCTACATTTAATTCAAACCTTATCATTAAGCTCAAAAGGCTCCTCCAAATTTAATGAAAACTACCTCACTTGTGCAACATGGGAAACTTCAACTAATGACCATAAAGGAAAATCTATAAAGTAAATTTTGCTACATTTATGCATCACCTCAATTCCAATGACCCTTTTTTAGTTTTCGTAGAGAACCTAAGTGCTACATTTGCTATAAGTTCACCATTGCTGCAAAAATCATTAGATATGATAATCTAAATAGGATAGAGTATGGATTGAAAAATCTAAGTGATACTCACTATATTTTAATGATCTTAATGATCTGCGTAGAAGGTTGTAGGTAGATTGTATTCCTTTCGTGACTAAAAGATTGAGGGAAAGTGATCTAGCTGAGGCGACAGGTTTTCTAATGGCAGTGTAGGCACCAAAGCTAATTCTAGAATGTATCACTCACTACAATTTGGATACTCATTAAATCTAGACTCTAGATAATGAGGTGCTTCTCTCTCTTGAATAAGACATGTTACAAAATTATTTGACTGTCGAAAAGAGAGGTGTACAAGAACATGAACTTTTGGAACTCTGCCTCTATGTATAACGAGAAGAAATTAGCAAGGAGAGGAGATATGATGGCCACATGGTCCTAGACCCCTTGAAGCCTCAACAGTAAGGTGCCCAAGACCCTCTATGGAACCAATTTAAAGAGGGAATTAATTGTGGATATTCTTGTCCTCCTTTACAGGCTTAAGGGAAATGAGGACTCTCTATTAGAGTAATAAAGTTTTTTCTTATTAATTAAATCATATTGATTTAATTATTAAGTCACTTATTATCTCTAGTTTACTCAAGCTAAATTTTAGGCATATAATGATCAATTCTTTTATTAATTATTATCATGCAACATAAGTTTTACCTTTTAGGGTTTTGATCTCTTGTACAAGGATGATTTCTCTTTGTAATTATTTTCATTCACTTTTGATTATAGTAATTTCTCATTTTGCTCATCAAGAATGTCTCATTTGTGGATCTGGGAATTCCAGCCTCCATAGCTTTTTCTTTTCTCTTTATGGGACAAGTGTTTGCATACAGTTGATTCTTGGGAGTTGTGGGGTTGATCTTTCATCAACTTCAACATGGTATTAGAGATCCAAATCTTCATGCCCATAAACTGTTTATGAGAGGTTTAATTTGGTTTTTAGATCTATGTTTTTTTATTTTAGAGGGTTTTAGTTTTCAGAGTTTTTTTGTATGGGGGAGGGGGCATTTTTTGATGCATTTTGAGCCAAAACAGACCCCACTATTGGATTTGTAGCAACCAAAAACTCTAATTTTCATATAAAATTTGTCCATTTTGGACATAGTTGACTGGTAAGGAAAAAAATAACTCCCATATCTGGGAACACTTCCTGAGGCAACGATTTATTTATTTAAAAATTATATATCACAATATTTTAAAAAAGAAAGAAGAAAGCACTTTATTAAAAAAAAGAAACACATTTTTTTTTTTATAAAGAGTTTCAAAAAGCACTTTGAAAAGTGCATTTTTTTTTCAAAAATATCATGTGATATCTGCATCATTGAAGGATGCATATGTTAGAAAGGTACTGACACATGTCATTCCAAGTACTGATGCATGTGAAGGTGTGACATCAACAATTTTGAAGCTAAAATTTGAAAGCCTTCAAATCATCTCTTCTTTGATTTGTTTTGTTGTAAAAAGCTATTTGTAGTTTTTTGGTCATATCTTGGTCATATGAAAGTACTTTTTGACAAATAATATATTCTCAAAAAACTCTTTATGAGCCCATCATGATGGTGTATGTTATATGAACTTTTGGTGATGCTTGGTTTCTTGTTTATGTAGTCAAAGTAAGAAGTTCTATTTTGCACTCTAGGAGACATATCTTGAGCATCTGATCTTTGATTTGGAAATTTTTTATATCATTGGAAAGTTCTTTATGTATTCTTTCTAATGATGATAGTTTCTTTTTTCTAGATTACAATCAAAATACATTCTATTCAATTTTTTTTCTTTTTTGCACTCTGGTGGATATCTTGGTGGCTTTAGGTCTAAGGATCAATTTTGTTGCTTCAGATGATTCATCATGGTTTGTACTATTTGTTGTACTATCCTTATGTCTTTTCTAGTCTATTTAGACACAATTTTCATGTAGGTGATTCTTGGAAGCTATGAGGTTGATCTTTCATCAACTCTAATATGGTATTAGAGCTCTAGATCTTCATGCCCCTATTTTATTTATGAGATGTTTGGTTTGGTTTTTTGATCTATATATATATTTTTAGAGGGTTTTAGTTTTTAGAGGTATTTTGTATCGGATGTGAGGGGGTCATTTTTTGAAATTGATGAAGGATCAACCCCATAGCTCCCAAGAATCACCTGCATGCAAACATCTATCACAAAAAGAGAAAAACAAAAGCTATGGGGGCTGGAATTCCCTGATACACAAATAAGACATTCTCAATGAGAAAAAGGAGAAATTGCTGTCATCAAAAGTGAATCAATGTAATAATTACAAAGAGAAATCGTCCTTATAAAGGATATCAAAACTCTAACAAGTAACTAACCTAGGTTGCATGATACTAATTAATAAAGGAATAAATTGTTATATGCCCAAAGTTTAGCTTAAGTAAACTAGAGATAATAAGTGAGTTGATAATTAAATTATTATGATTTAATTAATATGAAAAAATATTATTACTTTAACACCCCCCACCCCCCTTAAGATAAACTTAGGGAGTAGCTATAAACCTAGAAACTACTACTGAAAGTAAATTTGGGTCCCGACAACAAAGCTTGATGAGGTACCCAAGCACAACCAAATCTCTAAAAAGAGGAGAATTGGAGAAAAACACATTGGAAAAACCCTACTCCAAAAAGAGATAGAAACAATGTTGAAAAGAACTAGTGAAAGACTAAAGAAGCCTCCAAACTAGGGAATGTCCCATAAGATAGGAACAAAAGATGAAGATGAAGAATACCACTAAAGCATGTAGAAGTTGCAAAGCTCTGTCAAAAGTAACTATTGATCTAAATAACCTCCATTGAAATAGAATTTGACCAGGTAGAAAAGACTTTAATCTACATCAAATCAAGAGGCACACAAAGGCAAACAACTAAACTCAAATATACAAATGACATAAAACACCAAAGTATGAAGAGTTGATCAATCAAACATGGAAGACTACAACCAAAGTAGGAACGAAAAGAAAAGTGTCTATATGGTAAATTATCCATCTCACTAAAATGCATAGGTACCCAGCCATTTCATCCACCAAGTACATAGGAACAAATACTAAATAAATAGCTCACTCCATCAAACCAAGGAAGCATGAGAAACAACAAAAAAAACTCCCTAATGCAAACGAGGATGAGGTGACATGCAATTAGAAAAGTGGGCCAAAAGAATTGCATGTCAAGGAACCACAATCAAGGTGCACAAAATATTACATATGTGTGTACTGAGGTGATCAATCTTAGACATGCCATGAGGCTAATGTCATGGAGGGGACACTCATTGGACAAAGGAAGATGACAAACAAAAGCAAAACATCAAACCCCCATGACACTTTAATCAAAGTAGTGCATGTACTATAAGGCACAAGATATGGTGAATTCCAAGAATACAATATTTTTCATGAGTGTCCTCAGATGACACTTCTCAAATCAAAAGGTAAAATAAGGCAAAATAACTGAAATGAAAATACATATGCAATATGACACTTTATCTTAGTGTATTTGCCAGAATACATACAAATGATGTCTAAAAAGACCCAATGAGACAAAAGGTTGATATAATAGATAGTACAACCCATGATGAATCATCCAAAGCAACAAAATCGATCTGTATGCCTAAAACAACCAAGATATCTACCTAAATGCAAAAAAAAACCTAAAAAGAATGTGTATGGAGCATAATCTGAAAAAATAACCAACATCAATAGAAAGAGCACACCAAGACCTTTCCAGTGATATAAACAAAGTTTCAAATTGAAGATTGGATGCTCATGATATATCTCTAGGAGTGCAATATAGAACCTCTCACTTTGACAACAAAAATACATACCATTCTAGAATATTACTAGCAAAACCTACTCTAATACGTGTGATTCAGAATTAGCTTTTTGACAATATCTCGTTTGCAAAAAAATAGAGTCTGCATGCCCGAGATATAAACAAAAATGTGAAGGTAGGTCGAAACAGAGTTAGAATGGCAAGAATAGGAGAAACACCTTGGTTTCCATGCTAATATGTCTTAGTTTCCATACCAAAGTGCTTATATTTTTGTACCAACATGCACACATCGCCTCAATTTCCATGCCAAAAATCTTGATTTATGTACAGATGTGCCTCGATTTTCATGCCAACATGCACAAACCACCTCAAACTTTGTGCCAAAAATCTTGATTTTTTTGAACAAATTCTTGATTTATGTGATAAAAAAAAAAATTTCTAGCCCAAAAATTGTGATTTTCAGGCACAAAAATTGAGGTTTTTTGCACAAAATAATCAAGACTATTTGTCATAGAAATCAAGGTTAAAACCAAGAATTTTCTGGTATGAAAATTGAGATTTTTGGTGTGGAATTTGAGGAAATCTGCACATTTTGGAAATTGAGGTACATTTGTACAGAAATTGAGGCAAGTTGGTATGGAAATCGATGCATGTTAGCACAGAAATTGAGGTACGATGGCATAAAAATTGGGATGTTTCACTTGTACCTACTATTCTGACTCTATTTAGACATATCTCCACATTTTTGCTCATATCTCAGGCATACAGACTCCATTTTTTACAAATGATATATTGTCAAAAAGTTGATTCCGAGCCAAACACTCTAATGTAGGTGTTACTGGTAATGTTTCTAGAGTGGTACCTAGTTTTTTTTGTCAAAGCGAGGGGTTTTATTTTGCACTTTGGGAGACATATCTTGAGCATCCAATCTTCAATTTGGGAAATCTTTATATCATTGGAAAGTTCTTTCTATACTCTTTCCATTGATGTTGGTTATTTTTAAGATTATGCTCCAAACATATTTTATTAATTTTTTTTTTTTTGCATTCTAGTTGATATGTTGGTTGTTTTAGGTCTGCGGATCAATTTTATTTCTTAAGATGATTCATCATAGGTTGTACTATCTATTGTACCAGCCTTATGTCTCTTATGATCATTGTTGACATCCTTTTGTAGTATTTTTGAAAATTCATTGAGATAAAGTGTCACTCTATTACATTTTAGGATCTTGCACATCTTGTGTTTTGTTATACTTGCACTAAATTATAAAGTGCCTTGGGGGTTTTCATGTTGGCCATATTCACCATCTTCCTTTGTCAAGTGAGTGTTTCTTTCATGACTTTTCCCTCATAATGTGTTGATGACATGTGCCTTTAGAGGTGTTGTACTTCTTTTGCACTCTTGATGTCCCTGGTTCTTCTTTTTGTGTGAGATATTGCATTCAATTTTAGTGTTCATATCTTACCTCTCAACATTATAGGGGGGTTATGTTGGTTCTATTATTTTCTTGTTTCAATGGAATGAGTTGTGTATTCAGTATTTGATCCTATGCACTAGGTGATTGGATGAATATATATATATATATACATACATATATGAATATATATATATACATACATATATGTATATATATATATATATATACATACATATATGTATATATATATGTGTGTGTGTGTATGTACATACATGTATATATACATATATATACATGTATGTACATATATATATATATATATATGTATACATAAACATATCTATACATATGTATATATGTATATGTGTGTATATATACATATATATGTATATGTATATATATGTATGTATATTTATATATATGTATATATACATATAGATATATATACATATATACATATATATGTATATATATGTACATACATATATATACATATATATACATGTATATATACATATATATATATATATATATATATGTATGTACATACATATATATGTATATATACATATATGTATAGATATATATATATATGTATAGATATATATATATATATACATATATACATATGTATATATATATATACATGTATATATACATATATATATATATATATCTATACATATATATATATCTATACATATATGTATATATACATATATATACATATATATATGTATATATATATATACATATGTATATATACATGTATATGTATATATATATATACATATGTATATATACATGTATATATACATATGTATGTACATATATATACATATATACATATGTATATATACATGTATATATATGTAATTGACTAAGGTAAGGTTTCAGAGTTCTTTGAGATTATGAATGGGGTTTATTACAAAATCCATATTCAATTTGTCCTATCTACACATAGAAATTTATCCATAATGGATTATAGAGATTAGTGCATGGTGGAGTTGAGAATATTGCAAGTATTAAAGGATGTTGATGGGGAGTTTATTACACTTAGAGACTTCTTGCTCTATCCAAGGCTTTCTCTTAGCCTTACTAGGGTCCTTTCTTGGTACCTTGCTTCAAAGGATCTTTTCCTAGTTCTCTCTACCCTAGAAACTCACTTATCAATTCAAATTACTCTCTTAACCCTAAAAGTGCAACTTATTTCTTAAGAAGTAGAAAAACTCACCAAGGGTTCCCAACAAGGCAAATGAGTGTTTTTTTAATCCTCACAATGTCTTTGATCATTTTCCAACCATTATGGACCATCTTTCAAAGTGCTAGTCTTCAAAATCTCAATCTTGCTCTATTAGGCCTTGTGGCCCTATGAACCCAATTAGCTCTCCTACAAACAAGGAAATTGAAATAACTCAAAAAATGCCTTAACAAGCCCCTATGATGCCTTCTAGACTTTGTCTTGTATCAACCTAGACACAAAGATTTTCTAAGTCTTAGTCCTCCAAAGTGTTTGTACTAAACTTTTCCAGAAAACCCTATTTTTGAGGGTTTATAGAGAAACTCAATGTGTTTGATGCACATATATCCTTCTTGGATCATCTCTTTTAGTGTTAGGACACTTAACTCAATCTTCTATCATTTCCCAATCAATATTGTCTCATACCAATCAACCAAACTTCAATATTCTAACCTGCAAGCATTCTTTTTCCTAGCCAAGCAACTCTAGGCTTGCCAAGAGCTCGCTTGCAAAAATAGAATTTTTTTTCCAAAGAATCATAAAAACATATATTTACACAATGTACAAAGGTTACTTCTTGAATCCCAAATACCATTAGGTTTTAACCATGGGTATTTAAATGATAACCATTCTTGTTAGGTTGATATGTATAGACCAATAGGAAAAACAAAACTAAAAAAATTCTAAATCCTATCAAAATGTATCCGAGATCCTCAAACAAGGGTACATAGACCAGTCATATTCTATTAGGTAACTAATCCATGCAAAACAGTTGGAGGATCAATCCAAAACAATAGTGCTCACACCAAAATTATGTTTCCTGAGTATATTTTGCCTCCTTACTCATGAATAGTCCATATAAGACAATTACCAACCCTCCAAAATACAGTGGTTTTTACTTTATATATATATATAACTTCTTTCTAAATTATCAAACCCTTAGGTCAAGTCCTAGACCTCTTTAGTGCTTATACCTAAAATTGAGGAAAAGTTGTCATGAGCAACTTTTGCAATTTTTGCACAGGTGACCTTTTAACACCACAAACCTATCTAGTTTGACTCAAATCCATCCAATTTGATCCAAAAACACCTATGGGCCAAATTTTAACAAATAATCCTCAAATTTTAGGTATTTTGTAACTTTAACCTTGGTTTTCCCCATCAGGACCTTATAACACTAACTAGATCCTAACCACTAGATCATGGCCAAAACTTGCACTTACCCTTTCTACACACTCTCTAATACACCTTGGGAATTTATGAATAGTATTTATTGGAGAAATGGTTGGCTAGACCATCTACAAGCCAAAATTACTATTAGGGTTTATCTTTTCCCTAAGGTGCACAAGATGTGATATCTGATAAGGAAGTAATGATTTATACAATTAAAATTAACAAGAATTCAAAGGGAACATTATAATTGGCATTTTATATCAGTTCAAAGCTATGATAGTCAAGACAAGGAAATATAATAAGAAATTCTAACACAAAACTACACTAGAAAATTATCTCTACTCTCTCTTTATGGCCCACTTGGTGCCACCACCTACGATTCTTCTTCTTGATCCCCACAAAAATGCTTTAATTACTTAGAAGTCATCAAAATACCACTTATCAAAGATCATTAGTCCAAAATCCAATCTTTAGAAGAGCTACAACAGTTTACAACTATAGAGAACATACAAACATCTTAGTCTTTGTAGTGTGAGATACATACCAATCAAGAACAAGAAGAATAATTTAGGGTTCAAATGAAAGACTCATTTTGGATGGGTTGTATGATGTTTAATCAATGACCCTTGCTACATATTGAGAAAGATATGGAAAAAGCATTTAATAAGAAAGGGAAACACCAATTTAAACACAATGGATGTAACAAATTGTTTCCTTATTCATCAGATCCACCCAACACATGGAACATGTTATAGAGGATATGATAAAATAATATACACCATTATTTTCTATTACACACAATGGTATAATGCCCATCGTGAAGGAAAAATTAATCGAATGAAGAGAAAAAACATCGAATGGATATTTTATTTTTAAAAGGATCATTTTCATTAGTTAGACCATAATAAAGCCGATAGGCTTTTCATTATGGGCATCGCCCACTAGATGGAAAAGTGTCAGTGGATAGAAAATTATCTTATACCACCAGAAATGTCTGATCAATGACACTGAAAAAATTCCTAGTCAGTATTCCAAAAATTGATAATGAAAAGACATTTTTTGCATTGTTTAACTTCTTCCTCAACCTAGGTTTTGAGCAAATTTTACTAGACACGACAATAAAATTTTCAAGATAAGCTTTACATTGTTGACAGTTGAAAGGTGATTAATTGTGGACTCACCAGAAAGAATTGATCTATTTACCCAAGATGTCACACAAGCATGAAGGTCTCCTAATGTAGATAAGTTGCCAAAGAGTTGTTTGGTGGTGTCTATGATCGCCTCAGTTATCACCACCTCAAGAATCATTGCCTTACAGAACTATCCCTCAAAAAAATTCCTAAAAAGGGGTTTTAATTTCCTACATAAAAAATAATCTATAAACCCTTTATTTTTTATTGCCATACAAATTTTTCCCTAAATATTCCTTTGTATGATCTTTTCTCTAGTTTGTGAGGGGATGGCTAGTTAGTAATGGTTTGCCTCACAATAGGTGTGTTATAATCATGCCAAAGGCCTTACTTAGGAATAGTTTATTCAATATAAGTATTACTTCCCCCACCATGAGGTGCATTTAATTTTTCAACCTAGGGATGTAAACTTGAAATGGTCGCCATGTTATGTGCACTAGGTTTCTTAAGGAGTCATTGTGCTTATGCTATAGGAAAGTAAAATGCAAAGAAAGAACCTACACTATTGTTGTAGGAAAGTAACACACTTAACTCTTTACTAAAATGAATGGTGGAAATACAATTAAACACTAATTTATATTTCAACTTAGACCATCCACTATAAGTGCTCTTGCAAATGTTGCAGGAACACTCATAAAGTATGATGCTGCAGGGAGAGACTTACAACTTCTACTTGAAATACTATAAATGCTAAAAGTAAATCTACACTACTCTAGTCTAATCCACCTTCCAAGTGGGCCCCATTGGTTGGCTTCTACTAATCTATGAACACAGAATGTAAACCAAGAATTACTTCATTATATTCCAAAACTCCTTACATAAGAACAATACATAAAATTGTAAAACAACTCACTATTAGAGTCAACAATATTTTTCCATAAAATTTTCTCTAACCCCCTAAAACTATTGATCCAATCCCTATAAATAGAGGATCAACACTTATTCTAAAACAAGAAAGAAAACAAATTGACAATAAATCCGCCAAACAAGAAGAAGGAAATATAACAACTCGTAGTATCAGCAATAAAGTTTGGATAACCAACTCAACACAATAGTAAATGCAGAGGGAATATAGCAAAAATTCATCCCTATATTCCTAGAATAATAGCTCCTCCTTTGTAGCAGCTACGTCTCCTAGTACCATTATGGTTCTTCCATTGCGACTGGACTTTAACGCTCCTTCGTGAATGTTGTCGACCATCTTCCAGCTTCTCCCCTAACAAGTTAGTTATGATGCAAAAATATTTGCAAATAAGCATAAAAAAATTAAATCCAAATATTAGAACACACATTTTGATGGTTACATGAAATACTACATTATATGTATAATATTGGCAAAATATGAAATAACAATCTAACCATGGGTTAACGGTTCTATCTGGACTTTTTCATAAGTTCAACTAAACATAAGTTCAAAAATGTCTTTGGCAGTATTAAAGAAGAGTATTAAAATTATCATAAAATAGAGCCAATAATTAGCCTTATCATCTGCCCCCTGGCAAGTTTAATGCTTGTCTTCAAGAGTTGCATCTTCTAGCCATTGATCATAAATCTCCAACTTTAATCCTCCCTCGCCTGCTACTTCTGAAGGTGTAGTAGAATCCTCATGTTCTTTCCCACACTTCCCTTCTATGATCCTCCTACAACCTATCAAGTCATTCAGAGTTGATGTCATATAGGGGCCAAAGGAGCATAGGTGGTTGCATTGTTAGTGGACACCAAAGTTCTGGTCTAGTCTGCCTTCCCAACTGTATGTATTTTGGAGCTCGATGAAGGGCTACCTCTAGGTTGATAGGACTGTGTAGCTCTAATCTTTTGACTCCCTTAGGTAGTCTACCCCATCTTCTTTTAACACCAGCCATGGCTCTTTGAAAGGAAAAGTAAGGCATGTTATCATATTCTACGTATACCTTTGTTCTGGCCTCAAAGATTTGCTTTCTTATCTCCTTTTGAACATTCCCATAGGTCAAGCTAAACCAATCCCTAAGAATTTCTTCTAGTTTATTGCTCTTTGCTCTTAGTGGCAGGGGTTCTATTCTCTTCTCATCTTTGTAATTGTTCAACTGCCTATCATAATTGGCCTCATTGTGCATCCAAGACATTAGGGCCCTAAGGTGTATATCCCCTATGTAAGGTAAAGGATTCCATTGAACTTCTATAGGGATAATGAAATTGTGCATATACAATTCACAGAGTAAATTTTATTTCCATGATGGAAGAGTTCGGTATAAACCATATAATTCCTGAGCTAACCTGAATTCTATATTTATATCTTTGAGGGTCATCATGAGCTAGAATAAAAGGAATTGTTCTTTTAAACAAATGGAATAGATCTTAGGTGGTGGCCTATAAATAATTATTTGTTCAACCAATTTAAGGGCATGATCCATCTTTTTCTTCTATTTTGTTAATTGTTCTTTTAAGTCTGCAATTTCCTCACCTTGGTCTGTTATTATCTTCTTCATTTCCTCTTTCTCCTCTTTCCATAGGGCTGTTGTGAACACATGTTTATTATATAACCAAAAAAGAAGCATTTGCAAAGTAATTAGGCCACTTTCTTCTTTCTAGTTATTTTTCTTCCTTTGTTCCCTCCACGATTGTTCCAAGAAATTTGTAAACCATCTTTACTTGTAGGGAACTAGGGTAGTTTTTGAACAGGTTAACTGATGTGTCATTGGGGCTTTTTCTTCTTTATAGCCTGGAGTATCTTGTTGGCTTGTCGGGGGGTTATTTTGGCTTTCATTCATCCCAACCTTACCTTCCTCATAAAGGTTTTGAGGAATGTCTGGAATTTCAAGTTGATTGGGGTAATCATTCAGAATGACTTGTACTAGAGATTATTCATTAGATTGTTTGGGTGAAGTGGACTAGGCTTCTACAGACACTTTAGGAGTTTTCCCTTTCATTCTAGGGCTTCTTCGCATAGGAGTTTCTTCAAGCACCACAACCTTTTTCCTTACTATCCCTTTTCAATGTCCCTGCTGCAAGAACTGACTTTGTTTTCTTTTTCTTTGAGACTATAGGGTTTTTTTTTTTTGCTATTAGAGCTGAGGTTTCTTCTTGTATCTTTTATTTTCTCTTTGTTCAAGTAGAAGTAGGCACATTTCTCTTTTGAGCAGGTAAAGACACATTTTCTTGCACATTTTTGGTTTCTACACCTTGAATGCTTTGCTCAGTAGCTGTGATAGTAGGGACTATATTTTCTTCGTTGGGCTGTTTATTAGGGGCAGTCTAAGGTTGTAGGGTTTTATGCTAAACAAATTATATCCATAACATGGGAGAGGTATACCTAAGAAATTTCTCTATGAGCAATTTGATTAGGGCATAGTGAGTAACAAAGTTGTCCTTCCCTTTCTAGGTTTCCTCAACACTAATGCATAACATATTGTACAAAAAATTGGGGACATTCATTGGGAAATTATGCCTTACATAACTAAGCAACTTAAAATGATGTGCATGCAAATATGAAAATTTTCCTTCACAGGTAAAATACCTAGTAATGTATATGGCCAACTCATTGTACGGTGACATAAGAGACATTATTTTGCAACCCTGCTTAGTTATATCTAGCGGAGGGTCATTTGGTATGAAAAACTGGGCCCTAGCTAATCTAGCATCATGTGCATTGGGGTGGTGTTCTCCTACTACTAGCAGCTCAGTTACTTCTGATATATGCTCCATTATGGCAACAACTGTCAATCCCAATATTGTTGCTTCACCTTCCTCAAATGAACATATAAATTTTAGTAGCTGCTTCTTCATCAAACTCTGTTAGTTTCAAGAAATATCCTAACCAGCCACATGCATTAAATCTGTTTACTTCTTCTACATCAGAAAGTAAAACACTATGTTCCATTGGTCCTTGTTGCTGCAACTATCATCCCATTTATGCTTACTAATTTCAATCTCTACTCTGTTTGCACAATTACCTTCTTCCCTTCTATAAATTTAGACTTCTTTTTTTTTTGAAAACCATGGACCCTTTTCACATTTTTTTCTATGAATTTCCCTCATGAATAATATGTCTTGAGTAATAATAATAATATGGTTTTAATGATAATAAATCATAAATATGTGAGAATCATCGCAAAATTGAATTTGGGTCACATCAAAAATTAATTTGGGCCACATCATAGTTTGACAATGAGGAATTATTTGGGAATAAGGGTATGACACTTGACACTTGCATACTATGGCAACTGGGTTTTAATCAAACAAAGAGAGAGTACAGATTTGAGGATCTTTAATGAATAAATAGAAATGTCATTGGGAATTAGTAAGCTTCCTTGCCCCCTATGAAACATGGACAAGTGTCCTCAATTGTCATACTTGGCACAAGGTGTGAAATTGGCATAACGTTGCAACAATATATTTAATGTAGTAATAGACATAACCAACAAAATCTATGCGCTAAAAATGAATAGAATTTGAAAAGATTATACCTGCTAATTGATCATTGTATGTACCAGATGGAGGCGGTGAGATTTGAAGGTCAACAACAACAACATACTTTAGCGAACTCGCTATATTATTAAAAACATTGTAAAATGATGACGTGGAAGATGGGTGGGTGGTAGAGAAAGGAACGAGATGAGTTGAAAAAGAAGAAATTAGAAAGTGAATGGAGAATTTGAACTTTATGTGGACATAAAGGATTTATTATGGGCAAGCTCGAAGGAATTCTTATTGAAGAGCTGCAGGCAGGAGGTCAGCACCTTATGCTGTAGGAAGTGTTACTTGTTGTGCATTTGAAACCAGCTATTGAAATTGTTGTAGGAAGTCTTTTTATTTGGGGCTATTTATACAAGTTTATTGATGTCCATTGATAATAACTTGAAGTGTATTGGATTAGTTGTGGTTAACTGAACGACTCCATTGTCAAATAAATGGCTTATTTCATAGGGTCCCAGCCATCGTGTCTGCAGCTTGCATGGTATGTCTTTAAATATAAAATCATAAAGCAATACCCAATCACCGATTTGAAATTACTTGTTCTTAATGTGGGAATCATGCCATTGTTTCCTTTACTTTTGTATGATTTTTGTCTATTCCAGGACAAACTTGCACATTTCATCCAAAAAATTAAGATGTAATAGTTGTTGATCTTAGATTGGTTTTGACAAGTGAGTGTCAACACACTTAAACCATTTACTTAGTTCACACCAAACTAGTAACACATGCTAAGCACAAAATGCAAATATTAGACCATGTAGAGTTGCAATGAGTGCCGAGTCACTCAAGTGCCAAGCAGATAGACCATGTTGAGTGAATTCAAGTGATGAGTAAATAGTAGATGCTGAGCAGTTCAAATGCCGAGTCAGAAGCAGTAATATAATATATGCCGAGCATTAGAGACTTCATGTCGAGTGAAACAGTTTGAACATATTTGTTTGTAATGGCACAAATAACTATGTAAACCATTTTTGAGCCAACTTAAGGATAGATTACGATCTTTAAGAGAAAAGGATGAATCTATATGCGAATTTCCTATGCAATTACATACAACCAATCAAAAAATGGGAAGGTTTAAGCAACAAAATGGATGAATCTGCTATAGATTCATACCTAACCCTAAGCCACTAGAGTCTTCTTAAGGAGGACAAAGCCCTAAATTCTAAATGATGAAGAGAACAATGTACAAGGGGTGAATGATCGAATTGAAAAAAAAAAAGATAGTTTGCAGAGCATTCAAGGTGACTTAGCAGTAAGAGTGAATTACAAAATCATTTAGAGAATAACAGAAGATAGAGAAGGATACAACATTGATCCATCAAATCATGAAGGATCAATCAGAGATTGTATAGAGGTGATCTGTTATCAGTCAAGTAGTGCAAATTGCAAGATTTATGCTGAGACATTTTAGGAGGTAATTTCAGTTAAATCTCTTAACAAAGTAGTCTTAATAGGATGTTTACTTAATTGTAAGTTGAAGTCCTCTAACTAGGCACACTTCTAACAAGGTGGGAGTTAACAATTTTTGTAAGCCTTTAACAAGGCAAGCTTTTCACAGGGTAGATCATGATTCGTGGTCAAACCATTGTAACATTCATTGGATACACTTTATTGCTATAGTCGTGAAGATTTGTGGGTATCATTCGCACCTCAATTTTGTTAGTGTAGTTTTTTACTTTTCCTATTTTGCTAGGTTTTTCCTACACTTTTAATAATCTCACTTAGGTTAATAAAGCATGTCTTATTAGGTGAATGGTTGTGAAGTGTCACCTTCCTACATGTGAGCATCCATTAGCTATCTTGGGAAGATACTTTGCTATCTTTAGTCCGATAGATGGTTGCTCCTCATTGGTTGGTGTTGCCACCTCCTCCCTCTTCCTAGCCTATATAAGCATGCTACCTGGCTTGTATTTGCATCTCTTGTTTTTGCATCCTCTTAATGCTATTTTGCTTCCATCATTTGCATTACTCTCTTGGAGACTAACTCTGTGTTGCTATTTTGATTTTGTATCATCTGCATTCACAGTTTAGATATTTACTCTTTGCACTAGTTTTTTGGGTTATTAATCTTTTCAGATTCTAACATGGTATCAGAGCTTTTCTATGTGCAAGAGTAGATTTTGGTTTCCTTATTTGAGAGATTGGGGGGGGGGGGGGGGGCAAATAAACTTTATTATAGTTTTTTGAAAAACGAAGTATGCTCTTCTTTTGCATCTTTGGATGATCCTGAGAATCAGAAAAGTTTTGACAAAAATGATTTTTCTCTGGGGTTTCAATCTCAAATCTGACAACCAACTTGCATATTTGGAGTTTTCAATCAGTATTGTAGGTTTCAGCGTGCCATTGATGGACATAGGAAGCTGATCCAGTATTTGCATGTCATATTTTGGTTGCTGGGGTCATTTTTTGATTTCTGGAGCCGTGTTTTACTATTAAAGGCGTCTAATTTACACTATAGTAGCATCTTTTGTACATCAAAAAGAAAAACGCTTTTTGGGTTTTGTTCGTAGCCCCGAAAAAATATCTGGGTATCTTTTAGATTTTGCATGCAAGCTGTATATTTTGTAGAATCAAGCATGCAAAGCTGTAGCCATACCCCTCTCCATTGGCAGTCGCAAATTTGAACGCAATTTTCAAATGTCTCGTTCTTGCTCATACGGACTCCGATTTTGATGATTCTTGTTATGAACTTGGCTATTTTTTTGTGCTCTATCCACTAGTGGAGTTGTCTTTTGATTTTCATGCATGAATTCTTCAGAAATTGTAGATTCTCAGCCGTGACTGTGCACAGTTCTCATTTTGGAAACTTTGGAGGATCATAACTTTCTCATACGACCTCGTATCGAGGTGATTCTTTTTTTGAATAGATCGCAATGGTGCTATTTTTTTCCTTGATTATTGTGCCCAAGTTTCACTTTTAGCATATGCTCTTCACGAGGGTTTGTAATGCATTGAAATCAAGACCACTAATTATTTCTTTCTAGTGGTAGTTGTAAACACACTAAAATAAAGTGCCAAATCATATTTCTTTGGGGGGGGGGGGGGGTGGGGGGGGGGGGGGGGGGCTGTTCTTTGATTGAGTAAAGAGGGGGGGGGCATTGTCGTGGCTGGGTTCTCTTCTTTCTAGCATTTCTTCATCATGGATCAAACAAATATGCCCATCCTAACTCCATACAATTACTTTGAGTGGAAATCACGCATGACAATTCACTTAAAGAAAGCTGGATTAAATAGGATAACTATGGGACTTGAAAGTAAACCTGCTAAAGATGAAGATAAGCCTAAGTGGTTTAACAAATGTGATGAGGCATTTGGAATATTGTGTTTGTCTGTTTCTCCTGACTTGCTATTTCACATTGAGTCTTTGGATACACCAAATGAAGTATGGACAAAGCTAGAAACACTATTTGGCACACAAGATTCAATGAGGGGTCATATGGTGGAAAATGAATTAATTAGTTTGAGTCCAGGCAATTTCAACACAATCCAAGATTTCTTCACCAAATTGAAATCACTAAGGCTGCAGTTAAAACAATGTGGAATTGAAAAGAAAGATGACCAACTGATTCTTAGTATTCTCTCTAAGCTAAGTTCAGAATATTCTGTGTTTGTCTACCTTCTATGCTACTAAAGGTGCACTTGGTACTCAATTCACCATGCCATCTTTAGATGATTTTGCTATCAATCTCACTCGAGAACAAGACAAGCTAATCCAGATGGGCACTCTTAAGTCCTCTAAGTCACATGCCTTGGCTGCCAACCAAGGCACAAAAGAACAACAAGGAAAAAGTAGTAACAACAATAGTAAGGATAAGAAACAAAAGAATAGCGAGGAGAAGAAGGATCAGATATTGATTTCTTCAAAAGCAACTATTGATACACCATCTTCCAAGGGCGATAAGCCTAAGAAAGAAAAGGTCAAATGTGCCTATTGTAAAAGACCTGGTCATGATGAACATAAATGTTTGCAGAAATAATTTGATCACTTGACATACATTCTTAAGAAGAAGAATATCAGTGTTCCTGAGTCTATCAAACAAAGTTCTAATGAAGGGTCTAACAAAGAAAAAGAAAACAACAAGGGGAAAGGAAAGGGCAAGGCCCTTTTTGCAGTTGCTTCCTCACCATCCACTTGGGTTCTTGATTCGGGTGCTTCACACCACATGGCTTCATCTAAGGAAGAACTTGCATCCTTGGAGCCGTGTACTATGCCTTCTATTTTGATGGGTGATAACACTCCTGTTGAGGTGTGTGGGAGAGGGTCTATTGATGTGGGGGTTGGCACATTCCATGATGTTCCTTGTGTACCCTCATTGTCAACTAATCTCCTATCGGTATACCAGATCACTCACACAGGTTTAGGCAAGCGGGTTGAGTTCACTCCTGATTCAGTGGAGATATGTGAGTTGCATAATGATTCTACAGTTGCAGTTGGGAGAGCAGATCATCAGTCACGACTCTATATGTTTTCTCACTTTGTTCCTGATCCTCGTTTGACTGTTTCACTCATTCACTCTAATGATGTGAGCAGATTATGGCATGAGCGGTTTGGCCATCTTAACTTTCACTACTTGCATCAGCTTAACCAGCAGAGCATGGTCATAGGGTTGCCTTCTACTTTGACATTGGAGTCACTTGGAATACATGATAGATCTTCTGATGGGTCAGATTCACTTGAGCAGTCTTCTACCTCCACTTTTGATGCAGAGAGTGATTTAGAGGACTCACCTCCTTCCTCTCCTAGTCATCATTCACAGGTTGATGATTCTCCTCTAGATTCTCCATCTTCTGGTCCACTTTGGGCTAGACAGACCTTGCAGTTTGCAGGTGATTGGGTTGGGGATCCATCAGACACCAAGTAGACTCGTTTACAATTCCAAGATGCTCTACATATCTTCATTGCTACTGCCTCAAATCTAGAGTCCTTTCATGAGGCTTCTGGAATTTCTGAGTGGGATACAGCTATGCAGGAAGAGTATAGTTCCTTGATGAGGAACCACACTTGGGATCTTGTCCCTTTTCCTAAGGGAAGAAAACTTGTTCGATGTAAGTGGATCAACCAGAAAAAATTTGCAAGCTTTGCTGAAGGTGCGGGATGCTTCATCTTTTGAGGGGCCTCTTCCTCTCACTTGGAGTCCTGATTTTCTTTGGGGAGAGTCTTTTCTCTCTCTTTTGGGGGAATTTTATGTACATAGGTACCTCGTCAGGCTTGACTTGTCGGGACCCATTTCTACGTCCACCTAAGCTTTGCTTATGGGGGGGTGTTAGTGTAGTTTTTTACTTTTCCTATTTTGCTAGGTTTTTCCTACACTTTTAATAATCTCGCTTAGGTTAATAAAGCATGTCTTATTAGGTGAATGGTTGTGAGGTGTCACCTTCCTACATGTGAGCATCCATTAGCTATCTTGGGAAGATACTTTGCTATCTTTAGTCTGATACATGGTTGCTCCTCATTGGTTGGTGTTGCCACCTCCTCCCTCTTCCTAGCCTATATAAGCATGCTACCTGGCTTGTATTTGCATCTCTCTTGTTTTTGCATCCTCTTAATGCTATTTTGCTTCTAGCATTTGCATTACTCTCTTGGAGACTAACTCTGTGTTGCTATTTTGATTTATTATTATCTGCATTCACAGTTTAGATATTTACTCTTTGCACTAGTTTTTTGGGTTATTAATCTTTTCAAATTCTAACAAGTTTTACCTTCTCACTTGGAGGGTTTCTTGGTAATCATATATGGTGTTATGTGTGTGTGTTTGATTGCATGTTTACATGATTGATGCATATGCTTTACATGTTATTTTGGTATATTAATTCATGTGATATATGAATGGTGAAAATTTTATGGGTCCAAGTTTAAACTCCTGATTCACCACCCCCCCACTCGTAAGTTTGCTTTCTTCCCACTTGTAATTTCAAAACTTGGTATCAGAGCCTAATTCTCTGAAAGAGAAGCTTTGTAGCTTAGAGGAAAGATCTTTAAATGGAAGTATACAAGCTGGGAAAGACTACTAAGAACTAGGAGATTGAAATACATCTCATACTAAATTAACTGAATGAGGCAAGAGAATAACTAAATAAATCCTTGAAGAGAAGGAAAGAGATTGCTATTACAGAGAATGACACACTATAAAGAGAGATAGATACAATCAAGCTATTTATAGATGGTAATTCCAGTGAATTTGATGTAGCAATTGCAGATCTAATGGAAAAGAATAGAATCCAAGCTAAGAAAATAAAAAATCTCAGGTTGGAGCAAGAATGACAAGCTATACTACTGTGTGAGGTGACTGAACAAAAGAAGAAGGCCATGGAAGACAAAATCATGATTGAAGAAGACAAAAGAATTCTAGCAAACAGATTGGAAGAAAAGTCAACAGAGCTAACCGAGATCTCCAATATGCAATTGGATACTTAAAGTCAAATAATGAATGCCAACTATGAACTAAATGTCAAGGACATTGAGATAACCACATTGAAGTTGCAGAATGAACAATTGTAGAATGACCTGAAAAGAGAAAAGGAATTTGCTGAAAGTCTCAACAAGCCAAATGAAGCCATCAAATACTTTGAGAAATTACTGAGATCTCCTAGATCTGGCAAAGATACATCAGGATTGGGCCACACAAGCACTAAAGAAGGAGAATCATCCAAAGTCACTGAAGAAAGGAACATCAAAGGTAAGAACTCAAAACCTACTTGTCATAATTGTGGTAAGAAAGGACATACTATTGATGTGTGTAGGAGCAAAAATACAAATTAGAATGTCAAACCTAAGAACATGACTCATTGTCATAAGTGCAACAAGCAAGGTCATTAGGTACATGAATGTAGAACCAAGACCATGCATAAACAAAGATTTGAAGGATATTGCTACAACTATCAGAAGTATAGACATAGATCCTTTGAATGCAGATCCAAATCCATGTGGTCATCAAACAAGCCATCAAAGGTAAGAAGCTATGGAAACTTTTATAATTGGGATTACAATACAAGATATAGCTATCATTATTGTCAAGAATATGGACATGTCACTAAGAATTGTATTAGAACAGAATTCAGTGGTAACTACAAAAGATGGCTGAGTCAAACTTCATGTTTTACCTATTTGAAGACTGGTCATATTAGCAAGCATTGTCCAACTAGGTCAAAGGCACCAAGTTTTGAATTTGATAGAGGCAAAGGAAAGGCAGATGTTGGACACATCAAAGATGAGATGAACAAGACATGGAAAAAGAAAGATGCTTGCAACACATCAAATGCAGAAGGGATCACTTCACCCAATAGGTCAGGTGATCACACCTCATCAAATTGAACAAAAAAGAGGTATGTGGGACTAATACTCAAATGTAATATCATACATCAGTTATAAGGGAGATAGTACTGAAAAGACTACATTAGCATGAATTAAGATGCAAGATGTTGTTAGAAATTCAAGTTAAATCTTTAAATATTTCAAATTTTTGCTGAGCATGAAATGTTTTCTATGTATGCTGAGTGGAATGGTAGTTGATGTTGAGCTATAGGACTGTCTAGTTGATGCTAAGTCTGTAGTAACTGCCGAGTGATGGAAATATCCATAGATACTAAGTGATTATGAAATTGAGTTGATGTTGAGCTTATAGTTGTACATGTTGGTCTAATTTTTTACATATTAATTTTTCTTAGAATCATGGTGAAAAAATCAGATGTGAGTTATTTTGTTAGGTCCTAGGGTTTAAGGTTTTGGTCTCATATTTTTTATATCTTTTAAAATTTGTGTAAAACCCTAGGTCTTGCCTTTTAAATCTTATTTTGGCGCGAAAGTCTTAACAACAATTGAATATTCTTTCCTACCTACATCGAGGTCATTGTTGAGTCATTTTGAAAAATCTTATCCCGTCGTTGGATCTTGTTAGAATCAATGGATGTCGCGTACTCACTATAAAAAGTTGCAAGGTTATTTCCTATAGCAATGTAGCGACCATCGGAGAACTATGTCCTAGTGCTGAAAAGTGAAGTCTGGCGCTGAAAAAACTATATTAATGTGAAGGCATTATGGTCACGTGCTATCTCCCAAGATTGTTAGTGTCAGAAAGGATGCACAAGGAGGAATTCACAAATGGTGTCACCAAAATTGAAGTTTCTCTGGTGACTCACTGAGTCGCTATCGAAAAATCTATGTGACTTGTCGGTAGCAAGGTAGCGACTAGTCAGAAGGTTGAGATGGGCCCCGAACAAGTGATTCATCAAAAATGAATTGTGCAAATTGAATGACACAGTGGCATCTTACTTAGCATTTATAGGCTGAAAGTTTTGACTCCACCAGAGGTCGCTATCTCGCTACTGCGAAGTTTGTGATTTTTGCCGGTAGTGAGGTAGCAACATGCTTGAAAATGACAAACATGACAGAGTCAAGGAAAAATGATTTCATTAGAAATTAAATAGTATATATGTGTGCCAGCATGTTAAGCTAGCTCAACAACAACAGTATCTTGGACCCACTTCCCATGCATAGAACATGTAAATGATTCTAAATCGTCAGATCAAGCATAAATAGACGATACTCGTTAACTCGCTATGGAAAGATGTGCGAAAGTTATGTATAGCGAGGTAGCGAGTGAGGGACCCACCATTGTTCTCTTAAGGGTTGTATCAAATGTCTACCACAGGATCAAAGCAAAATCAATGGTTATCGCTAGCTCACTATAAAAAGGTGCTCGAAAGTTACGCATAGCGAGGTAGCGACTTGATGACACATGTCCTCAGTCATCCATGGGCCTAGTTTGAAATGCCAACATTAGAGGAAAGGTACTGATGGAGGCAATTTATTGGTTTGACTGCCAGCGTGCTAAGAAGAAAAGTGAGTAAGCCTAGTTTTCATTCTTGGATCGTAGGATTTTTCAACGATCAACAGCGCAAATTTAAAAGGAAGTGTGATGCCACTCTATTTTTCTATTCTGTGCATTTATGATGAATGAAAGCTTCGCGTGTGGGAGAAACATGGTATAATACAGGAGATTTCATTAGTTCCAATCCCACGCAAACAAAGATTTCACATTTTCTGAGCACATGAGCCTGTTGATCATATTGTGTTTAGCCTAGTACAAACGTGAACTAATTCATCATCTGTTCAAGAGCAATTGTAGAGGTTTAGTGAAGAACAAGTTTGGCAAATCAAATATTACTTTTGATGAGTAGTTAGAAGAGGGCAGTATAGATGATGATGAAGAACTGAAAGGTGAGGTGCAGATCATTGACACATCAGCACCAGATCAGACAAAAGGAAATGATGAGGAGGAGGAAGGTGCAAAAGTAAAGGTTACACTCATAGTTAACGATGAAAATAAGGAAAATCCTTGGATTAAAGTAAGTTTACAGGAAATCAGAGATAACTCATCGCTTTCAAACTTGATGGCCACTTACTCTGAGGAATCAAAGTAATCAAAGAATTAGATGGTAACACTTTTGTCTGTTCAGGTAGAACAACAAAAAAGGGACCCACAAAGGAATGTTCGATGTATTAGCCTTTCTGTTATTTGTATTTTGTTTTTTTTTTTGTTACAGGTGTATGTAAATATTTTTTTAAGGGACACCTATCAATCACATTTTCCCTTTTCTTGTTGCAACTCATGTTTATATAAATGTATTTTCAAGGCAATGTGATGGTATGAAAAACTTGTATATTTTGTTTGTCTCAAGAAAATTGCAGATAGTCGATCCAATAGTATGCAGTTGTTTTGAGTTCATTTCCAATTGTAATCTCTAATAACATATTGAAATGACAGAAATAGCAATCTGTTCTAGGCTTTCAATGGATTTCTATTGGTCATTGTATTAGTCATCTGAAAGGATAATACAAAGGGGTATTTACACTATATTTGTGTCATCAATTTTTGTCTCCATTTTATGGATTTGTCTACTTTGAAGTCATTTTAAATAAGGTTTAACTTGGCTGAATGCAATCTGGATGGGTTGTATGCTGATATCACTATTGCTTTTAATTCAAGGAATTATAGAAATGCTTCAATGAATCAGTAGGGTTTATGAGTTTATAGAAAGGATACTTCATAAGAATGGAAATGGGTGATTACAATTGATTAATTCATTTACAAGTTATTTGAATTAGATCTCTCGCCAATAGTTAATTTTCTGCCCAATGGATAAGGCACTGGTCACATAAGTCAAAAGTGAGCAAGGGTGAATTCTGCTACTGCATATCAAATCATTTAAAAAAAAATCAAAACCATTTCATTCCATTTTGTTTTAAGTTACAAATGTTGGTTACCACTCGTTTGCATATAGTTTTCTGAGTCTTAGATAGCCACTAATTCCAGGAATACTTGTAAACTATAGGAGATTTATAACCAGATCTAATTATAGGGGATGCATATAGATTTGAGAAGCTTTTAGAGAAAATTGATAAACTGTGTATGTGCTTGAGGGTAAAAGATGAGAATTAGAGTAAAACTAAGATAATTTCATACCACAGTTTGCATTAGAATCATCCCTAGGTATACTTGCCTTGGTTTAGTTGAGCCTAAAGAGTAGAAAACCATTTTTGGTTTTGTTGAGGTTGGGTCAAAGTGGTTTATTAGTGTAATTGCTACTAGGAATTGGCTAATCCTTAGATTGTGTGAGTAATTTCATTGTGATATTGAGCATTTTGTTGCTCAGTAGTTTCAAACACCAACAATGCAAGCATTAAGCATTAAATGTAAGGGTTTTTTAAAGGATATATGATCAATTTCACTCATTATTCATCATTTCAAATTCGAGAAAAGAGTGAACAAAGTGAAAGGCAATTTAGAAACTTCTTCACGATATTTGCAGAGAATTTGACAACAATCTCACACCATTACTCTAGATTTTACAAGGTATTTATCACAAGCTAAGCTATGCAGTTTACTTTGCATAAACTCTAGTTTGACAAATGACATCTAGCTCGAAGAATGTATAATGAAAAGAGGTTTTAACTATTCAAATTATCAGTAATAAAGTTAAACAACCTATATTTTAGGCCATTTCTGACATAGCTTACAAATAAGATCCTTCTGGCACTTTATCTATGATCTCGCCTAATGTCATAATGGTGTGAGATGTAAGAAAATGTTATAATTGCAAAATTGGTAGCATCAGGGACTTAGAAATCAGAGAAGCATATGATAGGTTATGTGAAAATGGTATTCTAAAGGAAGAGTATAAAAATTTTGAGAAGGGTTTGACGCATGCCCTAGATTTTCCTAGTGTATTTAAAACTAAATGGATTAGAATTGTGTTGAGCCGAATACATGATGGATCTTTATGGCTAGAGGGTAGACCAATTAAGATTACCAAGAGGATAATTCATAGGGTTATTGGTTACCTAACCCTATATTGGCTCAAGACTCTAAGGAGTGATTCCAAGGAAGCAATAGAGAAAAATATTGGAGCAAAATGGAATAAGAGAGGCATGACAATAGATACTATTGTTGATCCATTGATAAATTATACTGTTAGGGTAATGATAAATTATACTGTTAGGGTAATCTCTTACAAATTCATCAATCTAGCAGAGTGTAACCTATATCGCAGTGGATGTTGGCTACAAAATTGTGAAGAAAGATCATACTTATGATCTAGTTGAGCTTTAACTCCAACAACTGATGGAAAATCTTGGAGCAATTAGAAAAACCAAGAGTACTCAGTGTAAATTTGGTTCAATACTTGTTTGTATATTCTTTTATGTGCAAACTACATTTCCCTCCTTTGGTACTATAAGTTGGAAAACAAACAGGTCAATAGTAGTGTAGATCAATGACTTTATTGAACAAATGGGAGAAAATTTTGAATCATTAATGACAAGCTATTTTGAAGATTTCAAGAAGTCAATGAAGGAAATAATGAGAATACCTATTTCATTGGTTGAGCAACATTATAATGATATATATTTTCTGGTTGATGTTGATTACACCTTTGTACAAGCTACCACACCAAGGGTTAGATGGTTAAGACCACTTGTGTATGAGATTAATGTTGATGAAGCTTCAAAAGCCATCACAACACTCTTAGCAGAGGAGATTGATAAAAGTGCAAAGATATTTGGCAAATATGAAATGGTAAAATCAAATATTACCATGGAGTTGAAAATTTCCTCTACACTTAAGAAGAAAGATAAGCTAGTAAAGAAGCTTAAGGCCAAATTTGGTGAAGGTGCAGATGAGGAAGAAGAGGAAAGAGATGAGGAAGATGAAGAGGAAGAACAAGAGAAAGCTCAAGCACCTCTTTCATTCGCTCAAGGCACGGGAGAAGATAAGAAAGAGGAAGAAATAAAAGGTTCCTTGAAAGAAGAAGTCGAGGAAGCACCCACACATGTTGAGCCAAAGAAGGGAAAGGCTAAAACATAGCTATGGCTAAGGGAAAGAAAATTTCTAAACCAAGCACAACTAAGCCAACAACACCTACCACTAGAGAAAGCACACGAGCCACAACACATAAGGCCAAGGAGAAATCCAAGAAAATAGAGTAAGGTGGCCAAGTGCAAAAGAAACAAAGAAGAAAATATGTTGCATAGCCAGATTTAGAAGAAGAAAGGACTGAATTGGATGATATAAGCCAATTCAAAGTGGTAAGTCACAAACTACTCTCTGATATTTAAAATTTGTGTGAAAATGTCAAAAATAACACATATTTATCTAGTTTAAAGCATATTGATTTTGAGAAACTTGAGAAAGAAGAACAAAATCTAGTGGAAGAAGACTTGTATACAATGATGTCTAAATTTAAGAGAACACCATTAGAATTTGCCAACTTAGTACCCAAGAAACTATATGACTCAGTTGAGCAAAAATGGCATTATTGTTTAAATTTGGAAAAACAAAAAAGGGAAACCATGCTAGCCCAAGTAATTCCTTAACTAACAAAAGGGTAGATTGCTAAGGCTACTAATAAATATGGAGTTAGGTTTACACCTAAATATAGAGCCTTCACCATACTTCAAAAAAATATTGAAGATGTGGTCAAGAAATCAACCCAAATATGGAAACTTATCTATGGGTTGACCACTATTAAACAAGAAGTTGATCCCTCTGAAGGTAAAATTGATGACAAAGAGGATGACAATGATAATGATGATGATAATGAAAAAGGATGATAAGAAAGATGATACAATGGGGGAGGAAACTAAAAAACAAACTGATGACAAGGCTATAGTTGAACAACAACAAGATGAATAGAGTATGCAAGACACACAAATGTCGAGTGTCAGTTCCCCAAATGACATAGTCAAGTCTACTAAAACCATTATTGGAAAGAATGTCTCTAATATTTCAACTAAAAACATCAATCCCTTGACTATAGAAGATCTAAAGAAGATATTGGACCAATCTACACTGTAGGCCAAATTATGTGATAATCTAGTTTTGGTCAGCATAGATGAGCTCCAAAAGGCAGTAACTGATGTCACAAAGGACAAGGTGAATCCACAGGAACCACCTTCTATCATCCCCTCATTTACTAAAGTACAACCTTTGACTTAAACAATAGTAGATACATCCACTAAGGTTGATACAATTGACACAGTTGAGCAGAGGCAGAGTATAGAAGAAGAAAATGACATTACTACTGGACAACAAGAAGTTGGATAGATAGATTCTTTTGTACCTGAAGCATAAGGACAAGGTGCTATTCATGTCATTATGTTAGACAAGAGAAAATTTGAAGAGAATGAACATACACCAAAGGTAAAGGAGCGGGAAGCCATCCAAGCATTGGTAACTTTACCAATATCTACCACTTCTCCTACAAAAGTTCTTCAGAAGCCAAGCACAAAAGCTATACCATTGCAAATCTCAGTGCTAGGCTCTAGCTCTTCAAAAGTTGAAAAGGTAATTCACTATGGAGATATTACTCTAGATGAAGAGATTGTTATTCTAAAATTTGATTATGATACAATGACACTAGACCAAATAAGCATTTTACAACAAGCTTTAGAGAAGAAAAAGCATCAAGAAATGCTTAGAAGAGAACACAGGCATAAGCAAGCACTTCAAGACATTAAGGACATATTTTTGGATGCATCTGGTCTACCAACTCCTGAAGAGACCAAGCCACTACTAGAACAACTATTAGATATAGTGGAAAAGGTCAATAATGAAGATATTGATACTAATGCCAAACTCTTAGAATGGTCTAAAAAAAATTCCAGAGCAAGATAAATGAAGAGATATCTGGTGATATAACACTCACTCAAGTTTCATTGGAAACAAAGGTTGAGGATGTGAAGAAGGTACTTGAGAATATATTCTCATTATACAGCAAATTGTGTGACCCTACACCCTTCACCCAAGAAATCAGACATCTTATTTTGAGCTCGGAGAGAAATCTTAACATATCAGATACAAGGCTACCTCAAAACCCTACTAAGAGTGAGAAGCATTTTCATACATTGCTTTAGACACAAAGTTAATTAGTTGTGTTAATAGTAGAAGAGGCTAGCATAAGAGCCAAATTGACATGTATACAGGCATCCCTCGCCCCATACATGGAAATACTGCACAAGGAACTAGGTTATGCAAATAGTCTACTAAAGAAAGATCCCAATCTTTCTACCTTAGATGGCTTAGTACACCTTGCTGCCGAGCTTGCTATCCAAATAAAGTCATTGGATGTTGAATGCGACAACTAGAATGCAACTCTTAAAATCATAATAGAAGTCCATAAATCATTTTTTGACAAACACACTATACGTGTATAACCCATTTGACATAAGTGTCAAAAAAGGGGAGAATAAATAACATTGGACATTGGGAGAGATAAACCATAGGGGAGAGATAAAGCAAGACCGAGAAATATAACATGGGGGGAGAATAAAGAAAGGGGGAGACAGAAATAGAGATACAAAACAAAGGATTATGAACAAAGGGGGAGCAGTGAATAAAAGAAAGAAAGACAATAAAATAAAGTTATATCATTGGGGTGACATACATTTTTGAGATTCATTTTTGGAAAGTAAAAGTAGTAAACAGATGTAGATATCAGCTATGACAGAGCATATCAGATGAAAGAGTATCAGATATAGTGCATTAAAGTCAGAGAGAAGCATAGATTTTGGATACAAATAGGCACATTAACTTAGGGGGGTTTATCAATTTTGAGGTATATAGATTATTGCAAAATTTTGAAAATTTGAAGTTTTGTATATAAGCCGTCATGGATATGTTATGCTCAAAAAGTCAAGTAGAATATTGTATATTTAAGCGTTTTTGACACTCATGTCAAAGGGTCAAAGGGGGAGATTGTTGATCTCAGATTGGTTTTGACAAGTGAGTGTCAACACACTTAAACCATTTAGTTCACTTAAATCATTTAGTTCACGCCGAACTAGTAATACATATCGAGCACAACATGTAAATATTAGACCATGTTGAGTTGTAATGAGTGCCGAGTCACTCATATGATGGGTCACTCAAGTGTCAAGTAGATAGACCATGCCGAGTGAATTCAAGTGCCAAGTAAATAGTAGATGCTAAGTAGTTCAGATGCTGATTCAAAAGTAGTAATACAATATATGCCGAGCAATTCAGATGTCAAGTCAGAAGTAGTAATACAATATATGTCGAGCATCAGAGACTTTATATACTGAGTGAATAGTTTGGACATATTTATTTGTAATGGCACAAAAAACTATGTAAACCATTTTTGAGATGACTTAAGGATAGATTATGATCTTTTGGAGATAAGGACATGTTGGTGCTCAAAATTGTAGCCCCGATTTTGAGCACCATTGAAGAAATCAAGCCCTATAAATGCTTTTTAATGCCTATGTACCCGGTTGTACCTTTGAGGCCTAAGAGGTGTTAAATTCTTTTAGCACCTTTCATTTAGTGCATCTATGTGTTCCATGAAGTTAAACTGTCATTTTGAGTCATTTCGTGAAGTCCTATTTTGAGCAATTGTCATTTCAACATTTTTGCTAAAGTGTCAAACAGCGACAAGAGCTTGTGTTTGTAACTAAATATCTCGCACCTAGTAACGTTTCATGACCCACTACTTTGGGAGTATTTAGTGTCCATACCAAAAAGCCTATGTTTTAGATTTTGAGTTATTTCAAGTCTGTTTGACTAGGTTTTGAATCCCTCAAAGTTGGTTGTTTATCAATGTTATGTTGATGCAATTTATTTTGAATTCTGGGAGGCCCTGTTTGACATGTTATAACTTTGACTTAGTTGACCAAAATGCCAAAATTCCTTTTGCATTGTATTTTATAGGTTAGAGACTTTCTATGTTTCAAGTTTGAGCTTATGAAAAATATGTTTGATCAATTTTTAAATGAGATTCCAAATGCAATTTCTAACTTTCTACTGGTGTCAAAAGGAGCAGATTGATTAGTACCCCTGTTTGTGATATTATATCCTGAAATCCCTAATAGGTGAGATCAAATGGATTGTACCACTATGTTTTACTCTAAAAATACTTCAAGTGTGCCATTTTTTTAGGTCTTGACGAATCCATTTGCACACTTTTCCAGGTCATTTCCATTTGCAAAAAACACTTTTCTGACATTGTTTCTAGTCTGCAAATTTGAGTAGCTCACTTTGACCACTTGCCATTTGTACCCAGTTATTTGTCATGAGCCCAAATCCCAGATTTATACTTTCCTTGTGATAGAGAATCAACACCCCAGTTTTCGTGCCCCCAAATGTCCATTTACCCAGTTTTCAAAGCCAAATCTGAATGCAATTTAGTGTTTTCTGACATGTTTATCTACAAGTGATTCTAAGAAGGTAACTTTGACAGTGAATATCATTTGATTGGAAATTATTCATGAGATGAGATTTGACAAGTAGGAGCATGTAGAACAAAGAATTAGTGTGTCTGATTTCAAAGCCTGCTTAGGTGTTTGGGTCAGTTTTTAAAGCCGGTTAAGAGACCTCCTGGCACAAAGTTGACAAGTTGTAGAATGCGATGAATTAAGTTTTAAGTGTTGACTCAGTGGTCAACTTTGACTTTGATCATTATCAAATAATGAATAGATCAATTTGAGGTTTCAGTTGTCTGAAAACAATTTTTTTTTAAGCCAGACCCACTTGGGGCCCGACTGAGTACTTGTAACACATGCACAATCTCGGTAGGAATGGTACCATTAAATTCATTCATTGACATGTCTACCACATTAGAAGCATGAATCAATTAGGAAGGCACACCTCAGATTTGATGATGTCCTCAATTCACCATCTTTAGAAGTTGCACGCAACAAAATAAATAAATTTTCCAAGAACAACCAATTGGATTCAACAATTATGTTGATTGTCTCTAAGACATGGGCAGCTACCAAAGAAACAACAATGATGGAAGAGGAGTGCAGAGATATTATGTCCCATTTGTATATGGATGCAAGGCAGGAACTTCAGAAGCAAGTACCAAAAAAGGTACGAATAATCAAGAGTCTTCTAGCAATTCAGGATCTAGAAAAACAATTGGTAGATTTGGCACATGCCTTTCACCTGGAGATAAACTTCAAGGGAGAAATGCAAATGCATTGTACACAAGCTTGTTAGATAGTGCATTAAGAGCCTTACAATCCTCTTCTACGATAAATTTGAGAGATCATAAAGATGTGGCATAAGATGTTAGTCTGGATGGAAAGGACCTAGAGATAATATCAAATATTGAAGATAGTGAAGATATTGAGCTGGAGAAAGGTTATAAAATGTCAACTATTTGTAACAGAATGATTGATGTTTTCATGGTTGATAATCCCAATTCAAGTGATTGGAGGAGGTTATTGGCATTCACTGAGCAAAGGGGCTTTCAAGATATGTTCTCCAAACAATTTTAGTTTAATCTTTGACCAATTTTATCAATTGGACTTGCCCTCTCTATTTTATCATTGATCCTTTGAGATCAAAATCAGCAAATGAGTTTTCAAGAATTCAAAAGTAAGCTTCAGGAACCTGGGCTTGTGGATAATCAAATTTGAGGAATCCTCCAAGGAAGAATATAAACCATGCATAAAAAGGAGAAAGCACTTGTTGACAATGGTAGACACTTGTAGGGAAGCTCCATGTAGAGGAAGCCGCTTGAAGTGAAACAAAAACTCATAGCAAAGGAGCTGGGCAGTCAAGGAGCCTTCATTAAAAAAAAACATCCATGCAGGAAGCTTAGAGACTATACTTCAAATCAAAGCAGGGAAGTTTGGAGAACAGGGGACGTCAAAGGAAGGAGGTGAATTTTAAAAGGCCCAAGCCATAAGTTAGAAGGCCAACAATGAAGAATGAGCCTACACAAGCAGCAGTAGGGGGCATGTTGAAACAAGAGAAGTCGTTGCCCAGTATAAAGGGAGTCCATGCTAAACGTAGGGGCAAAACACACACAAAAAATATAACATTGCCCTCTTCAATGTCGATTGCCCTCTTTTCCTCTTCTAAAATATTGAGTTCCTTCATCCATTTGCTCTCTTCTGAATACTTAGCATGAACATTTTCTGCTGCTACAACTACCTTTAAATAAATCCACAAAATAGTTAGAACATTCACACTAACATTGAGCCCCACAATCAGGGCAATCCACAAATGAGGAGGGAGGGTAGTTTGCATAAATATAAAAAGAAGACAATGACCATGTAATTTCAATCCCCGCATCAAACAGAGGTGTTCCACAGTAGAAGTCAGTGTGTGTAAAAGGAAGAACAGGGGATGAGCAATGGAGAAGGGAGTTTTTCTTTTTATCCCACATTGGGGATGTGATGGGCTTGCAATAATTTAAATACTATTCATTACAATACGCATTGTGTCTCAAGTGAAAGGCTTTTGGAAGAATGACCCATGTGATGGACCCCATTGATGACATCAGCAAGTTGTCAGCAATGATGTCATAAATTTTAAATGAACTTGCAAACATGCACGCAAAAATGAAAGAGATGACATGGAATGTGAAGGATGAGATGGTGCCATTGTGGAGAATCTTGCGGCTATCGCTATGTCACTTATTGAAGTTGCTCATGCGATAACTATAGTGATATAGCGAATGTCTAGGTGGTGCAGTAAGGTGGCAGTGACATGGAGATAAGTGGGTGCAAAGGTGATGATGATGTGGTGCTAGCTATGTAGGAAGTGATCCAATGAGATGATGACATGTGGTGCTGATGTGGCAGAGGTTCTTGATGTGGCACACTTTCGGAGGTGTTGACATGGAAGAAGGTGACACGTGTTGCAATGTCACTGATGATGTGGCAGATGGTGACTTAGATAGCGATATAGTGACCATGATGAGGTGGCATACTAACATGGTAGAATGTAAGGATGAACCAAATGCTAACATGTGGCACCTAGTTGGAGGTATCTGACAGATGTGCATCAAAGGAGCCAATCACATCTCGCCACGTATCATAGGGTTGGTCAACATGTTTGACTTGGATGAAAAGTAAAGGGGAATTTTCAAAAGATTATTTTTTAATATTTTCTTCCTTGAAGTACGTGTAGGTAATCAAATTTTTAAATGAAGTTTGAAACTTTTGATATAGTTCAAACTATTGAAAGGAGGTCAAATTTTTGAAAAATGTTATGCAGACCTGCAAGTTGGAGCCTAAACTTCAAATGGGCATAACAGGGGCAATTTTTGCTCAAAATAGGTGCTCCAATATACTGTTGGAACTAGAATGATCTAAATTTTCCATTTTTGAGGTTGGCTTTTGCACAAGTGCTTACTAGTTCACGTTATAAGACAATTTGTGATTCCCAAGGCATTCTCAGTAGAATGGGCAAAATTTGTCATTGATCATCAAAATTGGTTAGAGGGTAGATATGAAGACTAGTTGAATCCAAAATGTGGAAAAAACAACTTTGAGAAGATTGTATTGCATTTTAGAGGCCTTTTAACTGATTTTTGGCTTTGCCTTGTTTTGAAATTTGGCATCAAAAGAAGTTATCTTTCCATCAATTTTTTGAGATACTTTATGCTTTTGAGAGCCAAAATAGTCAAGGAGTTGATTCACCCATTACAGAGAGAGTCTTTTCATTGCTAGGAGAGGGAATTTCAAGTGGACAGATGTCAGGTGCAGAGTAGATTTGGAAATTATTTCCTCTATATCATTCTCATTCTTTCTCATTTTACAGGTTTCAATTTTTGGGAAGAAAAGGTTTCATTGTTGTGATACCATTAGGGGTTCTAGTTTTTCATTGTGAGACCTTTGGTTCTAGTATTTTGATATGTTCTCATTATTGTGACACCATATTCTTCAGCATAATTCTCTTATATGAACAACAATAGTGTAGATTATAGAATAAGCCTAGATCTATTTAGGTGTTTTGTGTTTTGATTTCATGCATTTGAATGTATTATTTCAAAGAAATTAATACAAATGAGCCAAAATTTCCTTAGTTTCATTCTGATTCTCATCTCCTATCTTAGTAATCTGTAGTCTTATGTAGTCTAGGACAAAGAACTAAGACTCATTTGCATCCCTTTAAGGTTGTATATCAGATTTGTTTTGTTGTTGGAACAAAGGACCAAGTAAATGCTTGATGTGTTTGACAGGGTTGTTGATTATAGTGAGAAGGATACTTCATAAGAATGAGGTCTTTATGAACACCGATCTCTAATTCACAAGGTGATTAGATAGATTTGATACTTTGGTGTATGGAATACGTCATTGATATCACATATGCATGCATTTGATTCATGAAATTGCCCAATGGTTAAGGCACTGATCAATTGCAAGTTCATTCATTATTACTACTGCATATTTGATGTTTTGTTGAATTCAACATCATTTATCAAGTATTTTCCCTTTAATGTTGAAGAACCTAAATGTGATGCCCTCACTCAGCTTATGAACTTCATTGTTTTGTATTTAGCTATTGTAGATCTATGTCATTTCATGAGTTATTAGGAGATTTAAGGGCTTTTATCTACTTAATAGATTCAGGAATATGTTTTGCACTGGTACCATGTTGATTGAATCTGAGGTCCAAATGCCTAGGTTTTGCAGAGCCTAAAGTGAAGAAGGGTCTAGCGTTATAGTTGGCCTGGTGTCTGAAATAGTACATTGAAGATGGGAATTAGCTGCCCCTAGATGTACCATATTCTCATTGGGGTAATTGTAAACCTACAATGTTTTCAAACACCAATAGGATGAATCTATATGCAGATTCCCTATGCAATTGCATGCAACCAATCAGAAAATGGGAAGGTTTAAGTGAAAAATGGGTGAATCTTAACCATAGATTCATACCTAACCCTAAGCTACCACAGTCTACTTAAGGAGGGTGAATCCTTGAATTCTAAATGATGAAGAGAACAATGAACAAGGGGTGAATGATTGAATTGAAAAAAGAAAGAAAGATAGTTTGCAAAGCATTCAAGGTGACTTAGTAGTAAGAATGAATTGCATAATCAGTTAGAGAAGAATAATGGATCGAGAAGGATGTAGCATTGATACATTAGATCGTGAAGGATCAATTAGAGATTGTAGAGAGGTGATCTATTATCAAGCAAGCAAATGCCAACTGTAGGATCTATGCTGAGACATTTTAATAGGTGATTTTAGTTAAATCTCTTAACAAAATAGTCCTAATAGGATGTATGAAATCCTTTAACAGGGTGCTTACTTAATTGCAATTTTAAGTCCTCTAACCAAGCACACTTCTAACAAGGTGTTGAAATCCTTTAACAAGGTGGGACTTAATAGTCTTTGTAAGCCTTTAATAGGGCATGCCTTTCACAGGGTAGATCATGATTCATGGTCAAACCATTGTAACCTTCACTGGATACACTTTATTGCTGCAATAGTGAAGATTTGTGGGTGTCATTCCCACCTCAATTTTATCTTCTCACTTGGAGGGTTTATGGGTAATCATATCGAGTGTTATGTGTGTGTTTGATTACATGTTTACATGATTGATGCATATGCATTAAATGTTATTGTAATATATTAATGCATGTGATATATGAATGGTGAAAGTTGTATGGGTCCAAGTTTAAACTCTTGATTCACTCCCCCCCTCTCAGAAGTTTTCTCTCTTCCCACTTGTAATTCCAACAATAGGCACTCTTTCTGTGGTGCAGGATGGTCAATGTTTAACTCCAGTGTTGTTCTTAAAGTTTTGTGTTCAAACTTAATGAGTAGCATTGTTGCTTTACCATACAATAGTTCAAATGGTGTGAATCCTATGGTGGTCTTCCATGTTGTTCGGTATGCACAGACAATTTCTAGTAGTCTGTTACTCTAATCTTTGCAGTGCAAATGAATTGTCTTTGTCAAGATGGCTTCTATCTCTCGATTTGTAATTTCTACTTGTCTGTTAGTTTGAGGGTGATAGGGGCTTGATTTCTGGTTCTGACATTATATTCCTTCATGAGCTCTATGATCAAAGTGAAAGTGAATTGAGCACCCTAGTTAGTAACAAGTTCTTTGGGTACGTTGTATCGAGTAAAGATTTCTTTATACAAAAATTTGACAAATTTATGATCATGGGCATGCTTCATGGCTTTGACTTCAACCCATTTTGTCAAGTAGTTAGTGCATACAAGGATATATGATTTCCCATTAGATGGAGGATCTATTAAACCAATGGAGTCCATCCCCCATTTGTCAAATGGTGTTAAAACCATTTGTGGATTGAGAGGAATTTCATCTATTTTTGTTGTTTGGACCATCCTCTAACATTTATCACACTTCCATGTATAATTGGCTGCAACTTTATGAAGTGTAGTCCAATAGTAACTAGTTGTTGAAATCTTCAGCGTTGTTCTTTTTGCTACAAAGTGCCCTCCGCATGGTTCATTATGACATGCATGTAGAATGTCATATGTCTCATCTTCTCTCACACATCTCCTCATAACTTGATTAGGTCCAATGTAAAATAGTATGTTATTAATCTAGGAGAAATGGAAGCTTTTCTCTATAAGCAACCTATTTTCCTTGTAAGAGAAATGTGTTGGCACTTTATTAGTTACAATGTAATTAGCAATGTTTGCATACCATGGGGTTTGGACAATAATATGAAATAGACGTTCATCTAGAAATGTATCATCTATCAAAGTAGTATATTCTTCATCATGGTGGATTCTAGATAGATAATCAACTACCACATTTGCTTTGCCAGGTTTGTCAATGATTGTAATATCAAATTCCTGCAAAAGAAGTAGCCATCTTGCTAACCTGCCTATAATAGTAGGTTTGTTCATGAGATATTTAATTGTTACATGGTCAGTATGAACAAATACAAGATAACCAGTTATGTAATGCCAGAATTTGTTCAGAGCATAAACTACTGCTAACAGTTATTTTCAGTCACTGTATAATTTAACTTTGGTCCATGAAGGCTCTTACTAATATAGTAGATTACATTTTCAAGATTTGATATTTTTGTCCTAGGACTGCATCTATGGTGTATTTAGAAACATCTATATGTATGTGAAAGGGAAAAGTCCAATCTAGACCCCTAAGTATTGGAGTTTTTGTCAACAGTGACTTGAGCTCCTGGAAGGAATCATCACATTCCTTTGTCCAGGAAAATTCAACCTCTTTGGTAAGAAAAGTATAAAGAGGGCTAGCTATCTGACAATATTTTTGATAAACCTCCTATAATAGCTAGCATGTCCTAGGAAACATCTAACTTCTATTTGCTTTGTGGGAGTAGGGAGTGTGAGAATTACCTCTACTTTTGTAGGGTCTACTTGGATTCCAGCTTCAGAAATAAAATGTCCCAATACCACACCTTCTTGCATCATTAGAAAGCATTTATTACTATCGAGAGATAGGTTGTACTCTTTACATCAGATTAGTACTTTCTCCAAGTTCTACAAAAATTCCTCAAATGTGACACCGAATGTAGTGAAGACATCCATGTGTATCTCCATGCAAACATATGATATGTTAGCAAAGATGCTGATTATAGCTCTCTAGAAAGTAGTAGGTGCATTGCATAATCAAAATGATAATACATAATAGGCATAGGTACCCAAGGACATGTAAATGTGGTCTTCTCTTGATCTTCTGGAGCAATACTTATTTGATTGTATCCACTGTATCCATCTTGAAATGAGACATATTTTTTTCTAGCCAAAGTATCCAAAACCTGATCAATAAAGGGTAAAGGAAAGTGATCCTTCTTTGTGGCATTATTTAATTCTCTATAGTCTACACATATTTGCTACTTTCCTCCTTTCTTAGGTACAATAACTAATGGTGATACCCATTTGCTATCAGAGATTGGAAAGATGAATCCAACATCCAACAACTTCTGTAACTTAGTCTTAACTATTTCACTCAATGCTAGATTTATTCTCCTATGAGGCTGATAGAGTGGCAAGCTTCCATCATTGATGTATGTCCTGTGGGTGTAGAGTTTAGGACTCAATCATACCATATCCTTCTAATCCTAAAAAAAAGATTTTTCATGCTAATTGAGGAGCCTAGTTAACAATTTCAATTGTGATAGGGACAACTTGTTGTTTACATGGAGATTATGATCAGGAGAAAGTTCCACAATAGTTGTTAATTCTACCATTGACACTTCTGGTATTGGACTTGTAGCTAATTCACTTAGTAGTAATTGGTCAATTATCTCAGGGCTTTTTGGGTAGACATAGTCTTCATAGGTACATAGCTTTAAGATAGAACTTCTAGCGATATCTTTGGCCACTATACACTCATTGGTAAGAATACTATGTACTACATCATCTTCTTCCTACATTTAAAAAAAAGATTGCCTATGCAACATCATGAGCTGAGCTACAAAATTCATTTCTTCCTCTTCATCCCCCAAATCTAGCCAAATAGGTTCTCCCAGGTTTGGTTGGGTTTGGGTAGGTGGATATAGCTCTAGCTTCCTTATCATTTGACCATTTGAAATTGCCATACTGCCTAATCTGCAACTAATTTTAGCATTAGTGGTGGCTAACCAGGGTCTACCTAATATAACAGGATAGCCAATAAGTTTTACTTTGGGTGATAAGATAAGAAAATCAACAAGGTATTCCCATGAATCTAAAGTCACTATCACATCTTCTATGAGACCATTTGGAGTGATAGTTGAACTATCTGCAAGTTGTAACATTATAGGTTTTGTTCTTAAGCCTTCCATACGTAACCTATGCATTATAACTTTACTCATCACATTTACTGCTACTCCTAGATCAACAAAAGCATTTTTTGCAGCTTGTCCATTTATGATCAGGTTAACTACTGGACTACCAGGGTCTGAATACTTTGGTATCACTACCTTCCCTAACATGATATCTGCTAATTGCCCAACAACATGGACTATTGTAGGATCTTTCTTCTTTCACCCTGTCTTCTTAAGGCATGCTTCCTTAATAGACTTTCCATAAAGAGGGACATCTTTGATAGCTTGGAATAGAGGAATTTGGATACGCATGTTTTTTAGCTGCTCGACAATGTCAAATGTATCTTCCTCTTGGAATATAGATTTATCTTTTTTTAGACTATGTGGAAAGGGAGGATTCATGGTGGCATGATTAGTAGTCCTACCAGATATATTAGTTGGTGGGTTGGTATTTGGCAATATAGCTTCCGAAAGGGGTGTTGCAGGAGTGTCTACAACTTCCATGATAATAGTGGATTTTTGGGTAGGCAATGTTGTACCTGATCTCAAATGGATATCAAATACCTCAAGTGAATATGTAGGGCATTGCTTAGTATCTATAGTGTACATTTGCTACTGTTGTTGATTATTGTTTAGATTTGGTTGAGACTAAGTAGACAATTGAGTAGGCTTAGGATTAGTATTATTTTCTATAGAAGGTGGCATTATTGTAGGTTGTTGGATTGGAGGTGGTAGTTGTGGGTTACTAGGATTTTTTTTTGGCCATTGTGGAGGTCCCCTCCATTGGTTATTTTTTTGCCAATTTCCTTGTGGTGGTTGCCATTGATTCTACTGATTCTGCTATTAGTTATTTTGCTACTTAGGCCACTGGTTGTTTTGCTAGTTTGGTCACTGGTTGTTTTGCTGGTTTTTCTAGGAAGGTTCAGAGTACTAAGGAGGATTTTGATAGTTTTGGTTTTGTCACTGACTATTGTAAGGATTTGAAAATTGTAAAGCATCTTGAGGCATACCTTGTCTTGAAGCCCATGGTCAATGTTGAGTAATGAAGAACACTTGATCATTGTCCCCATCTATCTTCATGTACTCCATTGGAAAATGTTGATTCTCTAGGTTGGCTACCAATTTACATGCATAGTCTTGCTTCTGTTTGCAGCAGTGAGCACAATACTCTACCAATTGTGATTCAACTCCTATATGTTTCTTCTTTGTAATCATTGTGTTGAGATGTGTAGTGACATCATTTATTATTTCTTGCTTGAAATCTAAGAGTAGATTAGATATCTCAAGCTTTGAAATACCCTGACTAATCCCTTTAGCAGTTGTGGACCAATATCGTCTGCCTTTCTTTACAGTTAACCTTAAGTAGTTAAGATAGGTTTTCTTGAAGTAATCCCGTGAGGATTGGTATACATCACCACCAGCCATCAAGTCTAATACATCCGAAAAATTATTATTTGCCCCTCTCAAGAAGACTAGTTTCTACGAATCCTCCACTAGTGCATGTTGGGGGTTCTTCTACAGTGTGTACAAGAAACATGAAACATAGTCTTCCAATGTTTCATCCTCCTTTTGTGATATTCAATAAATGTCATCTCCTCTTGGATCATTCCTCTTATAGTACTCTTTGTATTTCTCTAGAAATAGAGTTTGCATTTCATCGCAGGTACCTGGTGCATTAGCTCCTAAGCCCATGAACCATCATAAGGCTAATTCTTTCAGTATTGATGGAAATAACTTGATTTTGTGGACATTAGTGTTATAGTCAAAGCTACGATAGAGTATGTCAAATTCAAAGAAGAAAGTGTCAAGATCCTTAGTTACAAGGCCATAAAACATTGGAAGAGTTGTTGACATATCAATCAAGTTTGTTATTAGTGACAACATTTATTCAAATTTTGTATGGCTACCGAGCTCATTGAATAGTCTACAGTGTTTGCCATGTAATTCAGTAGCCATCAAGCTCTACGGTTGCTACCAAGTCTTCTAGACTAATTCCAATGGCCACCAAGTATTCCATTGGTTTCCAAGGGAATTCAGTTAATGTGAAGTGCAACAGTTCAAACCAAGTAGAATAAGGTAGTGTGAAGTCTAGCAGTTCAACCCGAGCACTCCAGTGATTACAGAGCTTTGTAGTTTCTATCAAGCTAGCAGTTCATGTGATGCAAAGCTAGTGTTAACCAAGCCATATGCAAAGTTAGTGTTTACTAAGTGAAGTCATGGTAAACTAGTAATTCAATTTATGCCAAGTGACACAGTATCTACCGAGTCACCCATTGAATCTAAAACTAGGTTTTGACTATTTCGTGTCAACACACTTAAGATGTTTACTAAGTTCATGTCAAGTTAGTAACACATGCCGAGTAAAATATGTATAGATGTCAAGTAAGTTCAAGTACTGAGCCAGATAGAACTACAATAGGTGCTAAGTGAACTTTATGTGCCAAGCAATCTTTAGGTGCTAAGTGAAGTTCAAGTGCCGAGCAAAGTATAGGTGCCAAGTCACTATAGAAGCCGAGTGGAACAAAATTGCTATAGGAGCTAAGTGAGCTAGTTTTTCTATATGAGCTAAGCATCAGAGGTAACAAGTGCTGAGTAACATAGATTAGACATAGTTATTTGTTATTGCACAAACATCTATGTAAACCATTTTTTAGATAACATAGAAGAATCTCAAAGGATATTAAAGATAAGAATGAATCTTTTGCATTACCTATACAATCAACATGCAGCTAATAAGAAAACTAGAGAAGGCATGTAACCAATAAGAAAAGTGCATGAATTGAGCGAGAAATGAAGGTTTAATATGGATCGTAGATTCATACCTAACCCTAAGTCTTTGAAATCTTTAAAAGGAGGATGAAACCCCATTGTATGCATGGATGAATGAAGTGTATGGGTGAACTATAGAAATTCAGAGGGAAGTGTGAAAAGACTTAGAAGAATAGAGTAGCATTTAGTTGATGAAGAAAAAAGTATCAAAATATTGAAGAGTGACATATCATATGAAGCAAGGATCAGGTCAGTTAGCATAAAAAGGATCTGGAATCAACAATTGGAGATTGCAAAGCTATTAGGTCAAAGACTTTCTAATACTCTCTAGCAATTGTATTAGATAATGGAAACCCTATGGACTTAGGTTGGCCTAGTAGCCATTTTTAAATACTTTAACAGGGTGGCATTCCAAGTGAATGTACAAAAGTCCTTTAACCAGGCCTACTTTTAGCAGGGTAGTGAAATCTTTTAACCAGGTCACTTTTGATAGAGTGTAAAAGTCTTCAACAAGACAGGCCTTTCACAGGGTAGACCATTGGAAGTGGTCAAACATTGTAGCTTTGAACAGTTACACATTCCTGTAGTGATATTTTGTGGGTGTTATCCCCACCCCAGTTTTACCTTCTCATTTTGGAGGGTTTCTGGGTTACCAAATTTGTGTGTTGTCTATTTTCATGCATGTCTTTACTTTCAAGTTCAATAGATAGATTGAATGCATGTGAATGATTTTAGTTAAAAAAAATTAGGAGGGTTAAAATTAGTTACTTCTGATTCACACCCCCCCCCCCCTCTTAGAAGTAAATCTTGGCACTTGTTAATTCCAACAATTGGTATCAGAGACAAGTTCTCACAAGAAGGAGCCTTGTAGTTTGGAGAAAAGATCTGGAAATGAAAGTCTACAAACTTGGGAAGATCATAGAGAATCGAGCAATTGACATACAACTTGCTTTATATGCTTTGGAATAAGCTAGAGGAGAACTGAGAAAATCCTTAAAAAGAAGAAAAGAGATTGTCATAGTTGAGAATGACACACAGTACAAGGAGATTGACACCTCAAATTTGTTTTCAAATGGAGATTCCAAAGAGTTTGATGTAGCAATAGTAGACCTGATGAAGAAGAATAGAGCTCAAGTAGAAGAAATCAGAATACTTAAGCTTGAATAAGAATCACAAGCCATGATGCTTTGTGAAGTGATTGAACAGAAGAAAAGAGCCATTGAAGACAAGGCTATGCCAGAAGATGACAAGAGAAATCTTACCAATAGACTAGAGGAAAAGACAATTGAGTTTGAAAGAATTTCGAACATGTAGCTAGACACCTTAAGTTAGATGATGAATGCACATCATGAACTAAATGTCAAGGATATTGAGATCTCTACACTGAAGATGCAAAATGAACAATTGCAAAATGACCTAAAAAGAGAAAAAGAGATTACAAAGAGCTTCAACAAACCCAACGAGGCCATCAAGTACTTTGAGTAGCTACTAAAATTACTAAGGCCTAGTAATGATACTTTAGGACTTGGTTACACTAGCACTGAACAAGGAGAATCATCCAAGACTGCAGAAGAAAGGAGTAACAAAGGTAAGAACACTAAACCTACTTTTCATTTCTATGGTAAAGAGGGACATACTTCTAATGTATGTAGAAGCAAGAATGCCCATCAACATGATAAGCCTAAGAATGCAAGCTACTGTCACAAGTGCAAAAAAAAGGACATCAAGCACATAACTGCAAGACTAGGACTATTAGTACACCAAAATTTTAAGGTCACTGCTACGATTGCAAGAAGTATGGACATAGAGCTTTTGAGTGCAGATCAAAGCCTATGTGGACATCAAATCAGGCAAGAAGAGAAGGTAACCATGGTCATCACCACAATTGGGACTATAACACTAGGTATAGCTATCATTACTATTAGGAATATGGACACATTCCTAAAAATTGCATAAGGACACATTTCAGAGGGAACTACAATAGATGGTTAAGTCAAATCACATGTTTCAGTTGCTTGAAGACTAGTAATATCAATAGGAATTGTCCAACAAAGTCAAAGGCACCCAAGTTAGAAGTCAAGAAAGGAAAAGAGAAGGTAGATATTGAACACATCAGAGGAAAATTGAACAAGACATGGAAGAAGAAAGATGAGGTCAGCACATCAAATGAAGGGATCACTTCACCTACTAGGTCAAGTGGTCACACTTCATCTAACTAAGCAAAAGAAGGCATGTGGGACTGATTTAAAAAGTTTTATCATGCATCAGTCCTAGAAAAGAGTACTAAAAAGAAGAGATCAACATGATTAGAGATGCAAAGTTGAAATTCAAAGTTTTCAGCAATATTGCCAAGTCACCTTTAGGTGCCAAGCAAATGATAGTATATGCCAAGCTACTAGTAGGAGCCGAGTGATTGGTCACAACTGAGTTGGCAATAGAAGCTGAGTAAAGAGGAAATCTAGTTGGAGCTAAGTGATAGAAAGTCAATGGAAGCCGAGTTATGTTGAAATCCTTAAGGAGCTGAGTGTATAGCTATATACACACTAAGCATTTAATGCTATGTTTTGAAGAATATAAAGGTCAATTTTTTGATCATTTCTCATCATTCGAATGTAGAACAAGAATGAGAAGAGCACATAAGTGATTGAGGAACATCAATTGAAGCTTTTGCATAAATTTTGACAAAGAACAAGCATCATTTTCATCGATCTAAGGTATTCCTCAAGTGCCGAATTGCACAGTTATAAAGTTTAATATCTTTTAAAACCCTAAATTTGCAATATGGCTTCCAGTTCTAAAAATCCTAAGGAAAAGGAAGGTTTCAAGGTTTAGTTAGTTAGCAATGAGGTTAAACAACTAGGTTTTAGGCCAATTCAAGAAGTTGCATATAAAAAAGACCCTGCTGACGCACTATCCATGATTCCCCCCAAAGTTGTGATGGTGCAAGATGTCAGGAAATGTTACAATTGCAAGGTAGGAGCAATAGGAGACATCAAGATTCATCAAACATATGATAAAATATGTGAAAATGGAGTGCTAAAGGAAGAATTTCAAATAGTTGAAAGAAAGGGCTTAACTCGTGCCCTAGTTTTCCCTACAGTTTTCAAAACTGAATGGATAAGAATTGTCCTAAGCAGAATACATAATGGCTATTTATGGTTAGAAGGAGGACCTATCAAGATAACAAAGAGAATCGTGCATAGGGTTACAAGTTTTCCAACCCTAGATCGGTACAAGACCCTGCAGAGTGATTCTAAGGAAGCTATTGAAAAGAACGTTGGGGCTAAATGGAACAAAAGGGGCATGATTATTGATACAATCATAGATCCCCTTTCGAACTTTGCAGTAAGAATCATATCTCACAAGTTTTATCAATCAAGTAGATTGAATAGTGTTCCAAGCATTGCTGTGGATGTGGCCTACAAAATTTTCAAGAAGGATCATACATATGATCTAGCAAATTTGCTATTAGAGCAGATCATGGAGAATCTGGGAGCAATATGAAGATCAAAAGGTGCTCAGTGTAAGTTTGGATCAGTTCTGATCTATATATTTTTCTATGTTATAGAAGAATTTCCCTCTTTTGGCAAAGTAAATTGGAAATGAAATAAGTCAACTATTACTCAAATCAATGAGTACATTGAGCAAATGGGAGACAAATTTGACTCTCTAATGACTGTAGACACCTAAATCCTTTAGAAAATAAAGTATTTTTATTTTTTGAAAAAATTCCTGATGACATCATCATTTATTAATTAATTAATTATTTAATTAATTTATTTTTATGCCATTAAATCCCTTTATCTTAATTAAAAATATTTAATTAAAGAATCCCTCCCAAAAATGTTTAAATCTTATTTAAACATTATTTCCTTATTTATTAATTATTTAATTAATAAATTGACCAAAAAACCCAAAATAAATAAAAAATTTATTTTTTGCCCAAAACTTGGCCAATTTTCTTAAGACCACTAACCTATTCCAAAATCTTCTAATCCTTCTTTAATTTTGATTAAAGGCTAATCCCATCATTTTCTACCCCTAATCCCAACTCAAAATATTTAATTAAGATTAAATATTAATCCTCATGTTTATTAAAAAAGTTTTAATAAATATCTCCTCAACCCAAACCCTTGAAATAAATATAACTTTATTTATTTCCTAAAAATCTAATTTATCCTCATCCTAAGAAGTTCTAGACTCTTCTAGAAAGTCTTCATCCTTATCCTAGGAAGTTCTCGACTATTCTAGAAAGTCTTTATCCTCGTCCAAAGTCTAGACTCTTCTAGAAGATGTCTTTAAACCTAATCCTAATCCCCTCCTAACCTTGTCACATTCTCTAAACATGGGTTAAGACTTACTAACCCAAGCCAAACTTAACAAATATCTCCTCCTTCACCCACCCTCATTAAATGCCATCCACTTGCCTATCCCTAAGCTAATCCTAAACCATCTTAATCCATTCTCTAATCATTTGCACAATCCTAAGCAAGCTTAAAACCTTCCTAATAGAGCCCAAGTCGAAATTCCTCTCATCTCCCTCAAAATATCCCAACCATAAAACTTTATGAAGCCCACTAGGCCATAAATGACTCTTTCAAGCCCTTTCATTGCTCTTACAAGCCATTATGAGGGTCTTTATGAAGATTTTATCCCTTGAGCCTCCTTTGTTGACTCATCCTTCCCCTTTCCTCCATCCTCTCACCCTATGACATGTGTCACTCCCTGATTGGCTGTAAGGAAGCACAATCCATGTGCTCTCCTCTCATGCAATCTGAGCCCTCCATGAGCTTTTCCCCATCCTTGCATCTTAGCCCTCAATCTCTCAAGCCTTTTGCTTATAAATTGGATCCTTACCCTTTGCAAAAGAACACAATCCATGAAGTAAAGTCATAATGCCATTTTAAGAAGCCATTTTACATCAAAACCATACACTCACACCCAAATTCCAACTCCATTTGAAACCCTTTTTGAAGCATAAGCTTGAGCATACATCCTATCTATTTAGACAAAGCCACTCAACAAAAGAGCTTCTCATTGAGAGAGCCCATTAATGACTCATATTCTCAATTGAGAGCTCATCTTAGTCTATCTTGAAGTTTATGAATTCTGTTTAGTTTGTAGAAGCTTTATTTAAATTTGGTTTCTATTAGCATACTAACATTGCTCATATACATTTTGGCACACCCAGTGGGACCCCGCATGGGTCATCTTCATTAGCTTTTTTACTCAAATTTTGTATGTCATTTGCTAATTTTGGCTAATTTTGCTTGTTTTTGTGATTGGTAGGATTGTATAAATTGGTTTTGCAGGTCCACATGAGCATGAAGAAGACAAAGGAACTCATAGTCTATCTCATAGTGTTTGCAGATTTTTCAAGCTTATAGGTGGACAAAGCACTTGGAATTCTTCTTCCTCTTATTGTCTATATTCTTCTTATTCCATCTAGTTCTTCTTCTTCTTCTTCTTGTGGGAGATCTTGGCCATTTTTTTTTTAAGAAAGCAAAATCATACACACTTCTTTTTAGTGCTTCAAATGAACCCCCAAATCATACTTAAATCAATTAAAAACTAAAAATTTGCAAAAAAATAATAATTTTTTAACAAGTGAAACTAAACCAATCCAATCATTTGCATCCTTGCAACATCAAGGTTTTAGATGCATTCATTCAAAGTTAGGAACACTTCATTTTTGGGAATTTAAAAAGAACTTCAAGTTTTCATTTCAAAAGGTTCAAAATCAACACTAAGTGCACACTAAAATCTAAATCAAACTCAAAGCATCAATCAAGGATAAAATGAACCTCATTTGCAAATATTTTAAAGTTCTTTTAAAAATCTCATGAAAATTAAGAGTCCTAAATGGTTGCCAAAATTGTCCTAAAAGCTTTGTTATTTGTTCTAAAAAAATGTCTTGTTGCAAAATCTTGAATGTTTTTTAGGTTTTTCATGCATCAAAACAATCTAGGAATATTATTTTTGGGTTTAAAACATGAAAACTAGAACACAAAATCTTGAATGAAAACTAAAGTCCAATGAGTCATTTTCACTTTTGAGTCCAAAACAATCTTTGAATGATCTAAGGTTAAAACAAAGCACTTCAAAGTTCTTAAAACAACACACAAAATCTCAATCTTGAATGCTCAAAGGAAAAAACTTGGATGTTTAATCACTTGTCTTTGAATGCGTGTTGCTAAAATCACTCTTGAGTGCCATGGATTAAAATCAAGTTTTTTTTTTTTAATGAATGCATGATTAAAACAACAAATCCAATCTTGAATGCAAAAGGTCAATTAATCATTACAATATCTCACACTTCATCTTTTGGGGCATAAAAAGAATCTACATTTTAAAAACTTTCTAAGTTATAAAAACAAATAAAGACACTTTGAGTGAATTTGTTGTTGGACTCACCCTCTTTAATCACCCATCATTCTAACCATTAGTTGCAATATCAGCGTCATATATGGGGATGGGTCTACCTAAGAAGGTGTTAAGTGCTCCACAAAAATCAAATTCCACTCACTTGAGTTTTTATTGATTTTTCTAAGATAGAAATTTTTTTGAATGCACATTAGTCTCGCTAAAACTTCATTTGGGCATAAAAATTGATAAAATCTTGACATGGAGGGCCTCCGGGCACGCGCTTGAAACTAAATTTTACACATCTTTATTTTGGGCTTAAAACAAACTGACACTCAATCTTGAATGCCTTAAAAAAAATCAATCGATACTTAACGTGGAGGGCCTCCGGGCACGCGAGTTTACTTTTGTTGACCCTAAATCTTCTTGGTGTATTCATTCTTCGATCGATTTTACTTTTGTTAACGCTTCAAGTTGGAATTGAACATTTGCATCCTAAACACGTGTGTTTGCAAGGTCTAGATCCAAAAAACTTAAGCATCAGTTGGAAAAGAATTCTGTCTTTTAGCCCAAGATCATCCAAGTCTTCTCTCCCCTTGTCATCTTTCGAGGCCATCTTGGGTGCATAAGATTAAGATCCAAAATCTTGTTTGAATTTTAGGAGGCCTGCTTGGGGATTTCATCACCCCTTGGGACAACCTCAACTCTAGTGTTCTGATGGAGTATAAAGATCGAGAGGTGAATCCAAAGACACCTCTCTTGGGATCAATATTTTGTCACTCGGGCTAAGCCTCAAAGAACTTTATACCCTTGAGAAGTGAAAGAGGAGAAGTGGGTTATTGCTCCTCTCAGCTATGTGACATCTTTTTGTTTTCATCTATGAATTTGGGCCTCATGTACCTTGCGTATATCGAGGACTCCCTAGCTAAATCAACTGTCAGCCTTGCAGACAACCATCTAGGGTGTTAATGTGTTTGAAGTGACTGATCAAAACATTTGTAAAACATACACACTCCTTGGCACAAGTATCACATTCTGAGAATCAAAAACTTCTATCTGGTTGTTCCTATCTATTGCTTGATTTTTTACTTGCTGAATGAATGTTTTCCAAACTTGGTCAATCCTAGCTTAGGGCATACTTAGTGTAGTTACTACCTATTCCAGAAGTTGAACGAGTTGAAGCAAAACAACCAAAATGTCTCTAAGCCAAGAAGATTCAGGAATTTATGTCAGAACAACCCAAACCCAAATAGAAGTTTCACAAAGCCAAACTCAAGCCATCTCAGGCATACCAAGAAATTGCAGCTAAGAAAAAGGAAGTAACACCAAGCCCTCAAATTGCCAAACTCCACAAAGCAGAGGAAAAAGCTGCCAACAAAGCCCTTCAAGATGCCTAGTTAGATTGCACTATCAAATTTAGCAAGCATCCAGGAGTTAACCCTGCTTATGCCTTACCAACTAGGCATGATTTCTATGATTAGGCCCCCTTGTTCCTCCACATCTTCTTGCATAAGCTCCACTTTAAAGTCATCCTTGTAGGTAAGCCAACCACCCTTAGTCATCCCCTTAAAATTTTTAGCTCACCCATCTCATTTAGATCTTTGCCTTAGAACCAAACCAATCCCCTCAAACCTAGCTAGCATCCCAAAAGCCTAAACTTCACATCTAAGCCTTCAAAATTGTTGTCACCTTGCCAAAGTCTGCCATTCCTACCATCTTGCAAATCCACCAATCTCACCAAGGTTATCCCTTTGATAGAGCTTTGTCTAGGGTAATCTAGCTTTGTCACTTGTTATCCCTCATCACCTTGAGGTAAAGGTTGGGATCCACAAGTGGTCAATTTCGTGTTTTTCCTAAAGGATCATCAGTCTATCCTTAAGTTGACACAATCACCACCAAGCTTGCACATAGGAAAGTAGACCTTTCATGCTTTGGCAACATATCTTTGAAGTTAGAATCCCCAACCTAATCCTCTTTAGGTTTGTCATATAGCTTTGCCTCAACCTAGGAAATCATTTGCATAGAAAAGCCTTCCCCCTTTGCATCCATCAACGTTGTTGCATCTCATCCCTAGGAACATTTTCATGCCACCCGTCACTCGCTTAGCCAAGAAGAAGAAAGAAACAATGGAACCCTATCATTTAGATCAAATAGCATCGTTCCCCTTGAGCACTTAACCATCCTTCATCCCAGAGAACACTATACCATCACCTATTGACATTGAAGCTTTCATGAACCAACCAGGAAATGTAGTATTGGTGAACGCCATTATAAACAAGAACAAAGAAACAATCATGGCTAACTTTCAAAGGGACAATATAGGAGCCTTCGATTTTGGAAGACCTCCTCACTTATCAGATCCATCTCACCCGTTGTTTGGACAACTACCACTCCCAATAGGCTCTTATGATTCAGATTATCCTCAATATGTGCCAAAAGAAGAGCCTCAAGCCAATCCTTATGATCCAATAGACCCAAACATACTAGCCTCCACTCAAGTTGAAATCTCCCTTCTGCAAGCCAATCCAGCCACCACCACTCCACCATTGGTCCATATCACTCCATCCCAAACCCCCATCGCCCAAAACACCTCATCATTCACTCCCTTCACTATTGTTGATGCTGCTCTCCAACCCAGCCTTCTAAATCCACCCATCTCCCAAATCAGTGCTAGCATCTTTGGCCAACCTCAGCAATATACAACCGGGATACCACCCATGGGGCCAAGAAATCAACCTTTCATCACCCCTAGCTTATTTACCTTAGCTCAGAGCACAATTCCATCATTTCCACTAGGTCCTTGAAGCTCAGTGCCATCACCCACAAATCCACAAGCTACTGCCCTCACTCCACAACGCTATCAAACCCCACAAGCTACTACCAATGTTCTGCCAAGCTCTCAAGTGACCCAAGATCCTACCACCACTCTACCCAGCTTTCAAATCTTGCCACCAAGCTATCAAAATCTATCAGTTCCATTCCCAAGCTTTCAATTCCCACCACCTCCACCACCAACTAATCCATTACCTCCTATTACTAACTATTTTTCTATGCCACTTCTAGGAGGAAATCCACCACCACCAACCACCAATTACTTGGCCTCCTTTGCCATGATACCCTCCCAAATGGGGGCATAACCCACATATATTGGTCAAACCCCTCAAATCCCAAGTCAAGTTCCACAAGCTCCCCGATCCTTTCTCCAAGCTTCACAACCATCTTATACCTTACCTCCACAAAGCAATCCATTTATCCCACAGCCAGCCTACATCCCTAAATCCCTATCCCAAATCCCATATCAGCAGCAACACATGCAACAATATGTGCCTCCTCCACCTCAACAACCCATCATCCACCATTCAGTTGCCGAAGCCATGTACAATCCCTACCAGCCCATACCTCAAAGCCATCTATGTTCCATTGCCCCATCTAGCACATACCTACCTTAGGGCACTCTTACCTTGGGTGCACCCCAACTATCACCCATTAATTATGAATGGGAAGCCATGAAGACAACTTTGAAGAACATCCAGGAGGGAAATGATCCAAAAACCTTCAAGTTTGAAAATGTGTGTTCTTACCCATTTGATAGAGCCATTACCATGACACCATTTCCCAAACACTTTCAGATACCCAAGTTTGACAAATTCAGAGGAAAAGAAGACCCCATCACACATATCAAAGAATTTTACATGCACTGCCAAGAAGTGGCATACGGTGACGTCTTCCTCTTGTGTCTCTTTCCCAAAAGCTTGGCCAGACCAACTCTTGAATGGTTTTATAGAATCCCATATGGCACAATTAAAAACTTTGCTGAACTGTCTGAGGCATTTGTAGCCCAATATGCCCATCTTGTTGAAACAGAGCTCTCCATAGTTGATCTTGTCCACACTAAGCAAAAAGGTGGAGAAAGCCTTCCCAAATATTTGCAAAGATGGAAAACCCTTACCACCTGCATATCTTGCACCTTGCCAGAATGCCATTTGGTGAAAATGTTTATTGATAATGCCCATCCCAGCTTGGCTCACCACATGACCATGAACTGTTTGTAGACCTACAAAGATATCAAAGAAAAAGGAATGATCCTTGAGAAAGGACTCATTAAAGATGGTGTGGTCAAGATTTACAAGGAAGCCAACCAAAATCAATCACATTCCAATGACAAGTCTAGGTATTGGAAAAAAAAAGCACGTTGCAACAGACGGCGTCACTGACACCAGACATGTGAATATTATTGGTCCTTCCCAAAATCAGTCCAACCCACCTTATCAACCAAATAATCAAAAAATTATCAACTACCAACACCAGAATCACCAAAGCTATCAAGGCCACAATCCAAGACCCAAATTTCAAGGGTCTAGCAATCAAGCTAATGCCATCAATGTAGCTGCAGGACCAAAGCCCAAGTTCCAACCTGCACCTAGAAATTATACACCCCTTGGTGAGCCATTGGATGTCATTTTTGAGAAATTGACTAAGGAAAACCTCATCAAATTTCCTCCTACCAAACAAATTGACCCAAGCCAATCCAAAGTTGCATGGTACAAAGACAATGAGTACTGCAAATTTCATAGGGTAAAAGGTCACACCACCCTCAGATGCATGAAACTAAAAGATTATGTGCAGGACCTCATTGATCGAAAAGAAATCACCGTTGGTGCCCAAACCTCTCCCAATGCAGGCTTACAGATTATCAAAATACTTTTCCCCCTCACAACAACCAAAATCTTAGAAAAGCACCTATCCAAACCAACAACAACAACACCAACAACTGCCAACCAAACCAACAGCATGGGAAGAACAATGACCACACTTCATCCTATATAGATTATTGTAGCCTCATAGGTTGTATATCTGAGAAAGAGCTTTCTATCAATGTTATCAATATCCAAGGACCAAACAATGAGTTTGCAGTCACCACTCGAAGAGCGTGATTTAACATCACAGGCCCACTAGTTTCACTAGCACCATCAGCTCCATCAAAAAGCTAGTACAATATCTTAGAACACCTTGGGAACATGCCAGCCCAAATCTCCATTTTAGACCTTCTTCGCACTAGTCCTATGTACGAAAACATCCTTGAAAGTGCTCTCATAGAATCCTGTGTCCCTTCAAATATCAATGCTACTAATTTTCGTAATCCCGTTGGACACCTATCCTCCTCATGTGCCCTATCATTCAAACCCACCGACATACCCGTGGTCGAGCCAGATCACACCCTTCCGCTCCGCATAGCCATTATGGTATCCAATTTTGCTGTAAAAAGAGTAATGATAGATAATGGATCAGCCTTGAATATTTTCACCCTAAAATTCATAAAACAAGCTGGGTATATTGAGGCAAATATCATCAGTGAGGTTATCACCATCAAAGCTTATGAAAACTTGGAAAGAACCACATAAGGAACTATTTTGCTGCCAATCAAGGTTGGGCCAGTCATCCAAGAAACACTGCCATGTTATTGATCTAAACCTACCATTTAACATCCTCCTTGGTTGCCCATGGATTCATGCCATGAAAGCCGTTCCATCCACTTACCATCAGTGCGTCAAACTTCCACATCAGGGCACTGAGGTAACCATCCATGCCGATCTAGAACCCTTTGCTTACTGCAATGCGGTTAAAGCTTCATATGCAAACCATTGCCCTGGAATTGATATCAACACAACCATCGCCAGCTCATCCCACACTTGTAATGACCCAGAAACCATCCTCACCTCCACCCTATCTACCGTGAAGATTAATAAAAAAGGCTATGGAGAGTATAGTCTGTCAAATGCATTTGCTGTCGGGGCACTCCCACTTGATCCACACGCCCATGGACAACCGACATATCACAAAGATAAGGAGATTCCACCTCCTCAATACAAACAGTTTGGCCCAACAACCTTTGTATCCTCGAAAATCCCTCTTCGTGAGGAGCTCACTCTAGATATCAACAATTGGTTACATAAGGATGCACCTCCAAGAAATCAAGCACACCTTGATCACTTTAGCTAGAAGTATCCCCAAGAACATAAGCTCAACACTGACAAATGGAACTATCAAGGTGGTGGTCTAGGACTAGAAGAAAGAGGCATGTAGTGCCTCATCGACGCACACAAGTGGGAATCAAAGTCAGGTCTTGGCTTTGGCATACCCACAACTGGGGGCACCAATGAGAATGATCACGCTTTTTCAAAAATTCACCGCGACCTTGTCAAAATCGAAGACATTCCTAAGGAAGTTGAAAAGAGAGCCTACGACGATATCCCAGACCAAATCTTCCTTGGAGACTCTGTTCTCCAAGAACTATCCATCCATTTCATTGACCTACCACTCGCCCATCCACAACTCATAGATCGGGACCAACCAAGCATCATACACATTGATGAGTTCACATCAAAGGAAGCGCTTCTGAGATTCATGGGAGCCGAAACTCCTCACAAGAAAACAAAGCTAGATTTTGCCTATATCTATAAGCTAGATCCCAAGGGGTATTTTGGAGAAAATCCCCAACCTAGTTCTGATACACCCAAAATTGGAACTAAGGTGAATTCGGGACTAGCTAAGGCAATGAAGAGAACCCCTTAGCAAGAAAATCTAGAGTCACAAGCAGAACATGAGGATTTAGCATTGCCTCCCCAAGATAATCGACCAGAGGTGTCTTCTATTCTAATTGAGGATACTAGAGAAGTCAACATCGGTTCTTCAGAGATCCCCAGACTTGTTCACATTGCTGCATCCCTATCACAAGACCAACCTGACCTCCTCTTTGAGGTCTTAAGAGAGAACATTGGCCGATTTGCATGGTCATATCAAGACATGCTAGGACTGGATCCAAAGCTTGTAGTTCATCATCTTGCAGTCGATCCAAAGATCAAGCTTGTCAGACAAAAGCTTAGAAAAATGCACCCCAAGGTGACATTACTAGTCAAAGCTGAATTAGAAAGAATGTTAGCTGCTAAGGTTATCCGACCTATCGACTACTCAGAGTGGCTCTCCAACATGGTCCCCGTCACTAAGCCTTCTGGTGACATCAGAATCTGCACTAATTTCAGAGATCTTAACAAAGCTTGTCCAAAAGATGATTTTCCCTTGCCCAACATAGATATGATTATAGATCTTACAACTGGACATGAAATTCTGTCCCTCATGGATGGATTTTTTGGGTATAATCAAATCAAGATTGCAGAAGAGGATCAACATAAGACAACATTCACTACCCCTTGGGGAACCTTTTGCTACAACATGATGCCTTTTGGCCTAAAGAATGCTGGGGCTACCTATCAAAGAGCTATGACAACCATTTTCCATGATTTTATTCATAGCATTTTGGAGGATTATGTGGATGATATCTTGGTTAAATCTCATACGTTCATGGATCATCTTGCTGACCTGAAGAAAGTCTTTGATAGGTTAGCCAAATATCATCTCATGCTGAATCCCAAGAAATGTGTCTTTGGGGTCACATCTGGCAAGCTTCTAGGCTTTATAGTTTCTAAAAGAGGTATAGAGATTGACCCCAAAAAGGTCAAAGCTATCTTAGACATGCCTCCTCCCCAGACATTGTGACAGCTTCGCACTCTTCAGGGAAAGCTTCAATCCGTTCGATGCTTTATCTTCCAGCTTGCAGATAAGTGTACACCGTTTGCACACTTACTGAAGAAGGATGAAAACTTCAAGTGGGATCCTTTATGTCAATGCAGATTTGATCATCTGAAGCAGTATCTCATCAATCCCCCTATCTTGGTTCCACCAGTTCCTGGTCATCCCTTGATCTTGTACATATCAGCAACACTTACTGCTCTAGGGGCACTTCTAGCACAACTCAATGACTATGGAAGAGAAAGATCCATCTACTACATCAATAGAACCCTAGTTGGTTATGAACTCAATTATACTCCTATGGAAAAAGCTTGTTTGGCAGTTGTTTTCTCAACTCAAAAGCTTCGCCACTACATGCTAAGTCATACCATCCAACTAGTCTCCAAAATTGACCCTTTTAAGTATATGCTCTCCAGAACAGCACTTACAGGCCATTTGGCCAAATGGCTTATGCTCCTTAGCGAATTTGACATCTAGTATGTGGACAGAAAGGCCATCAAAGGGCAAGCTATAGCAGATCACCTAGCTGATGTGCCTCTAGTAGATACATATCCTTTGATCACAAAATTTCCAGATGAGCATATTTATCTAATTGAACAATAGCCCCTATGGAAACTTTATTTTGATGGCTCATATACATCTCATGGATCAGGAGCAGAAATATTGTTGGTCACACCTCAAGGAGATTACATTCCAAAAGCCTTCAAGCTACAATTCCCTAGCACCAACAATATAGCTGAATATGAGGCTCTCATAGCAGGATTAAAGATAGTTGCAGAATGGAACATCACTAAGTTACAAATCTTTGGTGATTCTCAACTCATCATCAAGCAAGCCCTAAATGAATATCAAACCAAAAATGAAAAGCTATTACCCTACAAAGAGCTAGTTGATCAGCTAACTTAGCATTTTACAAAGTTTCAATTTACACAAGTGCTTCAAATACAAAACAAAGCAGCAAAAACTATGGCTACTATCGGCTCGCTCTTGGAAATTCCCCAAGTGGTTACGTAGTATGAGTTTTTAGTCGAGCAGCTCCTCACACCTGCCTATGCGAATGATGACTCAAACTGTGTTTGTATCTTGGTTGGTCCCCAATCTCCTTAGTACCATGAGATTCATGCTTACCTTAAAGATGGTATCATCTCCCCTCACCTCACATGTACCCAACACCAAAACCTCATCCAAAAATCATCCTGCTATGTTATCATAGTCAATACCCTATATCGTTAAGGTTATCATGATACTCTCTCTCGATGTTTAGATTAAAATGAGGTCACGATGGCATTAAAAGTGGTACACTCCAAACTTTGTAGTGCCCACATCAGTGGTATTGTCCTCATGTGACAAATCCTTAGAGAAGGCTACTATTGGCCTACCATTGCAGAAGACTCCTGTGACTTTTTCAAAAAGTGTCTCCCATGTCAGCAACACACAAATTTTGTGCACGCTCCAACACAGGATCTACAGCCTATTGCACCACCTTGGCCTTTAGCTTGTTGGGGCCTTGATCTAGTTGGAACTATCACACCTCTCTCATCTGATGGACATAAATGGATAATAATAGCTACAGACTATTTCACTAAATGGGTGGAAGCAGTCCCCCTAGTCTCAGCTACAGGAATTTAGGTCTCCAAGTTCATCTTGTACCACATTGTTTGCTGCTTCGGCATCCAATCCACCATCTTCATCGACCACGAAGGTAACTTTGAAAATATCAACATGGAAGAATTATGCACTTCCCTCCACATCCATCATCGCTTTTCTAGCCCATATTTCCCACAAGGTAATGACCAGGCAGAGACAACTAACAAAACCCTCCTCAAAATCCTAAAGAAAGTTGTCAATCATTTCGGCTGTAATTGGCACCTACAAATAAATCCAGCCCTATGGGCCTATCAAAATTCCTTCCGTACATCCATAAGCATGACTTCATACTCCTTAGTCTATGGTGCCGAAGCAGTACTACCCATAGAGGTTGAACTTCCCTCCTTGCACATATCTTTGCAAGGGCAAATATCAAATGAAGAATACAAAGTAGCTCGGCTCACCCAGCTAGATCTCTTAGACAAGAAGTGACAACAAGCCTATGATCATCTCACAGTCTATCAAACTCGTCTCAAAAGGAATTTCAACAAGAAGGTGCTTCCACGACACTTTCAGCCGGGAAACATGGTCCTCAAAGAAAATATGAAAGTCCAAGCTGATCGAGAAAAGAAAGGCAAGTTTGAACCTACCTGGCTTGGTCCTTATGTTGTCACTGCCTCCTTTGGCTCCAGAGCCTATCAACTATCTACACCAGAAGGAGAACTCTTGAATGATCCTACTAACATCATTCTTCTCAAGAAGTTCTATGCTTGAAGATCCTTGGTGTACCCAACTTTAGAAAAATACAAAAAAAAGTAAAGAGAAATAAGCATCCAATGGTGAAACTTGGTAATTTAGGCACCTTGTGTACTAAGACTAATCCATTATCTATCACTATCCTATCCCTCATCCATCCATTCACAATCCAATAAAACACCTGCTTGTTCCCTTGGTGTTCCGACCAAATATCCAAAATCTAATGAAGCTTGTAAATACCTCTTGTACAGCTTGTAAATCTTGTACCTCAGCTTGTAAATCTTGTACCCCAGCTTGTAAATCTTGTATCATCCCTTGTATCATAGCTTGTATATCCAAATATTGTCCAAAGCTTGTATTATATGCCAAATCTTGTATCCTAGCTTGTATCCTATCACATGCACACAAAGAATCCCATTTTCCTTAAGCTTTTTGCAAACCATCTACCTATCTGCCTATCAACTATTGTAGACATCCCACCCTTCACAAACATTGCCATCTCAAAAAAACCAAAACATGAACAACCTTGTACATTTGTAACATATCTTGGTCTGTCAGCTTGTACATCCTCTTTAGCTTAGTACCATTGTATCTATCCAGCTTTCGTGTCAGTTCCTCCTTGATCAGCATCTTGCACACATCGCACAACCCTTGGTTAGCTATTCCAATGCATCCTTTAGCTAGATCTCCTGTCACCAAAGTGTTATCCTTCTTAGTTCATCTTGCCAGACGCATCACTCCTCCAAAATCCATCAGCTTAGGTGCTCTTCGATAGATCCTTGCAGGATATAGCTTTCCACATGTCTGATCTTGGTCCGTTAGTACCTCATCCTACCCATCTCGTTGGAAAACGGTTCTCTTTTGGATTTTCTCTTTCTTTTGATTTGGAATCTTCCCTTTTGGGTCTTGAAGTATCTTTTGCAAGCAATCTCCTTGTTCCCTCCTCAAGGTTGCCATGATCTTCCATATCATGGTATACTGCGAATGGGGTAATTTGAGCGTAAGGTCTTGATCAGGTCTTTTGTTTGTTTTTCTTTTCTGCTTGTGGGTTACCTAGTGTCGGTTCCACGCTGCTTCCTCTAGGATTCATGTGTGATGTTGGGGCAATCCTTGCGTGTTTGTTTTGAGTTAGTTCGTCAGTCCTCTGGATAGTTGGTGAAAAGGCCTTGATGTTCTTGGTAACCTTGGCAATTAACCAATAGTCCTATAGCAAATCTAGTGCTCAACTACATGGTGGTACTTCTCTTTGAAGTATCCCCCTGCTCAAAAAAGCTTCAATGATTTCCCTTCATCTCCATTATCCCCCATCCATATCCAACATCTGTCTCTCCTACCCCAGCTTATGCATCAGTATCTCTTTGAATCAATATGCACTTTTAGCTTTAGGGATCCACAATCCTAGTCTTAGGGATCCACCAATCCAATCAATCCACCAAGCATCATCTTTCGAGCTCCACAATCCTACTCTTAGGGATCTCTGAAACCCATCTTTCGCCAATCTAACTCTTTGAAATCCTGTTGCATCAGCTTTATCATCCCATCATCCATCTCCCTATCCTGGATTCCTTTTTATAGCGCTCCGCTCCTTCATCCTTTGCAATCCCTGATATCTTAAGCTTGCTTCCTCTTGTGCCTCTAATTCTCCCTTTATCATTCTCCCGTAGTGAGAGTTTGAGCTAACTAAACCTCTTCTCTTAAGCCAATCTGAGTCTCCTTGCTCATCTTGGATTCTTGTACTTTTCAAGAGGCCGTCGAGCCTCACTTTCTCTCCCCACTGCCTTCTCGAGGGGGCATCTCGTAGTCCATTCTCTCCTCTTCTACTCTAGCCTTGGGCATCTTATTTTCTTATCTTTGATGCCATGCCACTTGCGGCATCACATCAAAGAGGGGCAAAATGTAGACACCTAAATCCTTTGGAAAATAAAGTATTTTTATTTTCTGAAAAAATTCCTGATGACATCATCATTTATTAATTAATTAATTAATTAATTAATTTTTATGCCATTAAATCCCTTTATGTTAATTAAAAATATTTAATTAAGGAATCCCTCCCAAAAATGTTTAAATCTTATTTAAACATTATTTCCTTATTTATTAATTATTTAATTAATAAATTGACCAAAAAACCCAAAATAAATAAAAAAATTATTTTTTGCCCAAAACTTGGCCAGTTTCCTTAAGACCACTAACCTCTTCCAAAATCTTCTAATTCTTCTTTAATTTTGATTAAAGGCTAATCCCATCATTTTCTACCCCTAATCCCAACTAAAAATATTTAATTAAGATTAAATATTAATCCTCATGTTTATTAAATTTTTTTTAATAAATATCTCCTCAACTCAAACCTTTGAAATAAATAAAACTTTATTTATTTCCTAAAAATCTAATTTATCCTCATCTTAAGAAGTTCTAGACTCTTCTAGAAAGTCTTCATCCTCATCCTAGGAAGTTCTAGACTATTCTAGAAAGTCTTTATCCTCATCCAAAGTCTAGACTCTTCTAGAAGATGTCTTTAAACCTAATCTTAATCCCCTCCTAACCTTGTCACATTCCCTAAACATGGGTTAAGACTTACTAACCCAAGCCAAAGTTAACAAATATCTCCTCCTTCACCCACCCTCATTAAATGCCATCCACTTTCCTATCCCTAAGCTAATCCTAAACCATCCTCTAATCATTTTCACAATCCTAAGCAAGCTTAAAACCTTCCTAATCAAGCCCAAGTCGAAATTCCTCTCATCTCCTTCAAAATATCCCAATCATAAAACTTTATGAAGCCCACTAGGCCATAAATGACTCTTCCAAGCCCTTTCATTGCTCTTACAAGCCATTATGAGGGTCTTTATGAAGATTTTATCCCTTGAGCCTCCTTTGTTGACTAATCCTTCCCCTTTCCTCCATCCTCTCACCCTGTGACATGTGTCACTCCCTGATTGGCTGTAAAGAAGCACAATCCATGTGCTCTCCTCTCATGCAATCTGAGCCCTCCATGAGTTTTTTCCCATCCTTGCATCTTAGCCCTCAATCCCTTAAGCCTCTTGCCTATAAATTGGATCCTTCTCCTTTGCAAAAGAACACAATCCATGAAGTAAAGTCATAATGCCATTTTGTGAAGCCATTTTACATCAAAACTATACACTCACACCCAAATTCCAAATCCATTTGAAGCACTTTTTGAAGCATAAGCTTGAACATACATCCTATCTTTTTAGACAAAGCCACTCAACAAGAGAGCTTCTCATTGAGAGAGCCCATTAATGGCTCATATTCTCAATTGAGAGCTCATCTTAGTCTATCTTGAAGTTTATGAATTTTTTTTAGTTTGTAGAAGCTTTATTTAAATTTGGTTTCTATTAGCATACTAACATTGCTCATATATATTTTGGCACGCCCGGTAGGACCCCACATGGGTCATCTTCATTAGCTTTTTTACTCAAATTTTGTATGTCATTTGCTAATTTTGGCTAATTTTGCTTGTTTTTGTGATTGGTAGGATTGTATAAATTGGTTTTGCAGGTCCACATGAGCATGAAGAAGATAAAGGAACTTAGTCTATCTCATAGTGTTTGCGATTTTTCAAACTTATAGGTGGACAAAGCACTTGGAATTCTTCTTCCTCTTATTGTCTATATTCTTCTTATTCCATCTACTTCTTCTTCTTCTTCTTGTGGGAGATCTTGGCCATTTTTTTTTAAGAAAGCAAAATCATACACACTTCTTTTTAGTGCTTCAAATGAACCCCCAAATCATACTTAAATCAATTAAAAACTAAAAATTTGCAAAAAAAAAAAAATCTTTTAACAAGTGAAACTAAACCAATCCAATCATTTGCATTCTTCCAAAATCAAGGTTTTAGATGCATTCATGCAAAGTTAGGAACACTTCATTTTTGGAAATTTAAAAAGAACTTCAAGTTTTCATTTCAAAAGGTTCAAAATCAACACTAAGTGCACACTAAAATCTAAATCAAACTCAAAGCATCAATCAAGGATAAAATGAACCTCATTTGCAAATATTTTAAAGTTCTTTTAAAAATCTCATGAAAACTAAGAGTCCTAAATGGTTTCCAAAATTGTCCTAAAAGCTTTGTTATTTTTTCTAAACAAATGTCTTGTTGCAAAATCTTGAATGTTTTTTAGGTTTTTCATGCATCAAAACAATCTAGGAATATCATTTTTGGGCTTAAAACATGAAAACTAGAACACAAAATCTTGAATGAAAACCAAAGTCCAATGAATCATTTTCACTTTTGAGTCCAAAACAATCTTGAATGATATAAGGTTAAAACAAAGCACTTCAAAGTTCTTAAAACAACACACAAAATCTCAATCTTGAATGCTCAAAGGAAAAAACTTGGATGTTTAATCACTTGTCTTTGAATGCATGTTGCTAAAATCACTCTTGAGTGTCATGGATTAAAATAAAGTTTTTTTTTTTTAATGAATGCATGATTAAAACAACAAATCCAATCTTGAATGCAAAAGGTCAATTAATCATTACAATATCTCACACTTCATCTTTTGGGGCATAAAAAGAATCTACATTTTAGAAACTTTCTAAGTTATAAAAACAAATAAAGACACTTTCAGTGAATTTATTGTTGGACTCACCCTCTTTAATCACCCATCATTCTAACCATTGGTTGCAATATCAGCACCATATATGGGGATGGGTCTACCTAAGAATGTGTTAAGTGCTCCACAAAAATCAAATTCCACTCACTTGAGTTTTTATTGATTTTTTTAAGATAGAAAATTTCTTGAATGCACATTAGTCTCGCTAACACTTCATTTGGGCATAAAAATTGAACAAATCTTGATGTGGAGAGCCTCCGGGTGCACGCTTGAAACCAAGTTTTACACATCTTTATTTTGGGCTTAAAACAAACTCGCACTCAATCTTGAATGCCTTAAAAAAAAATCAATTGATACTTAATGTGGAGGGCCTCTAGGCGCGCGAGTTTACTTTTGTTGACCCTAAATCTTCTTGGTGTATTCATTCTTTGATTGATTTTACTTTTGTTAACGCTTCAAGTTGGAATTGAACATTTGCATCCTAAATATGTGTGTTTGCAAGGTCTAGATCCGTAAAACTTAGGCGTCAGTTCGAAAAGAATTCTGTGTTTTAGCCCAAGATCATCCAAGTCTTCTCTCCCATTGTCATCTTTCGAGGCCATCTTGGGTGCATAAGATTAGGATCCAAAATCTTGTTTAAATTTTAAGAGGCCTACTTGGGGATTTCATCACCCCTTGGGATGACCTCAACTCCAGCGTTCCAGCAGAGTATAAAGATTGGGAGGTGAATCCAAAGACACTTCTCTTGGGATCAAGATTTTGTTACTCAGACTAAGCCTCAAGGAACTTTATACCCTTGAGAAGTGAAAGAGGAGAAGTGGGTTACTGCTCCTCTCGACTGTGTGACATCTTTTTGTTTTCATCTATGGATTTGGGCCTCATGTACCTTGGGTATATTGAGGACTCCCTAGCTATACCAACTATCAGCCTTGCAGACAACCATCTAGGGTGTTAATGTGTTTGAAGTGACTGATCGAAACATTTGTAAAATATACACACTCCTTGGCGCAAGTATCACATTCTGAGAATCAAAAACTTCTATCTGGTTGTTCTTATCTATTGCTTGATTTTTTACTTGTTGAATGAATGTTTGCCAAACTTGGTCAATCCTAGCTTAGGGCATACTTAGCGTAGTCACTGCCTATTCCAAAAGTTGAACGAGTTGAAGCAAAACAACCAAAATCTCTCTAAGCCAAGCAGATTCAAGAATTTATGTCAGAACAACCCAAACCCAAATAGAAGTTTCACAAAGCCAAACTCAAGCCATCTCAGGCATACCAAGAAATTGTAGGTAAGAAAAAGGAAGTAACACCAAGCCCTCAAATTGCCAAACTCCACAAAGCAGAAGACAAAGCTGCCAACAAAGCCCTTCAAGATGCCTAGTTAGATCGCACTATCAAATTTAGCAAGCATCCAGGAGTTAACCCTACTTATGCCTTACCAACTAGGCACGATTTCTATGATTAGGCCCCCTTATTCCTCCACATCTTCTTGCATAAGCTCCACTTTAGAGTCATCCTTGTAGGTAAGCTAGCCACCCTTAGTCATCCCCTTAAAATTTTTAGCTCACCCATCTCATTTAGATCTCTGCCTTAGAACCAAACCAATCCCCTAAAACCTAGCTAGCATCCCAAAAGCCTAAACTTCACATCCAAGCCTTCAAAATTGTTGTCACCTTCCCAAAGTCTTCCATTCCTACCATCTTGAAAATCCACCAATCTCACCAAGGTTATCTCTTTGACAAAGCTTTGTCTAGGGTAATCTAGCTTTGTCACTTGTTATCCCTCATCACCTTGAGGTAAAGGTTGGGATCCACAAGTGGTCAATCTCGTGTTTTTCCTAAAGGATCATCAGTCTATCCTTAAGTTGTCACAATCACCACCAAGCTTGCAGGTAGGAAAGCATACCTTTCATGGTTTGGCAACATATCTTTGAAGTTAGAATCCCCAACCCAATCCTCCTTAGGTTTGTCATATAGCTTTGCCTCAACCTAGGAAATCATTTGCATAGAAAAGCCTTCCCCCTATGCATCCATCAACATTGTTGCATCTCATCCCTAGGAACATTTTCATGACACCTATGACATTATGGACCAAATCTCCAATGCAAATGAGGAAATCATGAGCCAAACACAGATCAATGAAAGATTAAGAAATGATCTAAATTTGGAAAGACAAATCAATGAAAGAATAAGAAATGAGCTGAGGTCTGAAAAGTAAATCAATGAAAGAATGATGAAATTCCAAGCAAACATGAATCAATTAAATCAACTAAATGGGCATAATCTCTATAGATAAAAGGGTAAAGTAGGAATTAGATACAAAGAAGAAGGTGAATCGTCTGAACAAGCTGGTTAAAGGAATCATAGACCTACTTGCAATCAATGTGGTAAGTTAGATCATACATCAAACAAATGTTGGAGTAATGGTAAAGAAAAATTTAATAGAAAATGCTACAATTACAGTTAGCATGGTCAAAAGGGTAATGAATGCAAAGAGAAACCAAAATTTGAGTGCAAGTGTTACAAGTGCAAGAAACAAGGTCACAAGGCATCAAAATGCAGACCTAAGTCATTCAATCCAGCATAGCAAATTGTGAAAGCAATATTTGGTTGGGACTACAAAACTTGGTGTAGATGTCATTACTGTGGAGAATATGGACACATTGGCAGTAATTGTGTTATACATCACACAAGGAAGAGAGATACCACCATAAGATGTTTCACTTGTACCAAACTTGGTCATCTAGCCAAAAATTGCATGAACATAGGAAAAATTGAAGATGAAAAGAAGATAAAAGAAAATAACATTCAAAAGTAGATGAGGCGGCAATGGATTCCTAAATCTACCGAGGATGCTAGTTCAAATAATGATGGTCACGCCACTCAAGAAGTGGGTGACTCCACCATTTTCAACTAGGTTTCCAAAGGAGAACTGGGATTGCGTTATCAAGATCACATTCAAACAGTTCCAATTGAAAGGTGACAAAGATCCAAATTAGTATTCAAGATACAAAAGGATCATTGAGGAAGAACAATATCAATTATCACCGAGTTACCTTCTCTACTGAGTAAGGTCAGGTCATGGACTCTATTGAGCAAGGTTGGGAGTAATAAGACACACATGGTTATTGAGTCACGAAGCCTTCACCGAGTAATCAATAGAATAGTGGATGCCAGGCTATCAAGCATGATGTCAAGCATGACATCAACTCAACTACCTTCATACTGAGCATTAATGGAAAAGTTTTAACAAAAGGCAAGAAATCAAATTCATTTTTCACCATGAAATCTAAGTGCTATTGCGAAGAAGCAAATTCCAGTGCGATCAAGAGACTTCAAGAAAATTTGCAACAAAGTTATCAAGGTTTTCATAGTTTGCCAAGTAATCATGGCATCAAGCAATAGTATCAAAATGAAGAAAGGGTCTGAGATGTCAGTTTAAGGAGTCGAGTGGAAAGCGCCAGATTTCAAACTTGTGCTCGCGATCACAAAAACCCTTGACCCAAGTGGAGCTCAATCGCAAATCCTACCTAAGGTAGTCCTTATTAATGATATTCAAACTCATTTCAAGTGTTCTATTTAAGAAATTGGAACCCTAGAAATGGATGATGCCCTAGGTGAATTATGTGTTAATGGAGTTCTCAAACCTGAGCATAAGCATTTGGAAGACAAATATTTGACCCACATTCCTCACATGCCTCGAGATTTTCAAATCAAATGGATCAGACACATTCTAAGCTAGGTGCATAATGGTTAGCTATGGCTTAAGAAACTAGTTGTAATCACAAAGAAAATGATTCATCACATCACTGACCTCCCCATGCTCACCAAAGCTAAAACCTCCAAAACCCTATGTTAGGTTGAGCTAGAAAAGAAAACCCTAGCCGAGTGGGATGGTAGATGCATGAAAATAAGCAGTGTAATTGATGTAGAACTAAAATTTGGGATACATGTGATAGCTCACAAGATATATAATTTGAGCTACCTCAATAGTTTATCATGTGAAACTGTGGACTTAGCTTACAAAGATGTGAACAATAATTTGTCTTATGACTTGGCAGATATTTTGTTGAAGCAATTCAATGAGAATATGGAAAGTATTCGAACTTCCAAGAAGAACCCCTACAAATTTGGCTCTTTGTTGACTTGTTTTTTCTTCTATGTTCAAAAGTTCTTCCCTTCCAAAGGCACATTTAGTATGGAGAAAAGATGTGCCTGTACTATACTAGATTAATGAATACGTTGCAGAAATGGGAGAGAACTTTGTTAGCATTATGGAAAACTACTCTGAAGTATTCAAAGAGAAAATGAACAACAAATTCAGAATACCTAAGAAGCTAGTAGAAGATTACAAAGATGATGTTTGTTTCATGGTCGACAGTGACAGAGTCTACGTTTAGGCAGTAAAACCCATAATTGTATGGGTAAAACCTCTTCCCTACAAGGTGAATATTGATGAAGTAAAGGATATTATTGAAGCTCTAGTTAATGAACCTATTCATCCAAAGGCACCATACTTTGGAACATATGATGAGGCAAAGGCAAGGATAGAGCTAGAGGTAAAGCTCCCACAAGTGGTTAACAAAGGTAAGAGGAGGATAGCTAAACTGAAATCCAACACACCTCTCATGTTAACTAAAGGTAAAGGAGAAGATGTAGAAGAGGCAGAGGATGAAGAGGAATCAAAAAAGGAAGAATAACCTTCTAAAGAAGAAAGGCAAGGTGATCATCACCAAGCCACCTAAGCCGTCCACTACAATCTTCACAAGGAGGTCTAGGAAGAAAGGTAGTGATATTGTCTTTAGCAAACCTCCTCCCACCTTCCAAGAAAAATTGAAACAAATGGAAGAAGGTGAAAGTATAACAAACTTCAAATCTTTGAAGTATGAAACAAGGTCAGAGGCAGAGAAGAAATAGGTTGAAGAACTGGTGTTGAACAAAATGGGAAAATGGAAGTATTCACCAGATCATATCACCTCTCAAATCTCTAATGAATTATTAGAGAAATTAAAGCCAAGATGGGACTTTTCAATGCAAATAAAAAAAAGACATTTATGCACAAACCCTGAGGCAATTGATATTGAGCATGATAGATGCTGAGGTAAAAGAGTCTTTGAAGAAAAATGAAGATAAAATGACTCTTAGATTTAATACATGTTTAATTTTGATCAAGGATATAGAGCACATGGTTAAGAATGCCACAAGAATGTGGAATAATGTTTATCATTTGCATAAACCAAGTGACTTCTCAGTAGATGTTGAGGATAATGATGATGACATTGATAATGATGAAGAGGAAACTTATATTGAGCCTACATAGTTTGAAAATGAGGAAGATGAAGAAGATAAAGAGGAGGAAGCTACCAAGGAAGATAAAGAAGATGGTGAGGAGATTGACCCAATGAAGATAGTAGCCACAATCATTGCCTCACTTCCTCACTCTCCAAGCAAACTAGTTGCTACACAAAGCTTGGAGATAGCTTCAACAAGTTTGATTGTGACAACTACAGGTACTTCAAATGTCCAATCACTCTTCGCCCCCACACAACTCAAAAAATCATTGATAAAAGTGACTATCACTTCATCTACCAAGCTACAACCTCCCTCTTCTTCAGCTCCCAAGTTGTAGTCATTAGCAATGGATGCAGTGTCTTCTACAATTTTGAGCTCTTCAGTAGTAAGTACTTCAATTTTGTCTACTTCAGTAATGGATACTTCAGTTATGACTTCTTTAGTTTTGGATTCAACAAGCATTACTGTTAGTATTCCATCAGTTAGTACTATATCTATTTTCATAGCAAGTCTTAGTATATCTAAAATTGTTTCCATCTTGGATACAAAGGCATTAAGTACAAGGAAAGTTGAACCTAAGGCTTAACTGAGTACAAGATTTTTGAGTAGAGGCAAGGAGATAGAAGAGGATATAGACCTAGATGAGGAAATAGAAATTCCCAAATGGGACTTTTATAATCTTATTGCAGATCAAATGCATGTAGCTGGTGAACTCCTCCAAAAGAAGGCAAAGGAACAAAAATTGAGAGAAGAAAGAGATAGAGAGTATAAGATTATTGATGATGCCAAAAACATTTTGTCTAAGGCAATAGGTATTGAGGTAGATTCCTCTCAACTATTTTATTGCAATTAGCTGAGGCAGTCCAAAAGTTTAATTAGGACACTAGTGGTCAAGATAAGTTAATTGAAAAAGCATAAAAGAAATTTGACAATAAAGTGCTTAGCACATTGCTCAACAAATTGCTATTCATCAAGTTGAGCTTTCCTCAATTTTGACCAATCTTGAAACCTCTTGCACTAATGTGACATAAATTTTTGGAATGTTGTGTGATGTTATTGATTTCACAAAGGAAATAAAGAGAAAATTGACAAAGATTGATGAGGATCTGAAAGCCAGTGCACAATAATTGCAACTTGACTCTAGTTCAAGCTCTGTACATCATATGAAGATTAGATTTCTGTCAGACATGCAGGTAGAGTTGTTGAGAGAAGAAGCAAAGATCCGGTCTACATTGATAGATATTCAAAATATAATCCTTCCTATAATGGATACAATGTAGAAACATATTGTTTACTCAAAAACCTTGATCCATGACAACAACTTCTCTATTTCAGATCACATGATAGAATTCTTTGGCAGAAGTTCAAATTGTTCTACATACATGCAAGATTTTGCAATAAAATTGGGATAAAACCTTGACACTTATTCTTAAGGTACATTATGATTTTCTATCTCATTTTGGTGTCTCCATGTAAATAAGTTTTGAATACATCTTTGGCATTATTGTCAAAAAGGGGGAGAGACTATGTATGGTGAGACATTGTGTATATTGTATGGGGGAGAATCATGCAAAGGGAGAAAATGTATATAGCAAAGGATAATTTTGTAGATATGTTGTATAGTATATTGTATATACTTACAAAGACAAATTTTGAAAAATCTCAAAACGGTATACCCTACCGAGCTAGTATCACGTGGTGATGTATATAAGTTTTGGCTAATAAGTGTTTTTGTCACTAATGCCAAAGGTGGAGATTGTTGACATATAAGTCAAGTTTGTTATTAGTGACAACACTTATTTAGATTTTGTATGGCTACCGAGGTCATTGAACAATCTAAAGTGTTTTCCATGCAATTCAGGAGCCACCGAGCTCTACAGTTGCTACCGAGTCTTCTAGACTAATTTCAGTGGCCACCAAGCATTCCAGTGGTTACCAAGAGAATTCAGTTAGTGTGAAGTGTAGCAGTTCAAATCGAGCAGAATCAGGTAGTGTGAAGTCTAACAGTTCAACTCGAGCACTCTAGTGGTTACCAAGCTTTGTAGTTTCTATCGAGCTTGTAGTTCATGTGATGCATATCTAGTGTTAACCGAGCCATATGTGAAGTTAGTGTTTACTGAGTGAAGTCATGGTAAACTAGTAATTTAGTTTATGCCAAGTGACACAGTATCTACCGAGTCACCAGTGCAAACCAAGTTCAAGATACTTTGAGATGATTAGTATGGATTGAGTTTCTACTTCTACTGAGTGCATGACGATGTTGAGTAATGATAGTGGGTGCTGAGTATTAGAACTTCACCAAGTTAGTCTTCAGAACCCAAGTGTCTTCATATGGGCTAACTTTGTGATATTGGTGTTAACTTGTATAATGGCTGACTTTGTTATTATGTAAATTGGATTGGTATATATGTAATGTATTGTATCATATCCAATGTGTGTGAATATGTAATTCATGAACATTAGTATGTAAGAATGCAAATGTGATCAAGTAGCAGATAAAGTATATATTGAAGGCCATATAAAAAAAGGAGTAGCAGAGACATATCTATCACAAAAGGTGATCAACACTTCAAGGAATCTCTATCAACAATTTAGTTGTAAGTTAGAGATCTACTGTTTCATTCTAATAGGTGAATCAATCTAAATCATTTAACAAGGTAGACTTAACAGTCTTTCTCAAAATCTCTTTACCAAGTGCATACTTTATTGTGTGTTTGTAAATCCTTTAACAAGTTGGACCTAGCAATCCTAATTGCTCCTAACAGGGTAGATCATCAGAAGTGATCAATATAAGCCTTAATAGGCCAAATTTATGTTACAATATTGAAGTTTTGTGGGTTTCATCCCCACCCCAGTTTTAATTTCTATTTGGAAGGTTTTTGGGTCACCAAATTATTGTGTTCAAGTGTTATGAATATTTTATATGCATGCAATTAGATCAATAAAATGATAACTGGAATATTACTATAAAGTGTTGAAATTGATAAAGTTTTAGAGGTTACTGATTCACCCCTCCCCTCTCAGTAACCTAACATATTCTTGAATATTTCCAGCAAGAGCAACCATGGGTATATTTTTGAGATTAGCGTTGGTTATGAGGCTTGAGAGAGGAAATGGAAAAGTAGGATGCGCCATTACTAGAGGTATTTGATTATGAGGTTGCTGCTGAAAAGGAGTGTTGGCTATGGGATTGTTAACAATAGGTGGATTTGGACTAAAACTATCAAGAAAGCTAGCCAAAATTTCAGCAAAAGGCTGAAGACTACTTGTGTCCAAAGGTTCTACTCTAGAGGAAGATCCTGTAGGAAAATCAGGGCTTGCGCCCTCAAAAGGCAACTCAACTTATTCTTCAATTTTGTCATTAAAATTAATAGAATCTCGTGGAAGAAATCTACCATATTCATCTTGTTGTCTTCCTCTTTGATGCATGCAATCAAATTCTTCACACTTGTGAAAGAACTTTTAGGACTGCAAATCTCTAAAAACTTAAGTAAAAAAACTATGACCCAAAAAGATGTTCCTAGCTTGACACCATCCCTGAAAACGACACCAAAAATGCTCCACCTCACAATAGGTGAGTGATAATCATGCCCAAGGCCTTTCTTAGGAATAGTTTATTCAATCTAAGGATTACTTCCCCCACCATGAGGTGCATTTAATTTGTTAATCGAGGGACGTATACTTGAAATGGTTAGCATGGTATTTGCACTAGGTTTCTTAAGGAGTTTTTATGCTTATGCTGCAAGAAAGTAAAATGCAAAGAAAGAACCTACACTAGTACTATAGGAAAGTAATGCACTTAACTCTTTATTGAAATGAATGTTGGAAATAGAACTAAACACTAACTTATATTTCAACTCAGACCATCCACTATAACTGCTCTTGCAAATGCTATAGGAACACTCACAAAGTATGATGCTGCAGGGAGAAACTTACAACTTCTACTTGAAATACTATAAATGCTGAAAGTAAATCTACACTGCTCTAGTCTAATCCACCTTCCAAGTGGGACCCCTTGGTTGGCTTCTGCTAATCTACTAACAAAGAATGTAAACCAAGAATTACTTCATTATATTCTAAAACTCCTTACATAAGAACAATACATAAAAATAGAAAACAACTCACTATGAGAGTCAACAATGTTTTTCCATAAAATTTTCTCTAATCCCCTAAAACTATTGATCCAATCCCTATAAATAAAGGATTGACACTTATTCGAAAAGAAAACAAATTGACTACAAACCTGCCAGAGAAGAAGAAGGAAATATAACAACTCGTGGTATCAACAATAAAGTTTGGATAACCAACTCAACACAATAGCAAACACAAAGGGAATATAGAGGCGATTCATCCTTGCATTCCTGGAATAATAGCTCCTCATTTGTAGTAGCCGTGTCTCCTGATACCATTATGGTTCTTCCACCACGACTGGACTTTAACACTCCTTGAATGTTGTTGACCATATTCCAACTTCTCCCCTAACAAGTTAGTTATGATGTAGAAATATTTGCAAATAAGCATAAAAAATTTAAATCCAAATATTAGAACACACATTTTGATGGTTATATGAAATACTACATTATATGTATAATATTGGCAAAATATGACATAACTATCTACCCATGGGTCAACGGTTCTATCTCGACTTAATCATAAGTTGAACTAAACAATTATCATAAAATAGAGGCAATAATTAGCCTCATCAAGTAAGAAGACCATTTGAATGCTTCTACTACTCTAACAACTTTGTTTGTGAAGATTTTTAGGTCCTATCCATTTATTCTATCTATTATTCACATGATTTATTTTCTTAGTGATTTTGTGCTTCTAGAACAATATAATTGATTGCATCTTTGCCTTTAGAGTTCGAGGTGTTTATTCTTGGATATTATTGAAGATGTTTAGAAAATATAGAAAAAAAATGCCCTGGAAAAAATATTTAATTTCGTGACTCTGCCCAAATTGGGTCCTCCAGATGTTGAATTTGGTCTCCTCAATCTAAGAAATGAGAATTTATTTTTATCTCCTTAGAAAAAAATTCTTCTCCACCAAATGCCTATCCAGATTATTTGGACCAAAGTAGGCTTAAGCAAGTCAAATATTGCAGAGTAGTGTAGGTGGCTCTGAATTGGTTCCACATTTTGTGTGTCTACCATGTTTCCTGCCACCATTTGTACGCACTTCCATTACAAGCATTTGGATTTCATATCTATAAATAATCTTGATAGTGGTCTTCCTCATTTTTGCACTAACCCAACTTTTTGAGGGTACGATTATTGGTGTTAGTGTAGTTTTTTTATTTTTCCTATTTTGTTAGGTTTTTCCTACACTTTTAATAATCTCGCTTAGGTTAATAAAGCATGTCTTGTTAGGTGAATGGTTGTGAGGTGTCACCTTCCTACATGTGAGCATCCATAGCTATCTTGGGAAGATACTTTGCTATCTTTAGTCCGATAGATGGTTGCTCCTCATTGGTTGGTGTTGCCACCACCTCCCTCTTCCTAGCCTATATAAGCATGCTACCTAGCTTGTATTTGCATCTCTTGTTTTTGCATCCTCTTAATGATATTTTGCTTCTAGCATTTGCATTACTCTCTTGGAGACTAACTCTATGATGCTATTTTGATTTTGTATCATTTGCATTCATAGTTTAGATATTTATTCTTTGCACTAGTTTTCTGGGTTATTAATCTTATCAGATTCTAACATGGTATCACAACTTTTCTATGTGCAAGAGTAGATTTTAGTTTCCTTATTTGAGAGATTCGGGGGGGGGGGCTAATAAACTTTATTGTAGTTTTTTGAAAAATGAAGTATGCTCTTCTCTTGCATCTTTGGATGATCCTGAGAATCAGAAAAGTTTTGACAAAAACAATTTTTCTCTGAGGTTTCAATCTCAAATCTGACAACCAACTTGCATATTTGGAGTTTTCAATCAGTTTTACAGGTTCCAGCATGCCATTGATGGACTTAGGAAGTTGATCCAACATTTGCATGTCATATTCTGGTTGCTGGGGTCATTTTTTGATTTTTGGAGCCATTTTTTACTGTTAAAGGCATCTAATTTACACTACAACAACATCTTTTGTACATCAAAAAGAAAAATGCTTTTTGAGTTTTGTTCACAGCCCCGAAAAACCATCTGGGTATCTTTTAGATTTTGCATGCAAGCTGTATATTTTGCAGAATCGAGCATGCAAAGCTACAGCCATACCCCTCTCCATTGGCAGTCGCAGATTTGAACGCAGTTTTCAAATGTCTCGTTCTTGCTCATACGGACTCCGATTTTGATGATTCTTGTTATGAACTTGGCTATTTTTTTGTGCTCTATCCACTAGTGGAGTTTTTTTTTGATTTTCATGCATTAATTCTTCAAAAATTGTAGATTTTCAATCGTGACTATGCACAGTTCTTGTTTTGGAAACTTCAGAGGATCATAACTTTCTCATACAACCTCGTATCGAGGTGATTCTTTTTTTGAAAGTGCATGATTTTTTGAGTAGATCACAGTGGTGCTATTTGTTTCCTTGATTATTGTGCCTAAATTTCACGTTCAACATATGCTCTTCATAAGGGTTTGTAATGCATTGAAATCAAGACTACTAAGTATTTCTTTCTAGTGGTAGTTGCAAATGCACTAAAATAAAGTGCCAAATCATATTTCTTTGGGGGGGTTCTTTGATTGAGTAAAAGAGAGGGGGGCATTGTCGCAGCTGGGTTCTCTTCTTTTTAGCATTTCTTCTCTGCATTTCTTCATCATGGATCAAACAAATATGCCCATCCTAACTCCATACAATTACTTTGAGTGGAAATCATGCATGATAATTCACTTAAGGAAAGTTGGATTAAATAGGATAACTATGGGACTTGAAATTGAACCTGCTAAAGATGAAGATAAGCCTAAGTGGTTTAACAAATGTGATGAGGCATTTGGAACATTGTGTTTGTCTGTTTCTCCTAACTTGCTATTTCACATTGAGTCTTTGGATACACCAAATGAAGTATGGACAAAGCTAGAAACATTATTTGGCACACAAGATTCAATGAGGGGTCATATGTTGGAAAATGAATTAATTAGTTTGAGTCCAGGCAATTTCAACACAATCCAAGATTTCTTCACCAAATTGAAATCACTAAGGCTGCAGTTAAAACAATGTGGAATTGAAAAGAAAGATGAACAACTGATTCTCAGTATTCTCTCTAAGCTAAGTTCAGAATATTCTGTGTTTGTCTCTACCTTCTATGCTACTAAGGATGCACTTGGTACTCAATTCACCATGCCATCTTTAGATGATTTTGCTATCAATCTCACTCAAGAACAAGACAAGCTAATCCAGATGGGCATTCTTAAGTCCTCTAAGTCACATGCCTTGGCTGCCAACCAAGGCACAAAAGAACAACAAGGACAAAGTAGTAACAACAATAGTAAGGACAAGAAACAAAAGAATAGCGAAGAGAAGAAGGATTAGATGCTGGTTTCTTCAAAAGCAACTATTGATACACCATCTTCCAAGGGTGATAAGCCTAAGAAAGAAAAGGTCAAATGTGCCTATTGTAAAAGACCTGGTCATGATGAACATAAATGTTTGCAAAAACAACTTGATCACTTGACATACATTCTTGAGAAGAATAATATCAGTGTTCTTGAGTCTATCAAACAAAGTTCTAATGAAGGGTCTAACAAAGAAAAAGAAAATAGCAAGGGGAAAGGAAAGGGCAAGGCTCTTTTTGGAGTTGTTTCCTCACCATCCACTTGGGTTCTTGATTTAGGTACTTCACACCACATGGGTTCATCTAAGGAAGAAATTGCATCCTTGGAGCCATGTACTATGCCTTCTATGTTGATGGGTGACAAAACTCCTATTGAGGTGTGTGGGAGAGGGTCTGTTGATGTGGGGGATGGCACATTCTATGATGTTCTTTATGTATCCTCATTGTCAACTAATCTCCTATCAGTACACCAGATCACTCACATAGGTTTAGGCAAGCGGGTTGAGTTCACTCCTGATTCAGTGGAGATACATGAGTTGCACAATGATTCTACAATTGCAGTTGGGAGAGCAGATCATCAGTCAAGAGTCTATATGTTTTCTCACCTTGTTCTTGATCCTCCTTTGACTATTTTGCTCACTCACTCTAATGATGTGAGCAGATTATGGCATGAGCAGTTTGGCCATCTTAACTTCCACTACTTGCATCAGCTTAACCAGCAGAGCATGGTCACAGGGTTGCCTTCTACTTTGACATTGGAGTCACTTGGAATACATGATAGATCTTCTAATGGGTCAGATTCACTTGAGTAGTCTTCTACCTCCACTTTTGATGCAGAGAGTGATTCAGTGGACTCACCTCCTTCCTCTCCTAGTCATCATTCATAGGTTGATGATTCTCCTCTAGATTCTCCATCTTTTGGTCTAGTTTGGGCTAGATAGACCTTCCAGTTTGCAGGTGATTGGGTTGGGGATCCATCAGACACCAAGCAGACTCATTCACAATTCCAGGATGCTCTACATATCTTTATTGCTACTGCCTCAAATCCACAGTCCTTTCATGAGGCTTCTGGCATTTTTGAGTGGGATACAGCTATGCAGGAAGAGTATAGTTCCTTGATGAGGAACCACACTTGGGATCTTGTCCCTTTTTCTAAGGGAAGAAAAATTATTCGATGTAAGTGGATCTACCAGACAAAATTTGCAAGCTTTGCTGGGGGTATGGGATGCTTCATCTTTTGGGAGGGCCGCTTCCTCTCACTTGGAGTCCTAATTTTCTTTGGGGAGTCTCTTTTCTCTCTCTTTTGGGAGAATTTTATGTACATGGGTACCTCATCAGGGTTGACTTGCCGGGACCCATTTCTACATCCACCTAAGCTTCACTTATGGGGGGGTGTTAGTGTAGTTTTTTTATTTTTCCTATTTTGTTAGGTTTTTCCTACACTTTTAATAATCTTGCTTAGGTTAATAAAGCATGTCTTATTAGGTGAATGGTTGTGAGGTGTCACCTTCCTACATGTGAGCATCCATAGCTATCTTGGGAAGATACTTTGCTATCTTTAGTCCGATAGATGGTTGCTCCTCATTGGTTGGTGTTGCCACCTCCTCCCTCTTCCTAGCCTATATAAGCATGCTACCTAGCTTGTATTTGCATCTCTTGTTTTTGCATCCTCTTAATGCTATTTTGCTTCCAGCATTTGCATTACTTTCTTGGAGACTAACTCTATGATGCTATTTTGATTTTGTATCGTTTTCATTCATAGTTTAGATATTTATTCTTTGCACTAGTTTTTTGGGTTATTAATCTTATCAGATTCTAACAATTGGCTGGACAAAATGGACAAACTTTCCAATTAAATCCCTCAAGTTGTAGGGAGATCTTCATTCTTCTTGTGATTACCCTGACCAAAAGGAAATGGTCAAGTTTATTTTTGAATACTTGCTTAAGTTGCCATCTATAATTTTATATTTGAAATGATTTGGGTCACATAGGAAAAATGTATTAGACATTTATTATTCATAATTCTTTGTTTCTTGGTAGTGAAAAAGTGCACCCTATTATTATATATTCCATACTCTCGGTATGGAGTACTCATATCCTCATTCATTCATAGTTGGATACACAACTCACTCTATTATAATAATTCACATTCTTAGTCATTTACATGATCCATTTCAGCTGGTCTATGCAAAATTAATAGATTAAGTGAGGCATACATGCTTCTTTCTGAGAAGGAAAGAAGTGGTTGTGTTCCTAGTGTGATGACTTGTACTATTCTGATTTATGTATCCTATAGAACAAAATATTTGAAGGCGGCCTATGAAATGTTATGAAAAATGAAAAAGGGATTTGAAACCTATTGACGTAACAACTAGAGTGATCATTGATCATCTTTTGTCGAGGGATCTCGATAGCACAAATACTCTATGAAATGATGTTTAAGATGAAGACTTGGCCCTGCATGTGCTCAACCATGTTGTTTATTAGCCATTGCAATGTCACTAAAATGCACAAGTCCTGAAAGTATCAATTAAAACGTTTGGCATTATTTCAAATATTGAATAAGGCACAAGTCTTGAAAGTACCAATTAAAATGTTTGGCATTATTTCAAATTTTGAATAAAGCAAACTAAATGCTTTGTTTATTTATTTTTATTTTTTGGGGGGATGGGGAGGGTGTTTAATGAGATGAAAGCAAAGGATTTGATTCTAAAAGATTGTCATTTTATTGTGCTCTTCACAAAAACCTTGGGAAAGAATTTATTGGCATATGTTGTGACTCTTCTATTTATCCCAAGTTATTTTTAATTGTTGTTTAATATAGCAATTCTTATTATTGAAAATTTAAATTACATACTTTTATTTTATTATTTAACAAGGTTAACCTACACACAGGTCTTATTGGAAATTTACATAAGTTAATTATTTGTCTATTATTTTACATTGTTATTCTTCTTATTTGAAATGAAATTTTTTATTTCAAATGAAATTATTGTTATATTTTCTACTATTAGTATTAAGTTGGAAATTTTATGTTCCCACAAGTTTGTCAAGATTAATTTATGTTAATGGATTTCGCCTTTAGTATTATATTCTATTTTAATCAAAACATGATAAGGTCTTAATAAATACGATTTCACAAAACAATTAAAAAATTCAAATCCAACTAATCAGTGATACAAAACTTATTGTTATCTCTCATGGTAAAAGCAACAAAACATAAACTTTCTATTAAATGGTACACTATTTTTAGAATATTACCACTATCACTTACATTATTACTCATCAAACTTATATAGACAATTTAGAGACTACTAACTACTTACTACTCACTACTACTAGCTTATTCTCACAATGAAAACTCTCCCACCAATTCAAACATATAATATTAGACCATTTGTTTTCATATGGAGAATGGAGAAGTGGGTTAAAAACAAAAGAGTTGAACTTACTAAAAAATTTCATAATAAAACTCTCTGGCCAATTATTAGATCATTTATTCTCATATGGAGAATGGAGAAGTGGGTTGCAAACAAAAGAGTTAAACTTACTAAAAATTATCACAACAAAAATTCTCCCCCCAATTTAAACATGTAATATTAGACCTTTTTTTTTTTTCATATGGAGGATTGAGGAGTGGGTTAAAAATAAAAGAGTTAAACTTACTAAAAATTCTCATAATGAAAACTCTCCCCTCACCCCCAATTCAAACATATAATATTAAACTATTTATTTCCATATGATAAACATACTAAACATTGAGATCTAGAGTCCTTCAAATTTTATTATGGCATTTATAGAGTATAAAAAATATTATAATGTTATTTGAAAAAAAGGTAATTCTTATGCATTATAAAACATATAATAGTTTTATTTAAAAAAAATGTAATTCTTTTAAAATTATAAATAAGATGAAAATAAATTGTTATTTTGTTGAGAACATAAATAGATATGTTAAAACTATTTTTTTTACTTTCTCTTGTTGAAGAGATTGATATATATCTATATTTTAAAGTTCTTTATAATTGATTAGCAATAGAAGCATAAATTAAAATTATAAAAATTATTTTTGAGAATAATTCATAAATATAGTTGTATGTACAATAAAATGATAGACATAATGAAATAGGCATGGTTATCTAAGTTTATCAAATAGGTTTAACATTATGGCAATAACTCCATTAACAATTATTCATTTGGAAACAAGCTTGTCCAACCTTGCATTAATCTCATAATTTCTATCAATCGCCATGTAACATATGTTACTATCGGCTTAACCATTGCATCTCATTGATGCAAGTGCTCGTACAAATATTGGAATACACATTCTTAGCATATACTTGTTTATTATAAATCCATAACCTGACATGTGTAGGAGTTGTATAGAAGGGTTTAAAACATAAATAGGATTTAGTACTTCTTGAACACAGTTGGAATAATTTTTTATGGTGAACATACAATTTTGGTATGGAAATGGCACACATCGGCTATCAAGCCGAATTAATAAGGTGAATGAGGATCTCTAGTGAACTAGATTACATATTGATGAAACTGGCGTCATTATAGACATGTGTAAGGATTATGCAAAGTTAGGCACTGATATTTGTAAGAAGCGGGAGTATGAAAACCAATAAAAGAAAAATTGCCTATTTGAAAGTTACATGGATAGGCATGAAGGAAAGTGAAGTCCAATAAACCAAAATAATATACCTAAACTAAATGCAATTAAAAAAAAAAAGCCAAAGAAAGGAATTCATCTCCTTATAAAAGGTACAATCTCAGATATGAATTTATTTTAATGTCTATACATCATTTTTGGTATTTCATTTCTATACACAATAAAATAATATGTTATTTCACATAAAGGTGAATATTGTTATCATTATTAAATATATAAAATGAAGGGTATGTTATAATGATTTATGATATATAAATCATGATTATACTTAGAATATAAATATTGTTCATTGTAAAGGGGAATAACCAACCTCTACTATTATTATAACTTGTAGTACAAGTAAACATAGCCTATATTAAGTATAGAATCAATCTAAGTTTATTGATTTGAACTATTATTAATATCATCCATTTCAACATAATTCTTATCTGATTATAGGAGGAGTATAATGTTACCAAGGAGGAGCTTTTCTGAGTCCAAGTAATTGGATCTTTGTCCCAAGATAGGGTAGGGGTCAACGATCCATAATATTTTGTGATGCAGACTTGGACTTGTAAACTTTGAGGGAATCCATTTACAACACATTTGGCATCTAGGCAACTTGGACAACATCTAATATTCTTCACTGAGTTGAAATAATAATATGATCAGTAAGAGAAGGCAATAATATTACCAAGGAGGGGCTTTTCTAAGTTTAAGCAATTGGATCTTTGTCCCAAGATAGGGTAGGGGCCATCGATCCATGATCTTTTGAGACACGGGTTTGGAGCTATAAACTTTGAGGGAATCCATTGCACATTTGACATCTAGGTAACTTGGATAACATCAAGTCCTTCCATCTTTTAAGGATAAAATGTAGTAATTTATCATGATTCACATTTTATTCAAACTTATATATATGTACAAATGACAACTTGTAGTTGAAAGACTCTATCGAAGAATGAAATCATCTTCTTGTCCAGTAAGGCATTAATCAAGAAAGCATTTATTGCATGTCTACATTGTGTCTTCTTTGTATTTTCATGCATTAATGTGTCCACATCATGTTTTCATGTGCCTACTTCATGTTTTCGTGCATCAATGTGTCTATGTGGTGTCTACTTTGTGTTTTTATGCATTAAGACATATATACTCTATAAATCCTTTAGGTCTTTTTACATCTAAAAATATGCTTTGTGTCTATGAATGAATGGTCTTTCTTGAGGACAAGAAAATTTGAGAGGGGCAAACTGTGATATCCCTACCTTGACATATAATTTAATAAATAAGTATTATATATAAAGTCTATAATATTAAAATAATCGATAATGTATATAGAATACTATAATTATACTAAGATGAAAGTATAAATTATTATATATCATAATAATGAAATTATTATTATATAACTGCACACATATATAAATATCATTATATAACTATACACATATATATGTATATGTATATGTATATGTGTGTGTGTGTGTGTGTGTGTGTGTGTGTGTGTGTGTGTGTGTGTGTGTGTGTATTAGATATTTAAAATACTATACTATAAATAATACATACACACAAATATATATATATATATATATATATATATATCAACTATTTTAAATGCTATAGTATATGATAATTACATCTTAATTATATATTAAAATAATAATTAAAATAGTATTATTAATTACAAGAAAGATGATTCATATAATTAATATAATAATTAAAATAATATATAATTATGTTATTAATATAATATACTTAACATTAATAATAAATGGACATGACTCTGTATATGTGTGTGTGTGTGGGGAGAGAGTATCAAACATTGGAAAGGGACATCATTGGGGAAAAATAGAAAAAGTTATTAAAGATTTGGATTTTATAAAACAATGTCCTGAAGGGACATTACATAAAATGGCTTAGGGTCAGGTTTTTTTATATGTTATGAGATAGTAGCTTCTTGCAGTTGTATTGAGTTGCAAGGGATTGTAGATTGTAATCAAGTTGTAATCATTGGATAATAAGAATATTAGACTCACTGGTTGGTGGATGTATCCTAGGGACTGGGTGAACCATGTTAAATATTTCTATAATGGGCACCCCTGGATGTCCCAAAAACTAAACCAAATTGCTGAAAGGAATTATGTCAAACAGTTTGCATTCAACTTCTTATTTCTCCATTTAACGTTTTAATCCCCTTATAACTCCAGAAATCAAATGTTTATTATTTGTTGTGTTTCGTGCATAGAATTGGTATCATACAACATAAACAAGAAAGAAACTACAATGATATGCAAAGTGGAAATGAACTGCTGCTAATAAAATGTTATTTTCAAAATTCATAAAACCAAATACATGGTAGATTTATCAACTCACTAATTACTTCAGTAGTATTGACATAATACTCCAGCCTATGCTTACGAACTTGCTGCTACAATACTTTTTCCTTCAATCAGTCCACTACCTTCATAATACCATTCCCTCCAAGCGGCATAAGCGTCGGACAAGTAGTGAAGAAGATATGAGCAAAATACCAAATCTTCTTGTAGCCGGAAATGCAACTAAACTGCCTCATAATGAAGCCAATAACAAAGAATTCCAAAGGCCAAACCCCAAGGGAATGACGTCTAGAATGTTACAAGAGAGGATAGACGTCCTCAAATGCCAAGAACAGAGCTGCAACTCACACACCAATTTCTTCTCATATTCAACCTGCCTAATGAAGCCACAAATGCTTCCTTTTATTCTATTTCCAAGGGTCCGCTCAACTCATATGGGCAATGTGGGATAAAAGATGTGTAATATATAAAACATATATTAAAATACCCCTTATGTCTCCCTTGGGTACACATCACCATAAAATAAATATTAAAGTAACACTTTAATATTTTACAATTAAATCAGATGTTACTTTAATAAAACTTCAGGCATTAAAATGTATTAGAAATCAGACTCCGAATAATGCGAGTGATAGCTCATTGAAAAGCTCTCATCGAGGAGTATCGAGTCCAATCACCAAAATTGACCTGCATCGTGTCCTATCGACTTACTAAAAATAGTAAGTATGCCTGAAATTGAGTAAATCAACTTCGTTTTGGCCCAAACTGGAAATGACTAGGCCAAAACACTCCAGGATCCCATTAAACCCTTCGTTAGCCCTCGGGACCATGTAGAAAAAGGCTAACACACACACACTTGGTCAACTGCTAAAATGGGGACATTACAATTTGTGTCTTGTGTTCTCTTTTGTGTGTTTTATGTTTTTTTTGATATAGGTTATATTTTCATGTAATTGTTATTTTTGTCTCTTTAACTCTAACAAGAAGTTGCACTTGTTAGAAGATCTACACATTTATTATCCTTATAAGGTAGAGATGAAATAGAATGAGACACATATTTGGAAAGAAAGCTTAAGGATAAATCGTGATATCTAGTCAACTTGGTATCCTCAATTAATCTATTACAAAATCAATTTTGAAACTCAAAAGATTTTAATACATTTCACCTAAAGGGATAAAGTCCCATTTAGTCCAACAATAGTGACTTAATATTTTTCAATATTAGAAGATAAGTTAAGGTGATATGATAAAGGTATAGGTTTCTTTAAGGGTGATATAAGAACAACACCAACACCTACATCTAGATGTACCAAAGTATAATTCTCATGTGTCATTAGTGTCTATAGATAAAACAAATTTGTCAGGAAAAGTAACATAGTAGAAGTTGAAGGAGATTTGGAAATATGATCAATCAATATTTCCCTTTAGTTGTCTTTTAAGAATAAAATAAAATAATATCACTCGACATCACAATCCATTTAGCTAAGAGTCCTGATAGATCAATTGTTGAGAAAAGATGTTTTAATGGATCAAATTTTATGATGACATTGATTCCAACATTAAGAAGGTAATGTTAGAGTTTTTTATAAGAAAAAACTCAAGTAACACATTATTTTCTATCATTGTGTATCAATTTTTATAATCCACCAAATTATGTTTAATGAAATACATTGATAACTCTTTTCCATTCTTATTATGTTGAGCTAAGATAGTAGCTAAAACATTCAAAGACACAAAAGTGTATAAGAATAATGGTTGATTAGGTTGAACAAGTTGTAGGATAAGAAGATTAGCAAGATATTGTTTGAATTATTTGAATGTTTGTTTACAAATTCCAAGATAAAGTAGTGTCTTTCTTTAGCAAGTAAATGAAATGAATCATAAGATTTTCCAAGTGTGATACAAACCAAAGAATAACTTGCATTTTTTTTAACTAGGAAGTTGTAAAATGTTTTGGAGAGATGACATATTAACAATGACATCAATATTTTTTAGTATCCAGCCTAATACCCCAATTTAAAATGATGAATCCAAAAAAAATTCCATTGTCCACATCAAAATAATATTTATGAGGATTCATGATCATACCATATTTATGACTCTGTTCAAAGATTTGACTAGGAATAGGAACACGATATGAGCAATGAATTTGGAAAAAATAAAATCAATATAATATTCAAGAATGTTATGAATGTAACTGTGAAAGATAAGGTCATAACACATTTATATGTAGCACCCACATTTTAAAATCCAAATGTCATCACAACCCAATAAAATGTTCCTCACAAAGTAATAAAATAAGTATTGTATCGATCTTGAGTAGGGATGAAGATTTAATCATAGTCATAAAAGCCATCCATGAAAGATAATAAAACATGTCTTTCTATAGAATCCACAATCATATAAATGTTAGGAAGTTAGAAATGATCCTTCAAGGAAGCTTTCTTTAAGTCACAAAATTTAGTACACATTATTATTTTATTGTCACCATTGGATACACCTACATTGTTTGAGATCCAAGGAGAATTATCAATAAGATAAATAAAGCCAACATTAGGGAGATTTCTTATTATAGATTTCACAAGAAGATAAATATTGAGATTCATCTTGTTTATCTTTTTTTTTACCAACTTAGAGTTAGGAAGAAGAACAATATTGTGCATAATAATTTTACGGTTAATACAAGGCATATCAGAATAAGAATAAGAAAAGAAATCAATGAGTTTAACAAGAATGAAAGTAACCTCTTTCCATTCATCTTCATCTTGACTATTTCTAATTTTTTTGATTTTTTTTTCATGTTATAAGGATTCATTTGCACATCAATGATAGCAGTGATAACAATATTACTTTTTTGAGAGAAATCCATTGGCAGAGGGGATCGTGTCAAGAACTAATCTCTTTCCCGAAACATGCTTCAACATTAACACAATAAATAAATCTCCTTGTGTGATGAAAATAACAAAAATCATCACATGACCCTGAGAATTTAGCTAAAACATCATTGGTACTAAAGGTATCGAAAGAATATTGTTGATCAAAATCAATGAGATGAGGATTCACAACTTTCAAAGGTCCAAAAGATGTTGTTGATATTTATAGTTATTGGTTGTGGTTTCTTGTAAAGATTAAATCCTAATTCATAATAATGTTCATGACCCTCATTGTCTAAGCTCACTTGAATTTCTTTTTCATATTTTCCACATCCATTTAAATTGAATCCATATTTTGATAACAAATGATAACCAAGAGCATAACAAGAAGCCATATATGAAATATTACTTTAATGGTACCTCACAAGTCACCATGTCATAATATTCAGGTTTTCTAGTTTCTAAACACTCATCAGTGGAAGAAGAAGCAAAGTTGTTAATAAGATAATTAGAAAGAGCTTTTGGTGTTGTAAATTATTTTTCAAAGTTAGGTTGTTGACATTCAAATTTGGAACTTTGTAATCCCCAATAGAAGCTGGTGTAAAATCTAAGGATCCCCAATCATCATCTAAAAGGACACTAGCAGGAGAAGGATCATCCTTGGGTTCTTGATCTTGACTTTCTTAAATAGACATAGGTTTAGTGCTTAATTCAATATTCAAATAGCTATTGGTTTATCACCTACCATAAGAGTGCACACCAATGTTTTTATAGATAAACTTGACTTTTTGATAAAGATTTTACTCCCATTATACATTCATGTCATCATTAGTGATAAAAATATAGTTGAGGATAATAGAAGGTATTGGTCAATGAACACTATTGTCATGCCCAAAATACGAGGGCAAAAACACAATTTTTTAAAAATAAAGTTAATAATTAAAAGTCACTAAGTTTGATATGTTTATTTCACAATTAAAGTATAGGTTCACTACATTTACTTTAAAGTTTATAATCATGAGAATGAATCACTCGTTAAATTTATACTCTCGCTATTAACTTGATATCGACAATAGTTATGTTATTACTTTAACTTTACAACAATGTATTAAAATTTATTTCAATAACAATTTAAACGAATTTAGGTTTAATTAATTTGAAATATATAAATTTTTAAACTTATTTTAAATAACTGATCTACCTTTAAACTAAACAACATCAAATTTCTACTAACTTAAAAATTAAACAAATCTAATACTGATTTAAATTAAAACTAAATCTAAATGTCATTTATTACTACTCCTATTTAAAACTTAAACTAATATAATAAAACAACTTGCAATCAATAAAATTACCAAATGATACTATTTAAATTAATAAAACTACTAGGTTAAATAATAATAAAAATCTAAACTAACATGCTAACATAATTTAAACTACCTAAGATTTAAAAACTTTACATAAAATAAGATGTACTAAAGCTAACATTAAAAAAAAACATTTAAATTAATAAAATGCATAACACTAATCACTTAACAAACTTAAAACTAATATTAAATAAAAATCTAACATTTATTACATGCTAACATTTAAAAATACTTAAAACAAAGTAACACTGACTTAGTAAAACAATTATGAAAATACTAACATTAATTTAAAACCATTTTTAATACACTTAAAAAAAACATAATTTAAAACAATACTAAACTACATTCAAACTAACTTTACATTTATACAAACTAAACTCCCAAACTTATTAACTACACCCCTAACCCACTCCTCCACTAAAACTAAGCGCTTTTCCATGTGCGCTGCCCAACACTCCAAAGCTGACCAAAGTGTTGACAAGCGTACCTTGAGGGCAGGTGTGTGTGTGTGTCCTCTTTTATTGCGTGAGTCAGTCCCTCTAAGTGGGCACTCCATAGCATATGAAGGACTATAACACTTGTTTTATTTTTAAACAAAAACTATGTCAACAACTTGACATTAATGCTTGCTTAATAATCACTTTTCCTGCCAAGTCACGTGGTCAAACTGGGCTGCAAATTCCATGGGAGGTACTAGGGTCGAGTCACCATAATTGCATTGAGTTGGTTTAAAGCTCAAGTCTGCCCTTGCTTCCAAACTGACACCCAAAAACAAAGTGATAAGATATGCATTAATTTTTTTTTAAAAAGGCTTCCACACCCATCTCCCCCCAATCACATCTTAGGTGATGCACTTCCCCAATCCATTTGACTTGCAAGGGATGTTATGTCAGACGTGCCAAACCATAGCAATATGCCTAGGATGGAGAAGTAATTAAGTTAAAAAGTTTTCTAGGTAAGTATAGGAAAGGGGGTGAGGAGTTAAGTGTTAAAGTTAAGTAGGTAGATATGTTAGGATATTTAGATTATTAAAAGTATATATATATATATATATATATATATATATATATATATTTGAATTTAAGTTTAAATTATAGAATCAACATAATATTCTCTGTTATTTCTCTAAGGACCAACTTATTTTTCTCCATACAATTTCCAGAAAGCTTTTTGCTCCTGGAAGTGCTCTTTTTTTAAATTCCTTCTCAAGCTTGCATCTGTTCTTTTTTAAATACATTTCAATACAAGGATATATATATTTTTTGTAAATTTATGTTCTTGAATTAATCTTGTAACAAGGGTGTAGGCTTTCATATTCAATTTGGATCTATCATTTTCATATTTTAACAAGATGATTGAGAAATTTGTTTTATTAACAATGAGAAATTTATGGTATGTCCTAATACATATGATATTTGGTTGAAAATTCAACATGAAAAATTCCTTACTTAACATGACTAAACTTGAACATTGCATAATTGAACATCACCATGTGATCTATTCCACATTTCACATATCCATAAACTGAAATAACATAAGATACAATGCAAGGGGTTTCTCAATCTTTTCTCTTCTATTAATCAACCTGGTTCAAGGCTCCATTAGGAAAGAACTAGTAAGAAAACCCAACGTCTTTGCCAAAACATCAAAATTTAAAATACACCTTTACATAAGGTTACAATTCAAATGAAATCTCTTCTAGGTCCTTCACAAGAGGTCTTTTTCCAATATCTTCAATGCACCAAGGGAACCATGGAGAGATAAGAACCAACATGGAGGTAAAACAACATAATATGATGAACAATTCAAGCATGCATTCCCAACCCGATTTTGCACAATAGGTTCAACATTGAACCAAAATAGGAGGGAGGTGGATTTTCTAAATAGGAGATGTCAATCACCATACCATAACATAGCCTTTTCGGGGCTAATAATTCAAAAACTTTTGTTCTTCTACAAATTCCCTTTCGAGGCCAATATAACAAGGGTATTCATTCCTTCCCTTCTTCAAGAATTCAAATTTCCATACAAGGTATGGGATGACAAGTAGGGGCCCATACACCCTACCCTCTTTCCCTCCTCTCACCATGAGAGGAGACTCTACACTATTGAGGTCCAACTAAGGCCCTTCCCCCATACATGGACACTTCTTCCCTATCCAAAGGTGAGTGATGCCAAAACAATCCCCATGAAATTCCCTCAAAAATAAAACATCAAGGAAAGCATAAGAATAACATCAAGAAACAAGTTAAGATCCCTCCAATTCAACCCCAAGACACAAGCAAGCAATACAAAGAACAACACAATGCCTTATGCATGATTCAAGCATGAACAACATGAAAAAACAATTCAAAAGAGTGAAGAACTCCTACCTTCACAAAAAGTTATGGCAAAATGGTAAGTTGAGAAGAACTTTTCCTTTTCTTCCTTCAATCTTCAAACTTTCTCCAAAACTAGAGATTGGGTAACAACCCCAAGGCTACTCCAAATTGCCTCTAAGTATGATCCTTAACTCAACTAGACTTCAAGTAACCTCAAGATGGAGTTTTGGGTCACCAACTCAAGTAGGAGACAATCAATTTTCGCAATCAACTAAAAATGGGGTTTTTGAATGACCCTAAAAGTCAACCAAAGAGACTAAGGGGTTGGAAAGTGCTCCCCACCCATATCCTTACCCTTAGGGTACTTAAATTTAATGTTTTTAAACCTTAAAGACTCAATAGGAAACAAAAAAAGGCTAGGAGAATACTAAGACCAATTAACAACCTTCAAAGAAAGACAATGCAAAGATAACACAAATTAACAAGGGTTTTAGTTCCATCTTTCCATTGGGTTTCCTGGCTAAATTTTTTGCACACTCATTGCACACATCAGTATTTCAAGAAACACAAGTATATATATATGTAAGAATACGTATCAAGAAATTCATGTAAATTAAAACATCCATTTTCTACAAATCAATTTTTTATCTAATTCTACTTATATTTTTGACCATTAAAATTGCATAATCAAAGTGTTAGTTTTGCATTCATTTACTTCATCATTATACATGTTCATAAAGCATTAAATGATGAAATTAAATAACTAAAGTAAAGCATCACACATCATAAAATAGCATTACAATATTCAGTGCATCAAGTAATGTCTCGACATATCGAGTCATGAGTACCAAAATAATTAAAGTATCAACTAAGCTACGATGGGTCAGGGTGAGGCCTCACAACTATTACTGAGCCATAATATATCACCCAAGCCAAGAAAAGATAAATGACTTATTGTTGAGAAATATTATTGAAAGAAGGAGATTGTTGAAGAACATTATGTGTTTCAATCATTGTTTTGTCACTGATGTCAAACCTGTTATTTGCTAGTAAGACAACTACTTATAAGATTCAAGTACTATCACTTAGTTGATTGATGAAGAGGATTTGATCAAAAGATGTAACTGTAAGGAAACTTGCAATAAAGAATATAACTATTTTCATATAATCCATAATAGATCTAAAATAAATATGCAATTGAAATCCACATGCAAGAGAATAGACAACATACCCACAAAAATGTAACACAAAATGTACCCTGGGAAACCCTCATAGAGGGAAAAACTCCAGCCTCCAAAAGCATCCATCACCATGTATTATTCAGCAAAAACACTATTGCAATACAACCATGGAAGCCTTCAAAGCCATCGCCATAATTGAGCAATCAATGTGAACAAGCATGAATCCACAAATCCCATGCCATGCTTCCAACCTTCACAAATGCTCCCTTGGCTAACCTGTCAAGCCTTGTCTTGCTCAACTCTTGCCTTTTTTCTTCTCCTTGTCACACCAACAACTACTCTTGTGGCTGCTTGTATAGTAGCAAGTCCCACTATTACATAAAATATGTGCTACCTAACCCATTGACCCCACATTTAACATTGAAAATTTAATTCTTTTCCCCAATATTAAATAATTACATCAAATATGATCACAATGTTATAATACAAATCATCAAGTATATCCCACGGGAATATTTACATGTTGCATGTCCATCTAGGCACTACATTACATAATAATAAAATAATAAAATTTAAGCAATATTATGCAATGTGTGCAACACCCATTATCTCAACAATCTCCCACGTGTTGTATACATTGCATAGGGTCAATCTACAACCACATAAATGAACAAGGGAACAATCCCTCCCAGCACATCCACCATCATGGATCAAAGTACATGAAGTGCTCCATCCTAGTACCTATAACAAAATCAAAGTATCCAACATCTCAAACATGAATGAAGCCACCTCCTATTATGCCACTATCATTGGACATACATAGAAACCATCCAAAGAGAAAGCCACCCAACTTGTCACATTAGAAGATCATAAAATCCTGTACCAACTAAAATGTCAAGCACAAAAAATTGATCCAAAGGTAACCACATATATCCATAGTTATCAAAATATCTATAGCTGAAATAACACCCACAACAAGTGCCAACCCATCCAACTATCCATACCTCCAAAGGTATACCAAGTGAATCTTACATCATCAACATATTCAATTTGTAACCTACAATCACAAGCTTCAAGAGCAATACTTGTCACATATATACCAAGAAGCTCCCGCTATAAAAGATAATGTCAAATGTATAATCAATCCACTCACAACATCTCAAAGAAGTGAATCCATGTAGTCTCAAGGAAATCCACAATACATAAATTGATATCCCGTAAGAACAACTCTCATAACAAGTCTCCAACACTCTCCCAAGTTCTCCACAACCAAAAGAGGAAAGAGAGAAATGAATAACCATGTAATCTCTCACATGACATACATGAGCACAAACCAGTGATCACAATCTCCAACCAATCTCAAATCCAATGTAAGTGAAAATCGAACATCTAGGAAGATAACCAAGACCAAAGAGAAACCATGCAAATCATAACCTATATCATGTCCTTCTACACACACCTCTAGATGTAAACTGAAGCCACAACAACACCCAAACCATACCATATAACTAATCATGGATGTAAACCTCTCACAAGAAGATCAAACTCATAAACCATTCTTAAACCAAGGAATATGCCCAATGTAAAACCATCTCCCAAACTAAACCAGCATAACAACATATGAAAATGGAGATAAACAATGCTAAACCATCTCTCAAATGAACCCTCTAGAACTAACTCATGTACCATAGCTCAAGATCCATATCCATGAAAGACAAGCATAAATATAATGCACCTGAGAAAAAAATTATCGGCTATACCTCTCAAGTAGAAAACTGCCGAGTAGACCAAGAGTGGGGAATGAGAATAATCATCAAGATACCCAAGTCTCCAACCAAGACTCATCTAAGAAAAATCTCTTCTCAAATCCATATCAGGTGACTGCCCCTTGGGCTTCTTACTAAACCATCAACTGTCCCAATAAATACTTCTCTAATCCAAGAGAAATCAACATCACCACCATCTCTAAGTATCCATGAGCACCTATAACCAATCAATCCATGCCAACTTCAAATGCAACATAGCAATATCATGAAGTATCCAACTTATGATCAATGTACTCAATACCAAGAAACTAAACCAAGATCATTGTCAAAGTTCCAACCATGGCCTCAGGAACATAAACATGACAACATGATCTAACCCATTTCAACCAAAGAGATAACATGCTCCATATGAACATACTATAACATGTCACAACTCTAAACACGTATCAAGAGTATACCATGACATAAAAAATGAAAACTATCCTCACACCAAGGATAACATGTCAAATGAAAGGATAAACTACACCTTTACCAAGAACCATGTGTGTCCTCAAGATGCAACCATCTCCACACACCATGAAGAAAACCATCTCCACATACCATGAAGATAACCAAGAACCCCATGAATCCTTAAGATCTAACCATCTTCACACACCATGAAGATAACCAAGTGCACCATGTAAATGTCAAATATGCTTCTGCAGCAACAAGATCTAAGACAAACCTCCAACATCTGCAAACACTCAATAAATATATTAATGCAAAAAAATCCCATTGAAATATGGTACCAAGTCACCCATGGCATCATAAAATCCATCTCCTACATTAAGATCCTCTAGGTCTATACCCACACAACCAAAGTGTCAGTACCAAGTGAAACCAAGATCTCCAAGCCAAGAAGATATAAATCAAACCAGGAACTAATCATGCACTGTCACCTCATCATTGTCACAAGATCCCACTAAATCATGTATCCAAGATATCCATGACATCATAATGAAAACACCATCCTCTAAGCATGAGAATTAACCAAGGCATCGAACCATCAAAGAACTCAAAGTGCACATCATGAGCTCCTCAAAAGAAACCAAATAACCATGATCCTCAACCAAGAAGATAGACGACCATAACCAAATTAGGAATCCAAACCAATTTTTGGAATTAACAAGTGGGAAGATTTACTTCTAAGAGGGGGGGTGAATCAGAACTAACTAACTTTAACCTTTTCAAATCCTTTTAGCTGAAACCATTCACATGCATCTAATTCATCTGATAAACATAAAAGTAAAGACATGCATGAAAATAGATAACACACAAATGTGGTAGCCCATAAACCCTCCAAAATTAGAAGGTAAAACTAGGGTGGGCATGACACCCACAAAATATGACTACAACAATGTGTAACTTGTTCAAGGTTACAATGTTTGACCACTTCCAATGGTCTGCCCTATGAAAGGCCTGTCCTGTTAAAGACTATCACACCCTATTAAAAGTGACCTAGTTAAAGAATTTCACTACTCTACTAAAAGTAGACCTGGTTAAAGGACTTTAGTACATTCACTTGGAATGCCACCCTGTTAATGGATTTACAAATGGCTACTAGGCCAGCCTAAGTCCATAGGATTTCCATATCTAATACAATTGCTAGAAAGTATTAGAAAAACTTTGAACTAATAGCTTGCAATCCTTAATTGTTGATTTTAGATCCTTGTTCTGCTCTCTCTGCTCTGATCCTTACTTGATCAAATATGTCACTCTGCGTAACTTTGATACTCTATTCTTGATGCGTAACTTTGATACTCTATTCTTGATCAATTGAATTTTGCAATGCTAATCTATTATTCACTAAGTCTTTTCACCCTTATGCACTTTGCTATAATTCACCCATACACTTTTCTCTCACGTATCCTCTATCTTGCGTAATGGGGTCTCGATCTCGTTTTAAATATTTTGAAGACTTAGGGTTAGGTATGAATCTACGATCAATATTAAATCTTCATTTCTCACTCATTTTCTTGCACTTTTCCTATTGGTTGCATGCTTTCTCCATTTTTATTATTGGTTGCATGTTGATTACATAGGTAATGCAAAATATTTGATCTTATCTTCAAGATCCTTTGAGATTCATCCCATGTTGGCTCAAAAAATGGTTCACATCTAAATTTGTGAAGATACAAACTCATATGTTGATTCTGTGTTACTTGACACTTACTAATTGTTGATGCTTAGCACATATAGGAAAATTGGCTCACTCGGCTCCTATAGTAATTTTGTTTCACTTGACATCGATAGTGACTCAACATCTATACTTTGCTTGGCACTTAAACTTTACTCAGCACCTAAAGTTCACTCGGCACCTATTGAATTCTCTGGCTTGACATACATTATAGCTCGACTTCTGTATTATACTCAACATCATCTTGAGAATTGGTTAAGTGTGTTGACACTTAATTTTCAAAACCAATCTGAGACTAACACTAATGAACCTATATATCCAATCATGTCATGCCAAAATCTATGGCACCATGATCACATCCATGAACTCGAGCATCTGAATCTTAATATGTCCAACCTATCAGCATAAAATAGTCAACCACAATCCTTTGCCATGATTGAACCTAGTAACAACATCTCATCCCTTCTACATGAAGAAAAAATCAACAAATCATGTGACTTAGGGCATAGATAATCCAAATCGAAGCCACCAATCTAAATATGCATCAATAATGAAAGATCAACGAGAAAAGACAACCCATAACCTAGCTATAAATGCAACCTATAAGTATAGACCACTTACAACACTACACAACTTGTAGACCCAATAAGTCATCATACATATCTAAACCAAACATTGATAACCATATCATCACGAGACGAATCTAAAATATGAATTGAGTATACAATGATATCAAATCTTAAATCTCCAAAATATACAATGTCATAAACTCACAATGTTACCGTAGTCAATATATACCATAAATTGTTCAAATCAATAGATCACCAAATAAAACATGTCAAACATGCACCAAATCTGAACCAATGTGTAGAGCTCTCCAAGAGCTTTTTGTTGACTACTCGAAGTCTAAAATTTGACTCTGTATGCCCAAGTTATGCCCTAATCTGTGCTCCAGATAAACAACATCTAACTTTCAGGCTCTTAAAACTTGACAAAATGTCAAAATCATAGAACCAAACCTACACCAATTTGTAGTGCTCTGAATTAGCTTTCCAACACCTATAAAAAGTCTAAAATCTGATATTTGAGAGAAAGTTATGGCCATTTTACTAAGATAGTCTTTTAACCATTTTCACTACGATTTTTTTTTTTGACAAAAATTCTGATGGGATTAATTTTGATGGCCATCATGGGTTGAAACTAAAAACCTATTTCATTACCTCTGAACATGGCCAAGCTAGGGCATATTATATATCAAAATTTATGGAAACATCAACCTGAATCTAATAGTGAGGTCTATTTTTACTCAGGAGGTCATTTTTGCAAGCTACCTCCTAAAACCCTCATTTAAATGAAACATCCAAAAAATCTTTTTGTCCAAAAAATTTCACATGCCAAAATCTTTTAACATCCCATCATAATAGCAAATTGAAAACTCTTAGATCTATAATAAACAACTCATATATCTTGCCCTTTCTTTTATCCTCTCATGCATTCCCATGAATTCAATCTAAGGTTACAATAATAAAACCATAGCTCTGATACCACTTGTAAGGAAAACTACAATAAAGAATATAACTATTTCTATATAACCCATAACACATCTGAAATAAATATGCAATTGAAATCCACATGCAAGAGAATAGAAAACATACCCACAAAAATATGACACAAGATATACCTTGGGAAACCATTGAATCACCTCACAATAGGTGTTCCATAGTCATGCGCTAGGCCTGACTTAGGAATAATCTATTCAAGATAAGGACTACTTTTCCCCTACCATGAGGTGCATTTAGATTGTCAACCCAAGGACGTATACTTGAAATGGTCGGCACAATACGTGCACTAGGTACCTTGATGAGTCATTATGCTTGTGCTGCAGGAAAGTAAAAATGCAAAGGAAGGAAACTACACTACTGCTATGGAAAGGAAACTATTGAATCTATGAATGTTGAAAACACAATGACAAGATAACAGAGATTCCATCTTGACTCATCCATTAGACTATTCTTGCAGATGCTGCAGGAACGTTCATGAAGTGTGATGCTGCAGGAAGGAATTGACTAGCTACGTCTTACTTAAAATATTGCTAATGCTTAGTAAAATGAATCTATTCTATCCTAATCTAATCCACCTTCCAAGTGGGCCCCCTTGGTTGGCTTCTCTAATCTACCAACATAGGATAGAAACTAAAGAGAACTAATTCATTTCATTAATCAGTCATTACATAATTCAGAATTGTAAAACACAACTGCAACAAACTGTGAATCAGTGTTCTCTCTTACTCGATAAAACTTATCAAAAACCAAAAACTAAAAAAATTTACACATAGGAGTCGATCCCGACATATATAGGGAATCTACTCTTTATTACATAACAGAAAAGTAACTATCCTGAGTTAAGTCCGCAGGAGAGAATATAGGAGAACAACTGAAAGTGAAAAGGAAGGATAACAGAATTGAGGAGGGAGCAATGAAGTCGCGACATCCGCTTGTTACAACATAAATGCAGAAAAGGTAATGGCTCATAAAAACTCCTCCTTATTCACTGTCATGTTTCCTGGAGTGGTTACAACTTCCTTTTCATGGTTTTTCCTTGATGCTCATTTCTCCTTCAATGCTGTCGGCAACCAACTTCTGTATTCTTCTGCTCATTCTTTAATCCTTATCATCAAGTTAGTTATGATATAAGACATATTTGCAAATAAACATCCATCAAACTAAATTCAAGCATAAGAACGCACATTTGGATATTTATATGAAATACTGCATATTAGATATAATTTAGGCAAAAGATGACATAGTTTTTCTACCCCATAAATCATCAAAGGTTTATCAAACATAGGCTTATAAGTGTTAAAACAAGGATAAACTAAGTATCATAAAGTATCTTAAACATAACAAAATAAAGACATTTTTTAGACTCATCATCTGCCCCTTGCTAAACTAATGCTTGTCCTCAAGCATTACACTTCTTTGTCAAAGATCTGAGCTCCCCAACTTTTGTCTTTCCCTTTCTGCTGCTCTTGAAGGTGTAATAGAATCCTCTGGTCCTTTCCCATACTTCTCGCCTGTGGTCTTCCTGCAACTTATCAAGTTTGTCAACATCAATATCATAGAGGGACCATAAAAGCATTGGAGGTTGCATGGTTAAAGGACACCATAGCTCTGGCCTTAGTTGCTTTTCCAGTTCTAAATATTTTGGAACTCTATATAGTGCTGCTTCCAAATTAATAGGACTATGTGGCTCTGATTTCTTGAGAGAATCAGGTAACCGTGCCCATCTACCTCTTACTCCGGTCATAGCTCTCTAGAATGTAAAGTAGGGCAAGTTTTCATATTCAACATATACTTTGGCTCTAGCAGAAAATACCTTCTTTCTAATGTCTGGATTACTCTTCCCATAGGTTAATGTAAACCAGTCTCGAAGCATTTCTTTTGGTTGTTTACTTTCTGCCCTCAAGGGTAAAGGTTTTGTTCTCTCCTCATCTATATAATTAACCAGTTGTCTATCATAATTCGCCTCATTAGACATCCATGACATTAAAGCTTTCAAATGCACATCTCCTATATAGAGCAAAGGATTCCACTCAGTTTCTGTAGGAATGACAAAATTATGAATATACAACTCACACAATAGATTTTGCTACCATGGTGGTAAGGTTTAATACAACCCATAAAACTCTTGTGCGGTTTTGAATTCTGCATTTACATTTCTAAGGGTTAACATCAACTGAAACAAAAGATATTGTTCTTCCAAACAAAAAGCATATACTCAAGGAGGTGGTCTGCAAGCAAGAGCTTGATCATCTAATTTAAGTGCATGTTCCATGCGCTGTTTCTGTCTTTCTAGCTGTTCTTTCAATTCTTCAATCTCCTCATTTTGTGATGTTATGATCTTGCTCATTCTTTTCTTCTCCTCTTTCCATAGTGCTTCAGCAAATAAATGTTGTGCATATAATTGGAAAAGGAGTTTTTGCAAGGTGACAAGACTGTTATCCTCTTCATAATCCTTTTTCTTTTTCTGTTCCCGCCATAGATGTTCCACCAAACTATTGATCCATGTTGACTTATAGGGGACTAAGGCAGTATTTGAATCATGACATACATGAACTACTTCATTCTCATGGATTGAAACACCTGGTAAATCCGTTAAGGTTTCATTAATTTCTTGCTCACATGCTGCAGGAGGACTACCAAAAGCTTCTGTCATCTCAGTGTGAAGGGGAGAATGATTAGAAATTATCTAAATAGGAGACTCTGGAGCAGGTGCTTTAGACAATATAGGATTTTTAAAAATCTGCCCTCTCATTCTAGGGCTTCTTCATAAAGGAGTCTCTTCTTGTACTATTTTCTTTTGTCTACTTTTCTGTTTCGGTATCACTGCTGCAGGAACCTTCTTTGTTTTCTTCTGTTGCTTAATTGCAGGACTAGATTTTTGTTGAGCAACAGTTTCTTCTGGTGACTTCCATTTCCTTTTAGCTTGACTAGTAGTGGGTTTAGGGATGTCCTGTTCAGGTGGAGGCACATTCTCTTGAGTGGAAGCAAATTCCAGTTCAATCCCTTGTGCGTTTTCTATTTCAGCTCCCTCAATATTTTGTTCTGCAGGCTCACTACTGGGAACTATGTTTTCCTCACCCTGCCGTTCACTAGGGTCAACTTGGGGTTGTAGGGTTTTAAATTTCACAAAGTCATCCCATGTTAAAGGGGATATATCCTTAAGAGACCTTTCTATTAACAACTTAATCAAGGCATGGTGAGTGACAGAATTATCTTTCCCTTTTTGAGTCTCTTCCACACTAATAAAGAGCATATTATACAGAAAATTTGGAAGATTCACAACAATATTGTGCCTTATACAATTAAGCAACTTAAAATGGTGTGCATGTAAGTGAGAAAATCTGCCTTCACAAGTAAAATACCTGATGACATGCATTGCTAGGTTAGGGTATGGAGGTGGCAAAGACAATCTCTTGCATGCCTGCTTTGTAACATCCAATGGAGGGTCATGTGGGGTAGTGAACTGGGCCCTTGCTGACCTAGCGTCATGCAAGCTCGGATAATGCTCTCCAATAGGAGGTAACCCTGTTACTTCTACAATTCGGTCTTCTATTGCAATTACTGTCAAACCCCATACAAAAGCTTCATCTTCATCAAATGTCCTGGTGAATTCTACAGCTGCTTCTTCATCATATGCTGTTAAATTCAAACAATAACCTAACCACCTGCATACATTGAATCTTCTTACTGCTTCTATGTCAGAGAGCAACAAAATGTGCTCGACTGGCTCTTTTCTCTGTAAACCTCCTCTCATTTCTTGATACTTTTGCTACTTTGTTTCCCTCTCCCTTTCTAAATGCAAATTTCAAAACTCTACATTATTTCTCAGACGCTTCACTGCTTCTTTTTGGGAACATTAATTGCCATAACCAATTGTTATGTGCCATAATTAAACTTTAGGTAAAAGTAAATCATGAATTTGCGTGTAAATCGTTCGAAAACATGGTTCAAATGCCAAATTTTTTTAAAAATAGGTCACATCATGGCTTAGCATGAAAAATTTGGCACGAACAAAGAAAAATTCATTCAGAAAGTGGGAGTACAACACTTGACATGGCATACTTATGGCAAAAAGTTCTCATTAATAAAGGGTAATGCCAAGATTTTCAAAAATCATCACAGTTAATCAGGCATGTCATTGGATAGTATGACACTCCCCTGCCCCCTGCTAATTTTATGACAAGTGTCTGCACGTGTCAGACTAGTATGGGTTAGGGACTGGAATACGTCGTAATTATAGAGACTATGCAATATTATATATAATTAACAAAATCTGCAAACTTATAAATGAATAATAGTTTGAACATGTTTATACCTGCCAAGCGGATTGTCAGATGCTCCAAAAAAAAGGTGGCGGAAGTAATGTAAATGGAAGCATCCATAAACATGTGCAGATTTGATTGAAAACACAAACATGTAAGTACATAGAAAGTGAGTGGATGGAAGATTAAGAAATGGAGTGAGGTGGATGGATGGAAGATAAAGATATGAATGGAAAGGAATATCATGAAAAGAAAATGGACTTTATGCGAACATAAAGTTATTATTATGGACATGCAAATTAGAATTAATGTTGAAGAGGAGCAGGCGGAAGGTTTTCACCTTCGGCTGCAAGAAGAGATACTTGAGTTGTTGTTGGATCCGGTTGTTCGAACTGTTGCATGAAGTCGGCTTTTGTTTGAGGCTATTTGTAAAGTTTAAGTCGATGATCGTTGATCAGTATTTTGAAAGGCATATCATCAATTGTGGTTAGTTGAACTGTTCCATTGTCAAAGACATGCATGATTTGATATGGTCCTAACCATCATGTCTGCAATTTTCCTGGCATATCCTTAAAGCAAGAATCATACTATAATGCCCAGTCACCAGCTTTGAACTATTTGTTGAGGATATGAGAATCATGCCAATGTTTTCTCTATTTTTGCACCAGTTCAGTGTGTTCTAAAGTGGTCTTGCGCATTTCACCCAAAGAATTAAGATGCAAGAGACATTCTCTTTGTGCTATAGGAAGATCAATATCTAAGGTCAAGGCTGTTCTTAAAGTCTTGTGTTCAAATTCAATTGGAAGCATTGCCACTTTCCCATACAAAAGCTCAAATGGTGTGAATTCGGTAGTGGTTTTCCAAGTTATTCTATAAGCCCAAATAGCTTCTTGTAATCGACTGGTCCAATCCCGACGATGCAAATGGACTATTTTAGTTAGAATATTTTCTAGCTCACGGTTGGTAATTTCTACTTGTCCATTGGCTTGTGGATGATAAGGACTGTATTTGCGATGCTTGATGTTATACTGTTTCATCAATTCTGAAATCAGGTTGGAAGTAAACTGTGTGCCTTGATCAGTAACCAATTCTTTAGGAACTCCATAACGTGTAAAAATCTCTTCATAGAGGAATTCGGCAACTTTTTCATCACGGGCATGTTTCATAGCCTTAACCTCAACCCATTTGGTTAGGTAGTCAATACAAATTAGAATATAGGACTTCTCATTTCATGGAGGATCAATAGGACTAATGAAGTCCATTCCCCATTTGTCAAACGGTGTTAACACCACTTGAGGGTTCAGAGGTATTTCATATGTTTTGGTTGGGCGACCCATTCTTTGACATTGGTCACACTTCCTTGTATAATTGATTGCATCTTTATGAAGGGTAGGCCAATAGTAACCAATGGCTAAGATTTTGAAATTTGTTCTTTTGGCTGCAAAATGTCCTCCACAGGGCTCATTATGACATGCATGCAAAATATCATCATATGTCTCATCTTCTCTTACACATCTGGGCATAACTTGATCAAGTCTAGTATAGAATAGACAATTGTCTATCCATGAGAAATAGAAGCTTTTTTGTATGAGCAACTTTCTCTCCTTATAAGAAAAATGTGTTGGTGTCTTATTAGTTGCAATGCAGTTAGCAATATCTGCATAACATGAAACTTTAACAGCAATATGAAACAAATGTTCATCTGAAAATGCATCATCTACCAAAGTAGTGTCAGTATCATGATGATTGATTCTTGACAAATAATCAGCTACGACATTTTTTTTTCCAGGCTTATCTACTATGGTTATGTCAAATTCTTGTAACAATAGTAACCATCTTGCTAACCTACTAGTTATAGCAGGTTTGTTCATGAGATATTTGATTGTTGCATGATCAGTATGAACATAGATAGGATAACCTGTGATGTAATGCCGAAATTTATTTAGAGCATAGACTACTGCTAACAATTCTTTTTCAGTCATTGTGTAATTCAGTTCTGGACCATGAAGACTCCTACTGATATAATAAATGGCATTCTCAATATTTGAGTGTTTCTGTGCTAAAACTGCACCTATGGCATAATCAGAAGCATCTGTATATATGTGAAAAGGTAGGTTCCAATCAGGGCCTTGTAAAATTGGGGTTGTGGTCAAAAGTTGCTTAAGTTGCAGGAAAGCTTTATCACACTCAGGTGTCCAATTGAATTCAGCTTCTTTTGTGAGCAACTTGTATAAGGGACTAGCTATTTTACTGAAGTCTTTTATAAAACACCTGTAATATTCAGCATGTCCTAGAAAAGATCTGATATCTTTTAATTTAGTGGGTATGGGTAATGTTTGAATTACCTCAATTTTAGCTAGGTCTACTTGTATACCTGCAGTAGATATGAAATGATCGAGTATCACACCCTCTTGCATGAGCATGAAACACTTTTCACTATTTAATGCCAAATTATGTTCTTGACATCTTACCAAAATGTTTTCAAGATTTATCATTGCTTCTTCAAAAGTAACTCCAAATGTTGTAAAGTCATCCATATAGATTTCCATACAATCATGTAATATATTAGCAAAAATACTAATTACAGCCCGTTGAAACATTGCAGGAGTGTTACAAAGACCAAATGGTAAAACAGAGTATGCAAAAGTACCCCATGGATAGGTAAATGTAGTTTTGTCTTGGTCTTCAGGAGCAATACTGATTTGATTATAGCCACTATATCCATCTAAAAAGGAGAAGTACTTCTTTCCAGCTAGTGTATCCAAAACTTGATCTATGAAGGGTAAAGGAAAATGATCCTTTTTAGTAGCCTTATTCAACTCCCTATAATCTACACAAATTCTCCATTTTCCTCCTTTCTTAGGTACTATAACCAGTGGTGATACCTATTTACTATCAGATGTAGGATAGATAAAGCTAGCATCAAGCAGTTTTGATTTTGACTATTTCTTTGAGGCTTCGATTTATCCTCCTCTGAGGTTGACGAAGTGGTAGACAATCTTCATTAATGTATATCCTATGGGTATACAATGTAGGGCTTAATCCTTTCATATCATCATAATCTCAAGAAAAAGTCTTCTCATGCTTCTGAAGCAATTCTTTTAATTGTTCCATCTGTACAGATGTCAATTTGGGGTTAACATGCAGTTTATGGCCTTTACTCAGTTCAATAGGAATAGTGGGTTCTACCATAGCAATTTTAGAGATTGGGTTTCCTTCTAATTCACAAGGAAGTAGTGAACAAAGATTTTTAGGTTCCTTAAGTAAAGTACAACTTGTATCACACTCCTTATATGTAATCAATTCTAATACAGAGCTTTCAGACACATCTTTTCCTACCACATAGGTGTTGGTAAGGATGCTTTGAATTACTGAATCTTCTTCTTGCAACTTTAGAAAAGATTGCCTATGTAACATCATAAGTTGTACTATGGAATTTATCTCTTCTTATTCATCTCCTAAATATGGCAAAAAAGATGTACTTAAATCTGGTAATGGTTGTGCAGGAGGATATAGATCAAATTGCTTGGTTGCTTGGCCATTTGATATGGTCATATTCCTTGATCTGCAATTTATGTTTGCATCTGCTGTGGCCAACCATGGTCTACCTAGAATGATAGGATAGCCAGATAGGTTTAATTTAGGGGACAAAATCATGAAGTCTGCAGGATATTCTAGGGAATCTAAAGTCACAACAATATTTTCTATCATTCCATCAGGAATGACAGTGGAACTATCTGCAAGCTGTAGAATAGTTGGTGTGGGCCTTAATCCTTCTATTTGTAACTTCTTCATGGTTTCTTTAGTCATCACATTTATAGCAGCTCCCAAATCTATTAAGTCATTTTTAACAAATTGACGATTTATGTTGACACTTACTACTGGACTCCCTGGGTCAAAATATTTTGGTGAAATCACTCTTCCTAACATGATATCAGCTAAATGTCCAACAACATGAACTGTGGTAGGATCCTTCTTCTTCCTTCTAGGTTTCTTTAGACAAGCTTCCCTTATAGCTTTTCCATAAGCAAGAATGTCCTTAATAGCTTGAAACAAAGGTATTCGAACATGCATATTCTTCAACTGATTAACAATGTCAAAGAGTTGTTCCTTGCTTTGTTTAGGTTCCTTTTGTATTAGTTGGTCTGGAAAAGGAGGCTGTACTGCTGGTTGATCTAGTATTGGTATGGTAACATTAGTTGGGTCAACAGGTTCATCAACCAAAAGTTCTGATGCTGCAGGAGAGTCTGATACTTCAGTTATAAGAGGTGGCTTTGGTGCTAGTAAGGTCGTTCCAGATCTCAAATGTATATCTATGACATCTAGGGCATAAGCAGGGTAATGCTGGGTATCAATACTATACATGGGCTGTTGTAGTTTGCTATTTGGGTTTGGCTAAGGCTGTGCAGGTAGCTATGTTTGTTTTTGAGGTCCACTATTTGCAGGTGGTGGCATTAAAGCAGGTTGTTGAGCTGGAGGGGGTAATTGTGGAACCCCAGTATTTTGGTTAGGCCATTGTTGAGATCCCTTCCATTGGTTTAGAGATTGCCAATTCCCTTGGGGTGGTTGCCATTGGTTCTGTTGGTTCTGGGGCCATTGGTTATTCTACTGGTTAGGCCAAGGTTGTTGGAAATTTTGAGACCATTGAGACTATTGTGGGTTATTTTGCCTAGCATTATTCCAATTGGGTTGGTTTTGTGGAGGACCTTGGGTATTGCAGTTTTTCCATTGATTACCATATGAATTTAAATTTTGCAAGGGGTCTTGAGGCATACCTTGACGTTGAGCCCATGGTCGGTGTTGAGCAACAAAGAATACTTGCTCATCATCCCCATCTATCTTTACATATTCAGTTGGAAGATGCTAGTTCTCCATGCTTGCAACCAATTTACAGTGGCAATCCTTCTTTTGCTTTCGGCAATGAGGACAGTACTCAGCTAGTTGTAACTCAGCCTCTTCTTGCTTCTTCTTTGCAGTCATTGTATCCAACTGTGTAGCAACATCATTACTGATGTCTTGTTTGAAATCTAACAACAAATTAGATATTTCAAGTTTTGAAATGCCTTGACTAATTCCTTTTGTAACCGTAGAACGGGGTCCTCGACCTTTCTTCATGGTTGACCTTGAGTAGTTTTGACATATCTTTTTGAGGTCATCCCATTGAGCTTGATATACATCTCCACCGGCCATCAGGTCCAATGCTTCCAAACAGTCTTCATTCACTCCTCTTAGAAAGACTAGTTTTTGGGAATCTTCAGACAATGTGTGCTGAGGATTTTTTTGTAGTGTATATAAAAATTGAGAAACATAGTCTTCTAGTGTCTCTTCCTCCTTCTGTGATATCCTAAAGATATCATCTCCTCTTGTGCCAGATGCTTTGCAATATTCTTTATATTTTTCCAAAAACAAGGCTTGCATTTCATCCTAATTTACAGCTGCATTGGCTCCTAAGCCCATGAACCATCGTAAAGCTGATTATTTCAATGTGGCTAGAAATAATTTAAGTTTACGAGCATCGGTGTTGTAGTCAAAACTATTACAAAGGATGTCGAACTCAAACAAAAAGGTATCAGGGTCTTCAGTTGCAAGGCCATAGAACTTTGAAAGAGCAGTGGGAGGTATATTCTTGAGATTGGCATTTGTTATGAGACTTGGAAGTGAAAATGGAAAAGTGGGTTGTGCCATGACTGGTGGGACTGGATTATGAGGTTGCTACTAAAAAGGAATGTTAGGCACTGGGTGATTAACAACTGGTGGATTCGAGGTAGTGTTATCAAGAAAACTAGTCAATATTTCAGTGAAAGGTTGGAGACCAGATATATCTAGGGATTTAGCTCTTGATGATGATACTGTGGGGAAAATAGGACTTGCGTCTTCAAAGGGAAACTCAACTTCTTCTTCAACTTCTTCATTCAAATTAACAGATCCTTGTGGAAGAAATCTTCCATATTCATCTCGTCGTCTTCCTCTTTGATGCATGCAACTAAAATTTTCACACTGGTAAAAAGAAATTAATCTAAAAACTATGACTCAAAAATGCTCCTAGCTTGACACCATCCCCGGTAACGGTGCTAACAATGAACCGCCTCAAAATAGGTGTTCCATAGTCATGCGCTAGGCCTGGCTTAGGAATAATCTATTCAAGCTAAGGACTACTTTTCCCCTACCATGAGGTGCATTTAGATTGTCAACCCAGGGACGTATACTTGAAATGGTCGGCACAGTATGTGCACTAGGTACCTTGATGAGTCATTATGCTTGTGCTGCAGGAAAGTAAAAATGCAAAGGAAGGAAACTACACTACTACTGTGGAAAGGAAACTACTAAATCTATGAATGTTGAAAACACAATGACAAGATAACAGAGATTCCATCTTGACTCATCCATTAGACTATTCTTGCAGATGCTGCAGGAATGTTCATGAAGTGTGATGCTACAGGAAGGAATTAACTAGCTACGCCTTACTTAAAATATTGCTAATGCTTAGTAAAATGAATCTATTCTATCCTAATCTAATCCACCTTCCAAGTGGGCCCCCTTGGTTGGCTTCTCTAATCTACCAACGCAGGATAGAAACTAAAGAGAACTAATTCATTTCATTAATCAGTCATTACATAATTCAGAATTGTAAAACACAACTGCAACAAACTGTGAACCAGTGTTCTCTCTTACTCGATAAAACTTATCAAAAACTAAAAACTAAAAAACTTTACACACAGGAGTCGATCCTGACATATATAGGGAATCTAATCTTTATTACATAACAGAAAAGTAACTATCCTAAGTTAAGTCCGCAGGAGAGAATATAGGAGAACAATTGAAAGCGGAAAGGAAGGATAATGAAATTGAGGAGGGAGCAATGAAGTCGTAGCATCCGCTTGTTACAACATAAATGCAGAGAAGGTAATGGCTCGTAAAAACTCCTCCTTATTCACTGCCATGTTTCCTAGAGTGGTTATAACTTCCTTTTCATGGTTGTTCCTTGATGCTCATTTCTCCTTGAATGTTGTCGACAACCAACTTCTAGATTCTTTTGCTCATCGTTTAATCCTTATCATCAGGTTAGTTATGATATAAGACATATTTGCAAATAAACATCCATCAAACTAAATTCAAGTATAAGAATGCACATTTGGATATTTATATGAAATACTGCATATTAGATATAATTTAGGCAAAAGATGATATAGTTTTTCTACTCCATAAATCATCAAAGGTTTATCAAACATAGGCTTATAAGTGTTAAAACAAGGATAAACAGAGTATCATAAAGTATCTTAAACATAACAAAATAAAGGCATTTTTTAGACTCATCAACCATCATAGAGGGAAAAAAACCCAGCCTCCAAAAGCATCCATCACCATGTATTATTTTGCAAAAACACCATTACAATACAACCATTGAAGCCTTAAAAGCCATTTCCACAATTGAGCAATCCATGTGAACAAGCATGAACCCACACATCCCATGCCATGCTTCCAACCTTCAGAAATGTTCCCTTGGCTAACCTGTCAAGCATTGTCCAGCTCAACTCTTGCCTTTTGTCTTCTTCTTGTCACACCAACAACTACCCTTGTGGCTACTTATATAATGGCAAGTCCCACAAAACCACCAAGTGATATTACATAAACCATATGCTAAAACCATGTGCTACCTAACCCATTGTGTTAGAAATTATTTAGAATAACTGAGGGGGGGGGGGGAGGTGTGAATCAGTTATTCATAGTCCAAATGTCCAATTAAATTTTCTTCATCAAGTAAAGTGAGCCTATTAAATTGTTCATTCATCCAAGATTAAGCTTTCTGTCTGAGAAACTTACTGTAAATCAATAGGCAAGCATAACACATGAAAGATCAACACATAACACAGTGATTTACATAGAAACCCAATTTGGGAAAAACCACCAGTGACATGCTACTCAATTCTCACTCTTCTGAAGTGATGCCCTATGAAAGGCCTGCACTGTTAAAGGCTACAACACACTATTAAATATGACCTAGTTAACGGATTTAACCACCCTATTAAAAGTGGGCCTAGTTAAAGGACTTTAGAACATTCACTTGGAATGTCACACTATTAAAGGATTTACAAATGGCTATTAAACCAACCTAAGTCCATAGGATTTATCCTAGCTTGCACAATTGTTAGAGAGTAACAACAAGGGCTTTTGACATGATACAACTCATAACTTAACTTGCAGATTTTAGATCACAATTCAATTCTTCATAGTTTTCTTGGCTTTAAGTCTCTACAGCTCTGACAGCTTGACCTCCTTTCAAGATTTGTCTTCTTGAGTCTTCATGCTCAATGTACCAGTAAAATCTTCTTTTTGACCACTTATTGAAGTAGAGTCTCTGTGCTCTGTTCTTCCTTCACTTCTTGATGTCTTCTCCTTGACACCTTTCAACCACTTCACAATTTTTGGCACCCCAACAACTCTTACTTCTTGGCCCGTGACTCCTTAAATAGAAGTCTAGAATTACTTTTCACGCTCAATTCTTCCCTCTAATTTCAATTTGAATGGATTAGGTAGGATTCATTGAATCTAATCCATATCTTGCTCCTAGAAACATCATGAAGAATCCTCTTGAATTTTCTCAAAAATGATTTACATAAAATTTTGTGCCACCATCTCATCATCCTTATCCTCCAATTGGTTTACAAAATTCAAGGTAACAAACTTGTCGGGTCAGATCTGGCAAATCTTTGACTTTTCCAATAATGTAGTAGGTTGACACTATTGAAATTCTAGTGCTCGACACATATTGTGTTACTCAACATCAACTATGTTTTATTGATGCTCGACACCTATTGTGGATTCACTTGAGATCCACTAAGTTTTACTGATGCTCAGCACCTGTTACTTTTCTCAACACTTGAACACACTCAGCTCCTTCCGTATCACTCAACACACACTAAATTTTTCTTTTACTCGACACTAACTAAAAATTTGCTCAGCTCGAACTAGCTTGCTCGGCACTCACTAAATGAACTTAGTTAGGCTTTGCAGACAACCTTGTTACAGCTTATTCTTGCAATGTTTCTAAGTGTGGCCAACCTCTGTATCTTCAAGTATGTTATCAATACATCATTTTACCATTTTTTTAATTGATCCTTGCACTTCATTACAAAACCATAACTCAACCTTTCTCTTAGGTACTCTTGTTACATCTTGTTGATTAAATCCTCTTCATTAATCAACTAAGTGATAGTACTTGGATCTTATAAGAAATTGTCATTCCAGAAAATAGTAGGTTTGACATCAATGACAAAACAATGATTGAAAACATTTTTTTATCAACCATCTTCCTTCTTTGCAATCAATCTTCTTCTTTCAATGATCTTTTCAATCAGATTTCCAACACATTGACCCCACATTTAATATTGGAAATTTAATTCTTTTCCCCAATATTAAATAATTACATCAAATATTATTACAATGTTACAATACAAATCATCAAGTATATCCCATGGGAATCTTTACATGTTGAACGTCCATCTAGGTGCAACATTACATAATAAAATAAAATAATAAAATTTAAGCAATATTATGCAATGTGTGCAACACACATTATCTCAATAGTAACAATAGCACCTAGAGGAAAGGTTGAGTTATTATTATGTAATGAAGTACAAGGATCAATTAAGATAGTGATGACATGATGTATTGATAATCTACTTAAGGTTACAAAGGCTGGTTACGCTTAGAAAATTTAGAAGAACAAGTTACACAAAGTTTGTCCACCAAGCTTGACTAAGTGGATAGTAGGTGCCATGCAAAGTCAGTGCAAGTTGAGTAGAAAATAATTTGGAGCTGAGTAAAAATTCATTCTACTTTATGTTGAGCAAAACAGTTGATGCTGAGTAAAGTTTAGTTGATGCTAAGCACGAGCAAAATTTAGTAGGTGCCGTGAAATTTTACAACGGATGCTGAGCAATGTAGTATGTGCCAAGCATTAGAAGGTTGATAATGCCAAGCTATTGCATTATTTAAAAGATTGAAGATTCAATGAATCTAAGCCAACAAGTTTGTTTTATTGAATTTTGTGAACCAGGTAGAAGATAAGGTTGATGAGCTAGTGGCACAGGATTTGAGGTAAATTGTTTTAAGGAAAATTCAAAGTGGATTCTAGGAGAAGTTTCTAGAAGAGATATAGGATATGGGGTAGATACATTGTATCCTACCTAATCAATCTGAATCCTAATTTGGATGATGGAAAATGAATGGAAAAATATCTTAATTTCCTATTTATAGGAATGTCTAGTCATGAAGAAAAGTTATCATGTTCGAGAACCTAAGGGAGACAAGGAGTCAAGGGTTTCACTTCATCAAGTGACCTAAGAGAAGAATCTACAATGACATGTTAAGTAAGAAGGCTCAATGAGATGAACGCTTGAAGGGTGAACAAGCTATCAGAGCTGCAAAGTATGAAGGCCAAGTAGAATTAAGGACTGAATAAAGATTTGTAATCTGCGAGAGATTATGTAAGTTATATCAAATCAAAGCTCTACTGTTACTCTCTAATAATTGTATCAATCTAAGGTAAATCCTTTGGATTAAGGTTGACTTAATAGTCATTTGTAAATCCTTCAACTGAGTGGCATTCCAAGTGAATGGCCTAAAGTCCTCTAACAAGGGTTACTTTTAACAAGGTGATTGAAATCCTTTAATTGGTCACATTTAACAGTGTGTATTATAACCTTTAATAGGGTTAGCCTTTCATAGAGCATCACTTTACAATAGTGAAAAGGAGTAGCATGTTACTGGTGATTTTTTCCAAATTAGTTTTTCACATAAATCATTGTGTCAAGTGTGTTGATGAATATGTTATGTTTCATGCTTTACATTTCTGCAAGTTGATTTGATAGTAACCTACAAATTTTTAGTTAATTGCATAATCGCATGGATGCATGCATGAGTATAAAGATTTTATGGGTTCACTAAGCTATGAAATATTTTATTTATACATCTGGACCTTGGATAACTAATTCACCCCCTTCTTAGTTATTGTAAAGCATTCCAACACTTATGTGTGAAATAGTTATACCCAAGCATAGTATACACCAAGTAGTTCTATATACACTGAGAACAAACCTTATTGAGCAATCCAAGTTTAATTGAGTCAGAAGGATACTGAGCTACAACACATCTACCGAGCACAGATAAAGTATTCACTAAGCTGCACTAAGAACACATAAATATTTGGAATGACAGATATTCATATATGTAATGATTCCACCAAGAAAAAAATTAGATTTGCATAGATCGAGGAAAGGATTTGGTAAGATTCATTGGGAAATGTGATTTGATATCTTGTGGTTCTGGTGCATAATAGAGGCCAATAAAATTTTGAAGAAGAAAATAAAAAAGGAACATGATGAGATAAGAATAATTATAGATCATTATTGGAATTACAAATGGGAAATATATACTTCTGAGGTGGGGGGGGGGGGGGTGGGGGGGTGTGGTGAATCAAAAGTTCAAACTTCAGTACTTAAAACCCTTATATCATTCATTAGATGCATGTAATAAACTAAAATGAAATATAAAGTAAATGCATCAAAACATATAAGCATACACACACTTGACACCTGATATGATTACCTAGAAACCCTCCAAATGAGAAGGTGAAATTGGGGTGGGGATGACACCCACAATTCTTCACTATTACAACAATAAATTGATCGTAAAACATGATCTATCCTATGAAAGGCCTATTTATTAAAGGCTTACAAGAGACTGTTAAGTCCCACCCTGTTAAAGGATTTTAACACCCTATTAGAAGTGTGCTTCGTTAAAGGACTTTAGAAAATTCACTTGGAATGTCATCCCGTTAAAGGATTTTTCAATGACTGTTAAGTCAACCTTAGTCCAAAGGATTTCACTATGCTAATACAGTTGTTAGAAAGTAACAGTAGAATGTTTGATCTATTCTATAAATTGATTCTACAATTCTTTCACTCTTCTAAGTCACCTTGAATGCTTTTTGATCAATTCACCCCTTTTCTTCCTTCTACTCTTCGCTCGCATGCATACATGAATTATGGGGCTTCATCTTTCTTATAAAGTCTTTGGTGGCTTAGGGCTAGGTATGAATCTATGGCTAATATTTATTTATTTTTCCACTTAATCCCTTCCAATTTTCTAATTGGTTGCATGTTGATTGCATAAGAAATCCAAATAGATTCATCCTTATCTTCAAAGCTTTGAGATTTATCCATAAGTCGACATAAAAATGGTTTACATAGTTATTTGTGCCATCACAAACAACTAGATCTAATTTCTATTACTCGGCTCTTGATAATACGAATGCTCGACACATACTATAGTTCTATTTCTGGCTTGGCACCTAAATTACTTGGCATCAACTACTTACTCGACACTTGAATCACTCGGCATGGGCACTTGAGTGACTTGGAAAATGAGTGACTCAACACTCATTTCAACTTGACATCTATACATATTATACTTAGCATGTATTAATAGCTCGACATGAGCTTAGCAAATATCTTAAGTGTGTTGACACTCAATTGTCAAAACCAATCTGAGATCAATAATCTCCCCCTTTGACATGAGTGTCAAAAAAACTTAACTATATATAATAGATCTAATCTCCTCGAGTAAAATACATTCACAGCTCAACATATACACAAAACTTCAAAAAAAAAATTCAAAATTCTATAATAGACTTATATACCTCAAAATTTTGTAACTCCCCTTGAGTTAATGTGCCTATCCTATATCCAAAATCTGTTCTCCATAGATTTGTCTTTTGCTAATACTCTTTGGCTTCAAAAATAATAATACTCTTTATCTGATATATACTTTGTTTATTCTATTTTTCTATTTACTCCCCCTTTTTTGTGTGCTCTCCCCCTTTGGGTTATCTCCCCCTCTTTTTCTATCTTTATTCTCTCCTTTCATATTTGTTTATCTCCCCCTTTTTATATAATCTCCCCCTTTTTGACACTTATGTCAAAGGGTCTATACACTGATTATGTATTTTTCCAAAAATTTCTTGTGGACTTCCATTATAATTTTCAGAGTAGCATCCCAATTGTCTAATGTAGCATCTAATAATTTTATTTGGATGGCTAACTCTGCTGCAAGGTGAACTAGTCCATCTGATCTTAAAAGATTTGGATCTTTCTTCATCAAGGTCTCTACATATCCTAGTTCCTTGTGGAGTATCTCCATGTGAGGGGTAAAGGAGGCTTGAATGTTCATCAAATTGGATCTTGTATTAGCCTCTTCTGCTGTTAACACAACTAGTTGACTTTGTGTTTGAAGTAATGAATGGAAATGCTTCTCACTTTGAGATGGGTTCTTAGGTAATTGCATACTTGATAGTTTCAAAATTTTCTCCAAACTTAAAATTTTATGGCCTATTTCCTATGTGAAGAGTGTGGGATCACACAATTTTGTGTACAATGAGAATATATTCTCAAGTACCTTCTTCACTTGCTTAATTTTTGTGGCCAATTTAACTTGTGAGGGTTTTATATCACCTGATATTTTCTCATTGAATTTCCCTTGGAATTTCCTTTTAGACCATTCCATAAGTTTGACAGTGGCTTCTTGGTCTTCATTATTCACTTGTTTCACAATTTCTAATAATTATTTTAATATTGGTTTTGATTAATTGGGTGTTTGCAAGCTAAAAGCATCTAAAAAGATGTCTTTAATATCTTGTAATGCTTGCCTCTATTTATACTCTTTTTCTAAGTATTTCTTGTTGTTTCTTCTTTTCTAAGGCTTTTTGCATATGCCTATTTGCTCTAGTGTCATGGTTACATAGTCATATTTTGGTATCACTATGTCTTCATCTAAAATTGTATCTCCATAGTGAAATACCTTGGTAACCTTGGATGAGCTGGATCCTGGTATTAAGATCTGCAGTGGTATTGCATTAGTGCTTAGCCTTTGAAGGATTTTTATTGGAGTGCCAGATGTTGGTAAATTTACCAATGTTTGTATGGCTTCTTGATCCTTCTCCTTCGATATGTCCTTTTCTTTAGTTCTACTTTGATCAATCATTAATATTTGACCTACTGCTTGTGTTTGTGTTTTAGGTATAGATACATCTGTTTGTTCTATTTATGCTTCTGGAGTGAGTTTGTTGTTCAACCATGCCAAATTTTACAATAGTGTCAACCTTTACAGATGTATCATCTGATGTTTGCACTAGAGGTTGAGCACTAGTAGCTAGAAAGATGGTAGAAGGTGGTTCTTGTGTGTTCACCTTATCCCTTGTTATATCAGCTATTTCCTTCTAAAACTCTTCAACACTGACTAACATAGAATTCTCACAAAATTTGGCTTGTAGTGTGGATTGGTCAAGGATTTTCTTCAGTTCCTCTATAGTTAATGGGTTAATGTTTTGAGGTGAGTTATTAGGAACACCCTTTACTAATATGGTTTCTGTAGGTGTGCTTGTATCATGTGGAGGGCTCATGGTTGGCATTTATGTGTCTTGCACACTCTGTTCTTCTTGCTACTTTTCAGTTGTGGCCATTTCATCTTTATCCTTTTGTGTCTCCTCCATAGTAGTATCTTCTTTTTCTTCCTCTCCTTCTCCATTATTTCTTCCCTCAAAGGGATCCTCTTCTCCTACATTGATAGTTGTTAACCCATATATTAATTTCCACATTTGAGTCGATTTCTTTACAACATCTTCAATGTTGTTCTACAGTATGCTGAATGCCCTATATTTGGGTGCAAATCTGCTATCATACTTCTTATTTTCCTTGATAACTTGCACCTTTGTTAGGTCAGGAATCACTTGGGCTAGGTTTGATTCCCTTGTTTACTTTTCAAGGTTTAAGCAATAATGCCACTTATTTTCTACAAGGGTGTATTGCTCCTTGGATATTGTGTTGTCTAATTCAAGTGGAGTATTCTTGAACTTAGACATCATGGCATACACTAACTCTTCTACCTTGTTTTGCTCTTGTTCTTTAATCCTATCATATCTACATTATCTTTAACATTATCTTAGATATTCTCAAGATTAGATCTAGGTGCATGACTTACTACCCTAAACTGACTTGTATCTTCTGACTTTGTCTTTTCATCATCTATTTCAGGCTATGCAACATACTTTCTCCTTTGTTTCTTTTGCACTAGGCCCTTCTGTTCAATTGCTTTGGCTTTCTCTTTTGCTTGCTCTTTGGTTTTTTGAGTAGTGGCCCTTGTACTAGCCCCTATTGTTGGGGCAGTTGGATTTTCTATGGTTGGCTTAGTAGCCCTTTTTGCTTTTGGTTTGGCTACAGGCTGTGCCTTAGCCTTCCTCTTTTTAGTTCCTAGCTTCACTAGTGCTTCCTCAGCTTCTTCTTCCTCTGTACCTTATTCTTCTTGGTCTTCACCCATGCCTTGGGTTAAGGCTAAAGGTTCTTGCACTTGTACCTCTTCTTCCTCTTCATCATCTTCTTCTTCAATATCACCTGCACCTTCTCCAAATTTGGCATTCAATTTTCTTACCATTCTGTCCTTCTTTTTCAAAGTAGAGGCTATCTTCAATTCCATCTCAACCTTTGACTTCACAACATCATAATTGCCAAATATCTTGGCACTTTTGTCCATTTCTTCAGCAAGGAGTGTAGTAATGGCAGCTGAGGCTTCATCAACATTTATTTCATTGCCTAGGGGCCTTAGCCATCTAACTCTAAGTATAATAGCCTGGATGTAAGTGTAATCAATATCTACAAGGAAACAAATGTCATTGTAGTATTTCTCAACTAGGGAAATAGGAATCCTTAACCTCTATTTCATAGACTTCTTAAAATCTTCAAAATAACTTGTCATAATTGACTCAAAATTGTCTCCCATTTGCTCTATATACTCATTGATTTGAACAACAACTGACCTATTTGTCTTCCATCCTATTTTGCCAAAAGATGGAAACTCATTTTGTACATAGAAAAACACTACATACAAGTATTGATCCAAACTTGCATTGAGCACTCTTTGACCTTTTGATAGCTCCAAGATTTTCATTTATCTATTGAAGTTGTAGTTCTCCAAGATCATAGGTGTGATCTTTCTTCACAATCTTATATCCAACATCCACTGCAATGCAGGGCACACTGTTTAACTTGCTTGATTAATAAAATTTATGTGATATGACCCTTTTTGAGAAATCAAGAAGTGGATTTGTAACAGTGTTAATGGTCATTCCATGCTTGTTCCACTTAGGACCAATGTTTTTCTCTATTGCCTCTTTGGAGTCACTTCTTAATGTCTTGGGCCGATCTAGGGTTGGATAAACAATAACCCTATGGATAATTCTCTTTGAAATTTGAATGGGTCCACCCTCTAACCACAAACATCCATCATGTATTCTGCTTAGAACTATTTTAATCCACTCTATTTTAAAAACTGTGGGAAAATCTAGGGCACAGGTCAAACCCTTTCTCTCCACGATCTTGAATTCCTCCTTCAGAACTCCATTTTCACATAGTTTTCCATATGCTTGTCTTATTTCCTTGTCTCCTATGGCTCTTACTTTGTAGTTATAGCACTTTCTCATATCTTGAACCATTATAACCTTAGGTGGGATCATAGATAACACTCCTGCTAGGTCATTTTTATATGCAACTTGTAGAATAGCTTTAAAATTGAGTTGTTTAACCTCATTGCTAACTAATTGAACTTCAAAAGTTTCTTTCTCTTTCACAGTTTTTGAACTAGATGCCATACCGTAAAACTAGGGTTTAATAAGTATAAAATTGTGTACCTCGACAAATGAAGAATACCTTTAAAATCAATGAACTGGTGTTTGATCTTTGATATGATCCATGTAAACATTTTCAACCAGTTTGTAGATCACTTCTTCACTTTTCTCGTTCTTGCTTTGAGTTTGTAATGATGAAAAATAGGTGAAAATCAACCATATATCCTTCAAAACTATACAATTAATGCTTAGTTGTAATGATTTTACCTCCACTGGGTAGCTATTGAAATTACCCTTACTCAGCTTCTATAGAGATTTCCCTCACTCGATAGCTACTACTGACCGGCTCCAACTAACTTTGGCTGATAGCTTGACACTAACTGGTATTTTACTCTACATCTGAAGTGGACTTTTCATACTTGGCAGTAATGTGAAGACTTGAAGATTTGAGCTTGAACTTTCCTCATTATCTTGCATCTTAATTCATGCTAATGGAATCATTTCAGTGCTAATTTCTTTTGAAATTGATGTATGATAAAAAAATTTAAATATTAGTCCCACATACCTCCTTTTTCTTAGTTTGATGAGGTGTGACCACTTTACCTATCAGGTGAAGTGATCCCTTCTCCATTTGATGTACTTCTAGCATCTTTCTTCTTCCATGTCTTGTTCATCTCATTCCTAATGTCCTTAACATTTTCCTTGCCTTTGCCTTTATCAAATTCACAATTTGGTGACTTGGACCTAGTTGGACAATGCTTGTTGATGTGACTAGTCTTGTGACAACTAAAACATGTGGTTTGACTCAACCATCTCTTGTAGTTACCACTGAAGTGTGTTCTAATGCAATTTTCAGGTATATGTCCATATTCCTAACAATAATGACAACTATATCTTGTATTATAATCCCAATTGTAGGAGTTTTCATAGCTTCTTATTGTTGTTGACTTGCTTGATGGCCATGTGGACTTGGATCTACATTCAAAGGTTTTGTGTCCATACTTCTAACAATTATACCAATGTCCTTCAAATTTTGGTGCATTCATGGTTCTAGTGCTCCTACGAGCATTAGCTATATGTCCTTTCTTACCACAATGATGACAAGTAGGTTTAGAGTTCTTACTTTTATTATTTCTTTCCTTAGCAACTTTGGATGATTCTCCTTCTTTAGTGCTTACATAGCCCAATCTTGATGTATCTTTACTAAATCTAGGGGATCTCAATAGTTGCTCAAAGTACTTGATGGCTTCATTTGGCTTGTTGAAACTTTCAGCAAATTCCTCTTCTCTTTTTAGGTCATTCTATAGTTTTTCATTCTATAGCTTCAAAGTGGTTATTTCAATGTCCTTGACATTCAACTCATGATGAGCGTTCATCATTTGGCTTAGGTGTCCAATTGCATGTTTGAGATCTTGGATAGCTTTGCTGACTTTTCCTCTAATTTGTTTGCCAAAATTCTTTTGTCTTCTTCAATCATGGCCTTGTCTTCTATAGCTTTCTTCTTTTGTTCAATCACCTCACAGAATAGTATAGCTTGTGATTCTTGCTCCAACTTGAGATTTTTGATCTCTTCAACTTGTGCTCTATTCTTTTCCATCAGATCTGCAATTGCTGCATTGAATTCATTGGAGCTACCATTTGCAAATAGCTTTGTGGTGTCAATCTCTTTGTATTGTGTATCATTTTCTGCTATAAAAATCTCTTTCCTTCTCTTCAGGGAACTCTTCAAAGCATCTCTGGCTTCATCTAATTGATGTAGTATGAGATGTATCTCAATCTCCTAGTTTTTGATGGTCTTTCCCAACTTGTAGACTTCCATTTCAAGATCTTTTCTCCAAGCTGTAAAGCTTCTCCTCCTGAGAACTCAACTTTGATACCAATTGTTGGAATTACAAATGGGAAATATATACTTCTGAGGGGGGTGGGGGGGTTGAATTAGAAGTTCAAACTTCAATACTTAAAACCATTATATCATTCATTGGATGCATGTAATAAATTGAAATGAAATATAAAGTAAATGCATCAAAACATATAAGCATACACACAGTTGACACTTGATATGATTACCCAGAAACCCTCCAAATGAGAAGGTAAAACTGGGATGGGGATGACACCCACAATTCTTCACTACTGCAACAATAATGTGTCACCTATCAAGGTTACAATAAGTTGACCATCTTGATGGCCATGTGGACTTGGATCTACATTCAAAGTTTTTGTGTCCATACTTCTGACAATTGTAGCAATTTCCTTCAAATTTTGGTGCATTCATGGTTCTGGTTCTACATTCATGACTTGCATTCTTCCTCCTACAAGAATTAGCTATATGTCCTTTCTTACCACAATGATGACAAGTAGGTTTAGAGTTCTTACCTTTATTGTTCCTTTCCTTAGTAGCTTTGGATGATTCTCCTTCTTTAGTGCTTACGTAGCCCAATCTTGATGTATCTCTACTAAATCTAGGGGATTTCAGTAGTTTCTCAAAGTACTTGATGGCTTCATTTGGCTTGTTGAAACTTTCAACAAATTCCTCTTCTCTTTTTAGGTCATTCTATAGTTGTTCATTGTGTAGCTTCAAAGTGGTTATTTCAATGTCCTTGACATTCAACTCATGATGAGCGTTCATCATTTGGCTTAGGTGTCCAATTGCATGTTTGAGATCTTGGATAGCTTTGCTGACTTTTTCTCCAATTTGTTTGCCAAAATTCTTTTTTCTTCTTCAATCATGGCCTTGTCTTCTATAGCTTTCTTCTTTTGTTCAATCACCTCACACAATAGTATAGCTTGTGATTCTTGCTCCAACTTGAGATTTCTGATCTCTTCAGTTTGTGCTCTATTCTTTTCCATCAAATCTGCAATTGTTGCATTGAATTCATTGGAGCTACCATTTGAAAATAGCTTTGTGGTGTCAATCTCTTTGTATTGTGTATCATTTTGTGCTATAGCAATCTCTTTCCTTCTCTTCAGGGAACTCTTCAAAGCATCTCTGGCTTCATCCAATTGATGTAGTATGAGATGTATCTCAATCTCCTAGTTTTCAATGGTCTTTCCCAACTTGTAGACTTCCATTTCAAGATCTTTTCTCCAAGCTGTAAAGCTTCTCCTCTTGAGAACTCAACTTTGATACCAATTTTTGGAATTACAAATGGGAAATATATACTTCTAAGGGGGGTGGGGGGGTTGAATCAGAAGTTCAAACTTCAATACTTAAAACCTTTATATCATTCATTGGATGCATGTAATAAACTGAAATGAAATATAAAGTAAATGCATCAAAACATATAAGCATACACACACTTGACACTTGATATGATTACCCAGAAACCCTCCAAATGAGAAGGTAAAACTGGGATGGGGATGACACCCACAATTCTTCACTACTGCAGCAATAATGTGTCACCTATTAAGGTTACAATAAGTTGACCATAAAACATGATCTACCCTGTGAAAGGCCTGCCCTATTAGAGGCTTACAAGAGACTGTTAAGTCCCATCCTATTAAAGGATTTTAATACCCTGTTAAAAGTGTGCCTGGTTAAAGGACTTTAGAACATTCACTTGGAATGTCACCCTCTTAAAAGATTTTACAATGATTGTTAAGTCAACCTTAGTCCAAAGGATTTCACTCTATTGATACAGTTGTTAGAAAGTAACAATAGAATGTTTGATCTGATGACTTACAACTTTAACTTGTTGGTTTCAAATCACCATTCTATCCATCTTAATCTTTTCTGATCTAATTTTCTAATGTTGTGTCTTTGATCCTCTATTCTATAAACTGGTTCTACAATTCTTTCACTCTTCTAAGTCACCTTGAATGCTTTCTGATTAGTTCACCCCTTTTCTTCCTTCTACTCTTTGCTCACATGCATACATGAATTATGGGGCTTCGTCTTCCCTATAAAGACTTTGGTGGCTTAGGGTTAGGTATGAATCTACAACTTAGATTCATTCATTTTGCCACTTAATTCCTTCCAATTTTCTAATTGGTTGCATGTTGATTGCATAGGGAATCCAAATAGATTCATCCTTATCTTCAAAGTTTCAAGATTTATACATAAGTCGACATAAAAATGGTTTACATAGTTATTTGTGCCATCACAAATAACTAGATCTAATATGTGTTACTCAGCACTGGATAATATTGATGCTCGACACATATTGTAGTTCTATTTTTGGCTTGACACCTAAATTTCTCGGCATCAACTACTTACTCGGCACTTGAATCACTTAGTATGGTCTATTTGCTTGACACTCATTTCAACTTGGCATCTATACATATTATACTCGACATGTATTACTAGCTTGGCATGAGCTTAGTAAATATCTTATGTGTGTTGACACTCAATTGTCAAAACCAATCTAAGATCAACAATCGTTAATTTTTATCTATGGCGTATTCTAGATTATTTATAAACCCAAATTAGGTTAAGGAAAAAAGAGGAGAAAATACTACTATATAAGGAGCTACAAGGAAATTTTTTAAGTTTTTTTTGTGTCATGTTATATTGAGAAAAGGGATATTCTAGAGGGATGACAAGGAAAATCTAATGTAGACCAGATCACTAAGCAACACAAGGGACAAAATTGGACATATCAGTTATAAAAGGTGATCAAGTAGTGAGTGAAAGAGACATATGATCATCAAAAGTAATTTTAATTCATACATATAATACTCACTAATATTCTCTAATCATTATAGTATATAAATCATTTCAAAAGGTAGAATTAACAATCTTATTGTAAATCTCATAACTGAGTACAAACATTGTATTATGTTGTAAAATCCTTGAAAAAGGTAGATCTTTGTAAAACATTGTATTGTCTTGTAAAATCCTTGAAAATCCATCATTTTTTCCTTCTACTCCTTTCTTGAAAGTTCTAGAAACTTCTCTTTAAATCTTTGTCTTTGATCGCATAACGAACTAAATTTGTGCATTAAATACGCTAGCTCATCAATCCTTATCATTCATGCATTTTGACCAATCAAAAAATTCATCCATGTCGGCCTCAAATTTTATTCATTCACGAATTATTATTTTGTTGACATTCGATCATCATTGTGTTCTTCTGCTCAATTGACACTGTGTAGCTTGGTCTCTACTATTCTATCTCACTTGGCTTTCACCGGCTTGCTAGATCTTCACTATGCTTGGTCACTACTATATTTTCTTATTCATATTGCTTAGCCATAACTATCACTCTATTGATATTTTTTTCTTGACTATCTCTTAAGTTCCCTAATCTTCTACTTCATTGACCTGGTAAAACTGTCACTCTATCAAGCTTAGTGTTTTACTCAACTTCTTGTCTGTTCTCTTCTATAATTCAACTTGATTGTCTTCTTCATTTCATATAATTATTAAATAACACATTATCATGTCAAAGACTAACTGATCAAGTGCCCAATGTAATTCCAACATACCTTCTCCCTACCACTCAACAACTTCACTAGTTTATCTAGTTATCTCTCTTTTCAAATTCTCTTCATCAATCAATGGAAATGACACTCGACATTGTTAGTAAATGTCTTACTAGTAAGGTTTGACATCAATGACAACATTTTTTTTTTTCCAAATGTAGTTTCCAAAAATCTCCCTCTTTGGCATTGATAGCAACACCTATAATTACCATACAAAAGCAAAAGACTTTCTTAGGATTTATCATTGATAGCTCCCTCTGTGATTTGATACAAATCTTCATTAATATCCTTAGTTTCATATTGATTCTCATCTATAGTTTCATTATGATTCTCCCTCTTTCACTGGATGGTAACTTAGCACATACTTTACCCACTCTTCTTCTAATATTGACAACATTTATCCCGTTTATATCTATAGATATTGAATGGTAATTTCATACATATTTTTCCTCTTTGACAACAATACCAAAGATATCATTCGTTACATATACATCATATTTTCTTTGTCATTGTCCGAGTGATCTTGCAATATCACTTCCTCTATCTTTTTTGACTTGACTCCTTGCAGTCTCATTTGCTCATGCTTCTATCCATCTTTGCACAACTTAGACATCTCCTAAAGTGTGACCTCTTGCATGAATTTGTAATTTTGATCATAACAATTAACACAATTTTGTACCACTTCTCTATTTAATTTAGATAGGGAAATTACCCCTAATTCACCTCTTAGATACTCAAAAGAATCCTTAGGTAATGCCTTAGATAATACATCAACTATCTACTCCTTTGTGTTCACATACTCCAGTCTCACTTCTCTATCTTGTACTAACTCTCTCCAGTAACAATACTTGATCGCAATGTGTTTGATCTTTGTATGCATCATAGGATTCTTGGTTATGTTTATAGCACTTGTTTGGTCACAATATATCACAATAGGTTTAGTAATATCTTCCTTCATACCTTTCAACAATTGTTTGATCCACAAAATATTTGTACTATTCACTACTGCAACAACATACTTAGCCTCTATTATGGAATGAGAAATACAATTTTGCTTCTTTCTTGTCAATGAAATCAATCTCCTACCTAGAAATAAAATGTCTCCACTTGTACTCTTTCTATCATCATTGTTTTCGTCCCAATCTACATTTGTATAGACTTTCACCTCAAACATGTCAATTTTCTTGTACTATAATCTATAGTCTTTTGTTCCTTTCAAATATCTCAGTATCCTTTTTACAAATATCATGTGATTTTCTCTAGGATTACCATAAAATATTGCAACAATACCAACAACTAATGCAATTTCAAGTTTTCTATGTACAACATATTGTAGTTTGTCAATCATTGACATGTACAATGTTTGATTTACTTTAGCAGAATCATCATTCTTTGAAATTTTGTGACTGATGATTATATGTGTTCCAATTGGTCTTGTATATTACATTCCAAAGGTCTTCAATATCTCCTTGGTATACTTTGATTGGGTAATGTATGTATCTCTCTTCATCTGATAAACTTACAAACCAACAAAGAACTTAATCTCTCCAAACATTAACATCTCAAATGCTTTCTATTAGCAAATGCTGTAAATAACATATCATGTAATACCCCTCCTTTTCTATCATTGTAGACTTAGTTGTTAAAGTTCTATATGACTCTTCTATAAACGTGTTAATACTTATTTGATATTTGAAATAAAATACTTTGATATGTTGAGTAATTGATTATCTTAGGTTGTAACAATTTCCTATTGGTAGTGATGATGCTTTAATTTCTCTTAGTTAGTTAATGAAATTAATTTTACAATGATGTCATATGGTGTGTCTTATAAAGATGTTTATTATGCCCTCACAATTACGATGTATTCATGTTAGAATATGATGTTATTTATATTTAGGATTTACTATTATACTTACCCCATACTTGCATGTGTATGTTGTGTGTGTTTATTTTACATTTATGTTTGATGCGCCTGATATGGTTGAGGGAGGGAGTCATAGTCACTTGCTAGTTGAGATCTACATGATGTACCAATCTCTATCATTGTCCATTCAGTTTAGATATATATACACATGTACATGCTTGTCTTTTATACAATTTTTTTGATATCGGGCATCGACTTCCCTGAATTGGTAGGATGAGTGTGTTGTATCACAATAACTCAATGGTAAGAATAAAGAGATAATGTTCAAGTTCAATCCCAGCCATAGCCTAATTACTTGTCTTTAGAAGGAGGACATGTGTCTGACTTTCCACCCTTTTTGAACCCATGAGTTTATCTTTGCCTATGTTGTTTAATTTCGAGTTTTGGTGATATTGTTTATATGTGGATTTGGCTGTGATTTATTTGGTAAATAATTTAATTATAACATTTAGGTTAATCATATAATATTGAGAATTATTAAATATTATTTGATTAAGAATAAATATTAAAATATAAGAATATTTAATTATTTAAAAACTAATTAAATACGTTCTTTAATCTAAAAGGTACTTAATTTTAAAGTCTAATTTAGAAAATTGGTTAAAGAGAAATTAAATTATGATTATATTTAATTAATTGGAAATTAATTAAATATGTGCTTAAGTTTAAAAGATTTAATTTAAAAGTCTAATTTAAGAAGTTGGATAAAAAGAGAATTAAAATATTAAAAGATGAAAGATTTAATATTGCTCTATTATAAATATTTAATTAATAATAATTAAATTAGAGTTGGATTTAAATAGTGAGCTTTAATTTTTTTAATTTTTAATTTAGGCAAAAGTGGACGAGCAATTATATATATATATATATATATATATATATAAATTGGTTCAAGAGCTCAACTGGGAAAGAACTAGAAAGAAAACCCAGCATCATCGCAATATTTACAATTGACTAACATCAATATTTACAATCTTGCTATATCAATGAACAATACTAACACCATCAAACATCGAAGCTTGTCAAATTTTACAATGTCATCACTCATCAGGCATGGAGGAAAGGACTCAAAATCAGCCAAAACAAGATTTTCAACAATTTGTAAAACATGCATGAAGTGTGGAAAAATAATCCAAGAAGGCAAGAAAAAACCGCTAAGCTATCTTTCTTCCATATCCTCACTTGAAGCAGCAAAAGTAGGGGTGGGTGTCAAGTTGGGATTTATAGAGAATCCCCATCCAAAATTTGGACATGATAGGGGAGCAACGTCCCAACTCGAGCTTGAACCCGCAACAGCAACATCTAGAGTACCAATAGAAAAGCCAACAAAAGATGGCACATCCCAAACACTTGGTTTGGTAACATCTAAGTGGGAAAATTGAGTAGTCTCATCTGAGACATGATGGTTAGATTCAAGAACATTAAAAGCCGAGTATGACCAGGCACCTGGTTCACGAACCGAATGTGTTGGAGTAGCCAAAGGTGTCTTCACCTGGGTAGCTTTTGCTCGTGCATCAGATATTGGCATAGCCAAAATGTCAATCACAGTAAATGTAACTGTCTTTACCTCCTCTATCAGCCAATAACCCAGAGCACATGCCGTGAATTGTAGGGTCTTGGTCAAAAGTCGAGGATTATGCTTTTCAAATGTCTTCTACATCGCTTCAAAGGTCATCATAACCTTGTGGTTTTTCATTAGCATGGTTTTAGAAAATATTCCCTCAACCAAGGCATTACTGAACCACAAGTCATAACTTTGCATCATGCCTTTCAACTTATTTTTGCCCCATAATTCTAGCCGGACCACCTTGAGAGCGATAATTTCCAACTTTGACATAGATTGGAGGAGATCCATGGTGTTAGAAAGGAAAATAGAAACCAGATTTGAAAGATATAGCACCTTTCTTGCAGATATGATTATTATTAATTTAAATAATAAACTACACTTCAAATAGTGCTTTCACTGATTAATAAATTAGAGGAAAATAAAATAAAAGAAAATTTATAAATTAAAATAGTTCTTTAAGTGTGCATGAAAGGATTAAACAATTGAAATATTAATATTTGCAATAAGTTAATGACTTTTTTAATAGTGGAGAACGCAAACCCTAGTCAGGTTCATGGTTCTTTATTAGGGGGTTGGCAGTTCATTTGAGGGACACATAGGTTTTGGGGAGCAAAATTTAGAATTGGAGCAAAAGAATTGTTGAAAGTTTGAGACATTTTAGATTTGCATGCATTTACTGCTTGTCTTAGATTTTAGTTATTATTACAAGGTAGGGTTTGAACATCCACTATAGAATTTAATTGAAAGATCTGTCTACTTCGTGTCTTCCTAGGTGCTTGCATAATGCTAATTAATTTATTGTATTGATTTTTGAATAAATAATTATGTTGTAGATTTTAAAAAATGAAAACTTATTATGATTGTATTCTTTTAAAACCCTTTCTAATATGGGGAAAATTCAATTAAATAAGACTAGAAGAAAGCAACAAATTGAACAGATGGAGTTTCAAATTTAAATTTTTCATTAGAATCATGTGTTCATCATGAATTTTCTTAATAAAGATAAATATTCTTCTTATGTCTAAAATAATTTAATTGCAATATTTATTGGAAAAACAAAAGATTGATTGAGAGGAAAGTGTGTTGTAACTAAACTTATACATGCATGTGGAAATATAAATACTAAAAATAGAAAACTAAGTATATTAGAGGTGCATGATTTGAGAAATCAAAGGCATGTGAAAATACTTATTACTTGTTAATTTTTTATTTTATTACAATATAATTCAATTTTTAGATTTATTTATTTTAATTTTTTTGAAATGATTAATTATTAATTTAAGAATAAAAAATCAATTACTTTTAAAACTCTTAGTGGGATATAACTTATTATATATTTATTAATGCAAGTAAAGTTATAAATTAATAAATATATAATTGTGATTTAGTTATATTTTAAGAGAAGTTATAGTGGAGTTCACTATATAATCATCTAGTTATGAATATTTAATATTATGAGAGAAATTCTAGATAACTTAATGAAATTATAATATCAAGTTTGAGTTATCTCTAGTTGCATTACAAATTAAAGGAAAAGTAAATATTAATATTGGACTTAAATAGAAGTCAAATTAATATTTTAGAAATGAAATTGATATTAATATTTAATCTAGCAATATACATTTATGTTATTAATTAAAACAAAATCATTTATGATTTATGATTATTTAAATTAATAACATGATAATATTGCATGATATTTATATGCAATGAAATTTGACATTTAAATACTTATTGAGTTAAATAAGTATATTAGCATAATAATTCATATTAACACGTATATTCTTACTTTATTTCTAAACACATCCTTATGATCCAATCTAAAGAATAGAAAATGACGGAATTAAATCATATGACTGAAAACTATGTGTTTCTTATATTCTATTTATAGTCTTGTGATGTTTACTTTTATGATGGTTTTCTTGGTGGGTTTTTTAGTTGGCCAAGTTATGATGTGCAATAGAGACATTTTTGAGATTTATTTTATGATTATTTGATTTGATGTCATGGTGTATTTTATGATTCAAATTGAGATTTATTTTATGAGATATCTTTTGATGAGCATTTATAAGAGCTTGGGTTTTGAGAACTAATGTTGTTTTTAGGTTGCCTATTAAGGAACCTAATTCGACCGATATTACTTTTTTGGTATGGGATACAATTGTGGTTTGTGAGTTTTGGGAAGGTAGTTTAGGTGCATGTCTATGGGAGAGGCTTGCAATGGGGGTCGAGACCCAAAGTGTTAGATTGTGGTGACTGATCAGGAAAGTACAATTAGTGGGGTTCAGGGCATCGGCCTGAAATTTTTTTTTTTTTTTTTTTGGTACTATTCGTAGATTCGCCACTAAAGTTATGGTTAATTTATGGCCGACATGTTATAACCCTAAAGCGGTTTAATACTTGTATAAAAGGGTTTAGGGTTGGGTATTTTTGTTATGTTGTGATGCAAAATTGCTTCTTGCGGCAATATTGAGTTGTAAGGGATTACAGATTGTAATCAAGTTGTAATTATTGGATTGTAATAAGATCGGCCTTGTTGTTTGGTGGATGTAGCCCAGGGATTGGGTGAACTACGTTAAATCTTGGTGCCTTGTGTTAATTTTTGTGTGATCTATTATTTTCTCTTATTGGTTATATTTGCATGTAGTTTTTATTTCTGTCTGTGGTTTATCCTAACAAGTGGTATCAGAGCGAGGTTGTCTTTCAGTTATCCTCTGCAGGAAAGTCTCACGGTTAAGTGAGAGTCTCATGGTTGAGTGAGAGTCACAGCAGATGAGGGTAAGCTAAGGGTTGACAGGTTTAATGGGCAGAACTTCCAGTTATGAAAGATGCAAATGGAAGACTATCTATATCAGAAGGATTTATGGAAGCCGTTGGAAGGAAAAGCCAAGAATCAGAGAACTATGTCAAATGTTGAATGGGATTTTTTGGATAGAAAGGCACTCAGAAGCATTTGGTTATGCTTGGCACCATCGGTGGCATTTAATATTACAAAAGCAAAGACAACAGAAGATTTGATGGAAACCCTAGTGACATTGTATGAAAGGCCCTCCGCTTCAAACAAGGTATTTCTCATGAAGCGTTTATTTAATATGAAAATGGTAGAAGTTGGATCTGTTGCAAATCATTTAAAATAGTTTAATACTATTACTAGTTAGTTATCTTCTGTGGGTATCAATTTTGATGAAGAAATTAGGGCTCTCTTGATTTTGTGTTCTTTGCCTGAAAGCTGGAATGGGTTGGTAATGGCGATGAGTAATTTTGTTCCTAGATCTAGTACCCTAAAATATGATGATGTGATCAGTGTTGTTTTTAGTGAGGAAACTCATAGGAAATCCTTAGGTGGATCTACATCAGGAAGTGCTTTGAATGCACAAAGCAGGGGCAGAATGACTGAGAGAGGAAGTAACTTTGAAAATCGTGATAAATCAAGAGGAAAGTCAAAGGGGAAGAGGTCTCAATCGAGAGGACCAAATGATTGCTGGTACTATGGGAAACCAGGGCACAAAAAGAAAGATTGTTGGAATCGAAAGAAAAATGAAGGAGATAAATCAAATGGAGATAAGGAGGCAAATGTGGTAAGTAACAAATCCGAAGATGATGCTTTGCTTTTGTCTTTAGAAAGTGTTGATGATTCATGGGTTTTAGATTCTAGTGCTTCATTTCATGCTACACCTCATAGAGGTTATTTCATTGATTATGTCTAAGGGGATTTTGGGCTTGTTTATTTGGGGGATAATGAACCTTGTCAAATTTTTGGAAAGGGAAAAATTAAGATTAAGTTTTAGAATGGGAATCATTGGCTACTACATGAGGTAAGACATGTTCTAAGGCTGAGTAGGAATTTAATTTCAGTGGGGCAACTCGGTGATGAGGGTTGTGTAGCTACTTTTAATGATAAAAATTGGAAGGTTTCAAAAGGTTCCCTTGTAGTAGCAAAAGGTGTGAAAGTAGGCACCTTATATCTTTGTACAGGTCATATTGTTCCTTCTACTTTGATTGTTTCAGAGAAAAATGAATGTTCAGGAACAATTTCTATAGTTGAGCAAGGAGAACAAATAGCTATTGTAGATTCTGATATAGCACTGTGGCACAACAGACTTGGGCACATGAGTGAGAAAGATATGAAAGTACTTCATTCAAAGAAAGTTTTACTAGGTTTGAAATGTGTTAATATGGATTTCTATGAAAGTTGTGTGTATGGAAAACAAAAGAGAGTGAGTTTTGTAAAGACTGGGAAGGAAAACAAAAAGGAGAAATTAGAGCTTGTGCATACATATGTATGGGGACCAGCTCAGGTATCTTCCCTTGGTGGCTCTCATTATTATGTTACATTTATTGATGACGCAATTAGAAAATTATGGGTTTATTTCCTTAGACAGAAATCTGATGTATTTCAAACTTTTAAGAAATGGAAATGCTTAGTTGAAAATGAGACTGGTAAGAAATTAAAATGTCTCAGATCTGATAATGGTGGTGAGTATTTCAGTCATGAATTTGATGATTATTGCTCCACTAATGGTATTTGTAGACAAAAAACTATTCCAAGGACTCCACAGGAAAATGGAGTGGCTGAACGCATGAACGGGACTATAATGGAGCGCGCAAGGAGCATGAGGTTGCATGCTGGGTTGCCCTTACACATGTGGGCGGAGGCTATCAATACTATAGTATATTTGATTAATAGAGGTCCCTCTACTCCTTTGGGCTATGGTATTCTAGAGGAGGCATGGACTGGTAAGAAGGTGAGTTATTCTTTTCTCAAGACCTTCGGTTGTGAAGCTTTTGCTCATATAGACTCTGAAAATAGAACCAAGCTAGAAGCTAAGTCAAAGAAATGTGTCTTTGTTGGATATGGCATTAATGAATTTTTTTATAGGCTTTGGGATTTTGAAAATCATAAAATTGTTAGAAGTCGGGATGTCATATTCAATGAGAAAGTGTTGTACAAAGATTTGTTGCAATAACACGAGAAGAAAGAAGATGATTATGTAGTGCTAGATGATACTCCAAAAGCTGATGTTCCAGCCATTCCTCATGATGTGCAACAACCGCAACAACAAATACCACACACACTAGTGAATGTTAGATGGTCAACAAGGCAAATTAGACCTCCACAAAGATTTTCTCCCTCTTTGTATTGTATTTTACTTACTAATGTAGGTGAACCTGAAAGTTATGATGAAGTTGTGCAGGTGGATACTAAGATTCAATGGGAGTCTTCAATGAAAGATGAAATGGACTCTTTGTTGAAGAATAAGACATGAGATCTATGCAAGTTGCCTGCAGGTAAAAAGGCTTTACAGAATAAGTGGGTTTACAAGTTGAAAGAAGAGGAAGGAGGTAAGAAAATATTTAAAGCCAGGTTAGTTGTAAAAGAATTTGCACAGAAAAAGGGAATTGATTTTGATGAGATATTTTCTTCTGTTGTTAAAATGACTTCTATCCGTACTATTTTAAGTCTTGTGGCTACTGAAGATTTGCATTTAGAGCAGTTGGATGTTAAAACAGCCTTTCTTCATGGTGATTTGGATGAAGATATAGATATGGCTTAGCCACAAGGATTTGAGGTCAAAGGTAAGGAGAACTTAGTGTGCAAATTGAAGAAAAGTTTATATGGCTTGAAGCAAGCACCTCGGCAATGGTATCTGAAATTTGATAGGTTTATGCATGAGCATGGCTATAACAAGTTTCATTCAGATTATTGTGTTTATTTTAAGAGGTTGGATGATGATAGCTACATTATTTTATGTTTATATGTTGATGATATGCTTGTAGCTAGGTCTAACATGGATCATATTAAGGGGTTGAAATGCCAGTTAGCACATGCATTTGCTATGAAGGATTTGGGGGCAGCAAAACAAATCCTTGGTATGAAGATTTGTAGAGATAGGAAGAACAAAATATTGACGCTATCTCAGGCTGATTATGTTGAGAAGGTGTTGCAACATTTCTTTATGGAGAATGCTAAAGCTATTAGCACACCTTTACCTGGTCATTTGAAATTGACTAAGGAGATGTGTCCTAAGACACAGGAAGAGGGGGATAAGATGTCCAAGGTACCCTATGCTTTAGCTATAGGAATCTTGATGTATGCTATGGTATGCACTAGGCCAGATATTGTCCATGTAGTGGGAGTCGTTGGCAGGTATATGAGTCATCTAGGATTTGAGCATTGGAATGCTGTCAAGTGGATTCTCAAATTTTTGAGAGGAACATCCAATAAGCATTTACACTTTGGGGGCTCTACTACTAATTTACAGGGCTATGTTGACTCAGATTTAGCAGGAAATATTGATACCAAATGGAGTACTACAAGTTATGTCTTTACTATTGGTGGGGCAGCCATGAGTTGGGTTTCTAGGTTACAGAAGATTAATGCTCTATCCACTACCGAGGTAGAGTATGTTGCTGCTACAGAGGCAACCAAGGAGATGATATGGCTTTAGTTCTTCTTGGAAGAATTGGGACATCCTCAAAAGGATAATTATTTGTTCACAGATAGTCAGAGTGCCATTCATCTTGCAAAGAATTTAGCTCTGCATTCTAAGACCAAACACATACAATTGTGGTACCATTTCATTTGGTCAGTTTTGGAGGATGGATGGTTAAAGCTAGAGAAGATACATACCAATGAAAATCCAACAGATATGTTGAAAAAGGTTGTAACAAGGGAGAAGTTGCACTCCTCTTCAGCTTCGGTTGGTCTTTTAGATTGAACATGAATAAAATAATAGCAAAGTCCAGGTTGGTTTGATCCAGTGGGAGCCCCATGTGGTAGTAGTATTGCTACAGGATCAATCTCCAAGTGGGAGATTATTGTTTAGTGTGGAGCCTGATCAGTCCCCAAGTGGGAGATTGTTAGATTGTGGTGACTGATCAGGAAAGTATTGTACATACTTCATAATTAGTGGGGTTCAGGGCATCGCCCCGAAAAATTTAAAAAAAAAAAAATAATAATAATAATAATAATAATAAAAATAAAAATTTGGTACTATTTGTAGATTCACCACTAAAGTTATGGCTAATTTATGGCCGACATGTTATAACCCTAAAGCGGTTTAATACTTGTATAAAAGGGTTTAGGGTTGGGTATTTTCATTATGTTGTGATGCAAAATTGCTTCTTGCGATGGTATTGAGCTGTAAGGGATTACAGATTGTAATCAAGTTGTAATTACTAGATTGTAATAAGATCGGACTTGTTGTTTGGTGGATGTAGCCCAGGGATTGGGTGAACCACATTAAATCTTGGTGCCTTGTGTTCATTTCTATGTGATCTATTATTTTCTGTTATTGGTTATATTTGCATGTAGTTTTTGTTTCTGTCTGTGGTTTATCCTAACACAAAGTGGCTACCAAGGTAACTCATTGTAAGTTGTGTAACAAGTGATAACATAGTATTTTAGAATATTTAGACACATTAAAAAGACAAGTTAGAGATTCTACCCCACCCATGCCTTGAGTGCTTGTATAGGCTAAGAATGTGAATGGGATGATACCTAGTGATAGTTATGACTAATTTTCTTCGTCTTCATGAGAGGGTATATCACATGCATCACGTTGGGGATCTAGGGTCTAGAGTGATTAGTCTAGGGTAACTCAATGCTTGAGGGTCCGAGGTCTAGTGGGAGACCAATCCAAGGTAACTCAAGTAGTTTGACCATGTGATGACACGACCTAGTATGTAGCCTGAGTCTCCTTCATAGTTTTAAAAAAATATTTCCCTTTAGTGGTGTACTTGTGGGATATTAATTTTTATGGTGTATTTATTGTGAGTTGTTACTAATTGACTAGATGTCATTTATTATTGATAATTGACTTTTATTGATAAATGTTAGTTATTCATTGTGGTATTTTATTGTAGAAGTTGGTGACTAGTGGTTTACTTTTATTGATGACGATTATTATCTATTGATTATTGTTATTGGACATGTGGATTTTTATTTAAGGTGGAAATTTTTCTTTGAATTTATCTTGATTTGATACTGTATTGTATTTGGTATCTGGTGTTGACTTGGTGTGTTATTTTGGTATTGGATTGAGTGTCATTTCAATTTTAATTATCTCTTCTTCTTGAGTAGTTTGTGTTACCCTTGAGGCATATTTGGCTATTAGGATTCCTTGCCTAGGAATATTTTATGATTAATTAGCCTGTTGTGGATTTTTCATCATCTTCCTTACATGGTAGGAGTGGAAGCCTGACTAGGTAATCATGCAATTGGGAGGTAGTGTCTTCTTACCGTTTGGCCCCCCAGTTTGATAGATGTTGGATGTTCATGGATGCAATTGTACCATTATCAATCTTAATTTTATCTCAGAGACTTCTATTCAATTGATGTATGTATGTTATCGTGTATCTTATATTTTGATGTGCTTGTATCTATTCTCACATACCTTATGACATGTGCAGTGGATGTTACTCATTAGATGTATTTTCATTGTACCAGTTGTACTTATGCATTTTCTTATGAAATAATGTATCTATTATTTCCTTATGATTCATGAACATGTACTTAAGACTTAAACTATTTGATATAGCTTCTCAAACATGACTCAACACAAAGGAACCCAATGGAAAATTGTATTTGTAATTGCTTATGTGTAACTGATGTGTACATGTATACTGCTTCCACATTATTATCTTTTGTTGTTTAAACTAAAAAAAAAGGTTTAGTAAACATTCAATCATTTTAGGTTATTTCTCTTGGGTTCTTGAGTGAGGCTTTACAGATCATGTCCTCCAAATATGATATCATCAACAAAAATTTTAAGTAGCAATATCTTATTCTTAGATTCACTTTTCAAGTGCAATTTGTTATTTTCATTAATTATTGCCAACCCAATTTTCACCAAATAGGCATGTAACCTTTCATACCATGCTCTAGGGGCTTGTTTCAAACCATATAATACTTTGTGAAGTTTTCATACCATGTTATTCTTGCTTGGATCAACAAATCTTCTAGGTTGATCAATGTAGACCTCTTCTTCTAAGATTTCATTTAGAAATGTAAATTCAACATCCATTTGGTATATCTTGAAACCTTCGTAAGAAACATATGCATGAAAAATTCTCACCCCTTCCAAGCTTTCAACTGGGGAAAATGTCTCTCCATAGTCAGTTCCTTCCTCTTGTGCATATCCCTTACAAGCTAGTCTTGCTTTGTTCCTTCCAACTTCACCTTTCTTATTTAGGTTATTTCTAAATAGCCACTTTGTTCCAATCACATTATTATCCATTGGCATTGGTACCAATGCCCATGCATTTGTTAGCTTGTGGTGACTGATCAAGAAAGTACTGTACATACTTCATAAATTCAAAAATAAAAATTGGTACTATTTGTAGATTTTCCATTTGTAGATTTGCCACTAAAGTAATGGCTAATTTATGGCTGACATGTAGTAACCTTAAAATAGTTTAATACTTGTATAAAAGAGGTTAGGGTTAGGGTTGTTTCATAGTTGTGATGTGAAATTGGTTCTTGCGGCGGTATTGAGTTGTAAGGGATTACAGATTGTAATTAGGTTGTAATCATTGGATTATAAAAATATCAGACTTGCTATTTGGTAGACCTAGCCCAAGGATTGGGCGAACCACATTAAATCTTGGTGCCTTGTGTTCATTTCTGTGTGATCTATTATTTTCTGTTATTGGTTATATTTGCATGTAATTGTTATTTTTTGTTTGTGGTTTAATCCTAAAAGTATTATTCTTCTCTATTTGATCAATTTCCTTATTCATAGCCTTTATCCAATCTTCATTCTCCAGAGCATCTTTAACATATTTAGGTTTAAACTCACATAATAAACATGTTTCATTCTTCAACTTACTTCTTGTCATGCTTCTTGAATCCTTGGCTCCAAAGATCTAGTCAGATGTATGGTTTCTTCTCACATATTTTGCTGAGAAAGGTGCAGGTCTTCTTTCTTCTTGAGGTAATTCACTTGGTTCTACTTGTTCATCTTCTTCAAGTATCTCTAGCTACAACTTCACACTAAGGATCTGGTGCCCAGTTTCCTTTCTCTGACATTTGGCTTCTTCTCTTTGTGACTCAACTTCTGTAGCCTAATGATCAACATCATGCTAATGCTTGACAAAGGTTTTTTGTTGAACTTTGATAGTTCCTAACTATTGATACTCGATAACCTCTTTCTCTAGTTTAGGTAATGTACGAGGCTATCCTTCATAGATGTATACAAAATTCAAATAATCTTTAGGTTCTTTCTTGCATTCTTCTTCATTCTTTTTGCAAAACTCCTCAATTCTAACATTTACACTTTCCACAATTTTGTTAGTGTTAGAATTCAAACACTTGTATGCTTTGATTTTAGTGGAATACCCTAAGGATATACCTTCATCACTCTTTACATCAAGTTATCCTTTTCTTGCATCTTTCAATATGTAACACTTGCTTACAAAAAAATTGAAATAATTGACATTAGGTGTATAGCCATACCAAAGTTCAAAAGGGGTTTTGTTTGTACCTTTAATAGTTTGAATTTGGTTCGAAGTATAGACTATCGTACTTATTGCTTCTCTCCAATACTTTTGTGAAAATTGATTTTCCATTATCAATGTTCTTGTATAGTCCATGATTGATCTATTCCTTCTTTCAACTATCCCATTTTGTGGTAGAGTTCTTGGTGCACTCATTTTTCTCTTGATTCCTTTATCATTGTAGAATATGCTTAACTCATCTAATATGAATTCACCTCATTTATATGATCTCAAGCACTTCAGACTCTTTCTTATTTTCTTTTCAACCCTAGCAAAATACCACTTAAGCATTTGAAATGCATCATATTTTTCCTTAAGAAAATCATAGTTATCATTCTAAAAATATCGTCAACAAATAGAAACTTGTCACCATAATAGCTTTGTACTCTAATAAGACCACAGAAATTAGTATGAACCAACTCCAAAATATCATCAAAATAATAGGTATTGCTCTTGAAACTAGATTTTGTCATTTTTCCCATTTGACATTGTTTGCACATCATCGTATTGGGTTTGCTAAATCTTGAAAATCCTCTTACTCTTTTCATCTTGCTAAAGCTTACCAAATCATCAAAAATCACATGACATAGTCTCTTATACCATAACCAAATATCTTTAAATTGTGCAAATAGACAAGTATCTTTAGATAAATCTAGATAGAACAAGTTACCTCTTGTTTGATCACTTTTGATTAGTTCACTAGTAGTATCATAAATCTTTGCCTTCTTGTTTTGGAATTCAATTCGGTACCTTGAACTATTCAACTATGCCACACTCAAAAAGTTATATTTCAAACCATCAACCCAATATGCATTGTCACATCTAATCTTATCGTTCAGTATAATTGATCCTTTACCTTTCACATGACATGGTGCATCATTTCCAAACTTAATACTACTTATATTATAATGTTTTATCTTTTCAAACTTGTATCATTAATCATATGATGTGAACAACCACTATCAATTATCCATTTTCCATTCTTATTCACATGTGAAATTAAATTAGTTTTTTCATCTTCACCAAATTCATCTTTCATTACAACATAAACAACTTATTTTCCATTTTCATAAGAATCACTATCAGAACCATCTTCTTCAACAATGCAAGTAGATTTCTTACCTTTTCCTTTGTAGTTTTGTTACCTCGTACGTCTTTTCTATCTCTCCTTCCTCGGTGATTTTTTGTCTTTTCTTTCTTCATTCTCATCTCTATCAGGATATCTTGTAGCAATATGTCCAACTTTGTTACATGTAAAATAGATAATAGGAAGTTTACCTTTGTATTTTCCTTTTCTTCTTAGTAGTTGTCTTGCCAATAATGCTTCTAACTCATCAAGATCATCATCCGATTCACTATCATTGTCCACATGCTTACTCTTCTTCTTTCTTTTAGATACATCAAGGGTTATTTGAGACTTCAAAACAAATTCAACACTAGAAGGTGTATAGTTATCAAAATTTGACAATTTAAATGTAGTGAATCTACCAATTAGACTATCCAAGGTTAGATCATTACCAGGTGTACATCTCAATCCTTGAATTGTAGATACTCTAATTGTATAGATAGCAAGTAAAATCCACCTTGCTTATCACAATCTCATCAGATATGTCTAGTCCAACTCCTCTAATTGCATTCACAACCTCCTTGATTTTTCCACAACACTGTGCAATCATTTCTCCTTCTTTCATTCTCATGTCATCAAACTTTCTTCTTTATCCCTTAACACAAATTTTGTCTCCTCCATGAATTTGAGCTAACTTATCCCATATTTTCTTTGTATTAGTGAAGATATTCACATTATCAAATTTAGCATAACTTAGGGAAGATGCTAGTTCTATCATCATTAGATTGTACTCCCGCTTCTCCTTTATTTATTGAACTATCATAGGTCTAGGAACTTCATTGTATTCATTCTCCAGGTAGTACAGTGCATAATCTCCAACTCTAGATAGATACAATTTTATTAGTTGTTGCCATGTTGGGAATTTCTCTTTGTTCAACTTGGGTACCTCTCTCTTGTACATCTCAATCTTTAGCTTAAGTCCCTTCAATTTTTCCTTATATGCAACATAAGCTCTGATACCAATTGTTATAATTATTAGAATAAATAAGAGGGTAGTAAATTAGTTATCCTAAAGTCTAGATGTACCAATTAAAGTTTTATTAACTTCAAACAACTTATACAAACCCATAAAACCACTCTGCCAATATAACAACTCATCAACAAATCAACTTATTCATTCATCACTTAGCTCTCTGTTCGGTATATACCAACTAAAACTAATAAACAATAGTATATAGCATGCATAATGAAAATAACATTCACACATGTATGATAGTAGGATTTAACATGGAAATCCAATTTGGGAAAAACCATCAAGTAACATGCTACCACTTTTTACTCTTCTAAAGTGAGCTGAGTTAAGAGCCAACCTTATTAAAGGCTACAAAACAAATTGTTAGTTGTGACTCTATTAAATGATTTAATTGCCCTATTAGGAGTGGCCTGGTTAGATCTCTTTAAATCATTCTATTATAATGTCATCTTGATTAAGGGATTTTGTAGTGCCTACCCTTACTTTACTTTTCATATTATATTGCCAAATTCTTTTAGGCAAACTTTATGGTTATGTTTGATGATTAGTGGTATTTGATTTACCCGATTTGTTTGGCCATTATTCATTTTTAGTTGATTTATGTAATGAGCTACTTGGTACTCGATTATTTCATGTGTACATGAATATTCTTTCGATGATGATGCTTGTATACAATGATTTCAATTATTTCATGATGATATTTAGATGGATAATTTATATGCAATTTTTATGGATACTTACCCCATACTTGTATGTGCATGGTGCACATATATGTTTTACTTTATGAATAATATTTTTGATATGGTTGAGGGAGGGAGTTGTAGTCACCTACTAGTCGGGATCTATACGATGCACCACATCCTACCATTGCCTATTTAGTTTAGATTATATGTGTATGTACATGCTCAAATTTTATGTAGATTGTAGGTACCATGTATCAACTTCCTTGAATTGCCAGAATGACCATGCCCTATCACAGTATCTCAATGGTAAAAAAGGGGAGATAATTCTTGAGTCCAAATCCAAACCTTAAGCCAATTGTCTTAAAAAGTAGGACAAGTATCAGAGTTTTACCATTCCAAATTTGTCAAGTGACATGAATTCTTGATTTTGAACCTTGAGTTTGATTTAGTATTTTGTACTTTATAATGGGTTTTCATATTTAGCTTTGCGAGTTCATTGTGATTTTTAGTTATAATTAAATCAAATTAAAAAGAGTATTAAATGATTAAATTTAATGAAAAGTTTATAAATAAAAATTAATATTTAATTATATTTAATTAATTAAGAAATTAATTAAATTAAATTTTTTAATTAAAGTTCTAAATTTGACATATTTATATTTATTTAATTTAATAATAATTTATTTAGGAGTTTCATTTTTTATAATAAACTCTAAATATTATTATTAGTTAAATTAATAAATATTTTATTAAAGACATCTTGTGATTTAGTAAGAGAGAGAAAGAACTAATTTAATAAAGTTATTTTAATTAAATTGCAAAAAGGTTGGACATGAAATTAAAAAATTTAAAGAATTTTTTTTCACATGATTGCAAAACTGAAACCGTAAGAGGGAGAGAGTTCTTTATTACGAAATTAGAGCTCATTTCTCCACACATAGGTTTGGAGAAGCCAATTTTTGAGAAGAGAGTTTTCGAAAGAAAAAGATTTTTCTTGCGAGTTCTGTGCATTAGATCATTTAGCATCAAATCTAGGTAGGATCTTGTTGAAGTTTTGCACAATAATTCTTCTTTTGAAATCTCTATGTTCTCTATGTTTGTGTATTTATATTCAAAATTTAATTCGGTTGAAACACTTGTTTGATAAATTTTAGAGATTCGTAATTTGATTGATTACAATTTGGGTAGGTTTGGAAAAGGAATAAAAATGTTATCTACAAAATTTGATTGGTTGTTCATGGGTTTTCTATCAGATCTATTATGTAAATTTATTAATATTCTAATATATATATATATATATATATATATATATATATATATATATATATATATATATATTACATAATTAAAAATTATTATGATAATTATATTATCACATATAAAAAAAAGAGATGGTGAGATTTTGTTTTGATTGTTTTTATTTAAAAAATAATAAAATAATATATTTATTAAAAAAAGTGGGCGAGGCCTCCAACCCCCCACCCACCCATGACTACCTTCACTTGTCACATGACAGCTGTTGCTGCCATAGCAGCAGGTACTCTCATAAGGCAATATGTTGTTCCTACTGCAATAGTGACATTGTTGTAGCATGGTTGTACTGGGCGGCAAGCCTTAAACACTAAAACAAATTATGTTTTTCATTTTATTATTATTAATATTAAATAAGTTTTATTATAATTATAATTATAATAATTATAGATTATTAATAAATTACTTAATATTATTTGTTAATAATTAAATAATAATTATTATCATTTAATAATAATTATTTGATACTAATAATATTTTTTTAGATGGAAAATTTTATAGTTTTAGTAATCATGCTATATAAATCAATTTTAAAAATAGAAGAAATTATTGGATGTTATCTATGATAATTTATTTTTATAAAATTGGGGTTTTATGTTTAAATTTTTTTTAACAATTTGTTGAGTGTTGAGACTCGTGTGTACTCGATAACTTTAGTGAATCTGTGACTTAAAACAAAATGAAAACTTGGGCCCTCTTGTTTAGTCAAAATCTTATGTTTTCAAAACCAAACAAAAGTATGAAACCACTCCGGCCATGATGTACATTTTGTTCTGTGTTAGGTTTGGGGTTGACTTAGAGCATTGACTAGTTTTGGATGTTTACCAAAGGTCGAGAGTTACTATTTTTGTGATGTCATGGTTTTGTAATGTGATCTTTGAGTTATGGATCAATTTTGATATGGTGATTGTATTGGTGAAATCTATGAGTTATGATCAGTTATCTTTCGGTGCTTTCTAGTTGCTTGTTTAAGAACTGATGTATGTTATTATGATATTATGAGACCTTCTACTATTTTTGAGCTTAGGGTAGGTTGTCTTTATATTTTTTTGAGAAGTGGCTTATAATGGAGGCCAAAGCCCTATAGAGGTTGTTTGGGTAACCTATTGTAGGTTATTTTAATAAGTGATAATATTTTATTAAATGAGTTTAAAATAAATTAAAAAGAGTTAGTGTTTTTCCTCGCTCATGTCTCAAGTGCTAGTACACTCTAGGATGGGAGTATAGGGGATTCTTGGTTGCGACCTTGTAGTGTCTGCCCCTAGTTCGCATTTTGTTATCGTTGTTGAACTCTTTTAGAGCTAGTTTTATGTTGTTGGTTAGCAACATTCTTTTGATATTATTAGATATTGTGCTATGGACTCAGTTTATTATATGATGAGATTACTTAGACTCTACATTTCATGTATGTATGATGACTATTTTTAGTGTTCGCAATTATTGATGATGATTATTTCATTGCTTTCAGTTATTAATGATGATTAGTAAGATGGTTTATTATCATATGTGTTTTCTTATGGATACTTACCCCATACTTGCATGTGTATGGTGTGCATGTTTGCTTTGCGTGTTTGCTTTTGTATGACGTGTCTAATGTAGTTAAGGAAGGGAGTCGTAGTCACTTGCTAGTCGGGATCTACACGATGCACCACTTCCTGCCATTGCATGTTTAGTTTAGTAAATATTGTGCTTGTACATGCATGGTTTTTATGCAGGTTGCATGTATCGGGTATCGACTTCCTTGAATTGCCAGGATGAGCGTACCCTATCACAATATCTCAATGATAAGAGAGGGGAGATAAATTCTCAAGTCCAAATCCCAACCCTTTAAGCCATTTGTCCTAATTGAAATTAAGGACAAGTATCTGAGTTGAGTACCCTTCGAATACGTCGGATGACGTAATTCGTGATATTAACCCTTGGCTTGATTTTGTGTGTATTTTGGCTATGATGAGTTTTCATATTTTTACCTAGTGAGTCTTTGATGTATTTTCTATTAATTAAGCCTAATTAAAAGATTTAATTAATGGTTTAATTAAATAGAAAATTAATATGATATTTTAATATTTATTTTATTTAATTAATTAGAAAATTAATTAAATAAAATAATTAAATTTGAAAATAAAAAATTAAAAGTTTAAATTTGGAATGTGACAATATTTATTTTAATAATAATATATTTGGAGTTCATTTTCAAATAAATGACTAAATAATAATATTATTAAAGCTAACAAATATTTTAGCAATTAAGTTTTGAAAATAAAATTTAAAAGTGAAAAATATATTAAAATTATTAAAAGATTCTAGATTTCATGTGCTTAAAATATAAATATATTAAGATTGAAAAGTGGAATTATTAAAGTTAGTGCATGAGATTTAATTAATAAATTAAATTGGAAAGAGTAAAGTAAATATTATATTAATTAATGTGCATTATTTTAATATTTTCTCACATAGGAGTTGGCAAATCCTCGGGAGTTGTCATGTAGACAACATAGGAGTTTGCACTCTAAGAATGCATAAGTTGTCTACACTTAGAAGTTAGCATTTTATTTGATCACATGGTGTCTACAACCTTAAGACTCATCTAGAAGGTTGGAGAAGACCCATGCTTGGTTGTCATGCTTATCTTCTAGTTGTTTCTAGAGACACTCTAGATGCATCTTAGAGGCCTTTAAATAGAGGCTCTCCTAGTGTGTTTTGGAAAGTTGAATGGAAGCTACAAGCTACAAGCTTAAATGGAAGCTACAAGCTTCAAGCTAAAATGAAAGCTTCAAAGCTTATATGCATTTGAGAAGCTCATATGCTTCTACATGCTCATATGCTTCTACATGCTCATGCTCATATGTTTCTACGTGTTCTTATGCTTCTTCTAGAACTTCTAGTCACTTGGAGGTTTTTGGTTGGCTTGGATCTTGGAGAAATTGTGAATGATGGAGAAGGAAGAGATTTTCTATGGATTTCTAAGGCATGAAAAATTTAGCATCAGTGTCCAGGTGCACTCGTGATATTCGCATACTCTCTTTGCACTATTTCTCTTCCTGTCTTCATCGTGTGTGTTATATGTGTCTGAATACTCTCTGTAATTGAATCTACAATTTGAAATTGGAATCTAGATATGTATTTATTTGGTTGCAAAAGAAATCAATAGAGAACTCATTAGAAAACCCTAGCTTCAATTTAAGAAAGAAATTAGATCTTAATCGAATTTGGGTTCGAATTTATATTGTGAATTAGATAAACAAGATTTGAAATTAAAATAAAAATTCTAAGTTGAAAATTTGAATGGTTAGATGTGATCTTTCTATCAAATTATATTTTCAGATGCGTACGGACAAACCTATTAGATGGATGAATGGATAAATTTAGAGAACAATTACCTTTTAGGAGAAATTCTTAATTCATCACAAACTGCCCTGTCGTTGCCCTTGGATAGACCCGAACTCAGTCATTCATAACTTTTTATCGTGATCGAATTTATTTGATCGCTCAAGTCAGAATTGGCGCAACTTGGCCCTCTCCAACAAATTTCAATTTTAGCCCGATCCAATGGTTCATTAGGGAGATATGACCCTCGTACTAGGACTATTTTATTCAAGGATAGATATTTCTCCATTTTCCATAATCAAGAGTTCTTTATGCTTAAACTTCACAAAAATAATATATCAAAGCATGGAATGAATTAAAGATATTATTGTAATCTTTCCTTATTAGAATCTTATTAATATTCATTAGTTTTATATGGTTTATTATCTAATCTAATTAAATCAAATTTAATTAAGATTAGTTAATAGTAGAAGAAGTGTAATTAATTATTAGTCAATCTAAGTAAATGAATTTTTAAATGAGAGAAAATTAAAAGAAAAGAGATTTTAATATAGTTTATATAGTGGACTTTTTATAATATATATTAAATAATATTTAATATATATTAAATAATTTAGAGATGGTAATTTTATATTACGAGACTTTAATGATAATGGATTAAGATTTATTGACATGGAGTCATTATTATAACATTACTATAAGTAGAATTGTTATTATTAATACGTTATGTATTATTAGATAACTTGTCGATATACCTTAATGGTGATTAGAGTTAGCCAATGAAGTTTTATGTAAAGGTTCTCTAGATCGATTATTTATAGTTGTGATAAGTGTATTATTTATTAATGTTTGTTGGGTCTAGCAAATTATTAATAAATAATAGAGTAATGATCTAAATGATTATGGATGATACAGATTAATTAAGGAAACATCAGTATTCATTAAAAAGTGATGAATGTGGTCATTACAAAATTATTATCAAGATTTTCAATATAGCTTATTATTAAATAATAACAAGTTATTATTATTGAACTATGAATATGAATATTTGTGTACTAGATTATAGTTGACTTTTAACTTACAAAATTATAGTTAGTTATTAGTCAACTGATATTAATTGGAACGTTGCCATGGATATATAATTATTAATTAAATTAATTAGAGTTAATTAGATTTAATTAATAATCAAGTTATGTAATAGAGTTTTAATTGATATGTTAATATCGACTTCTCTAGCGAAGTTGTTAAGTATTTACATTGAAGTCGATAAGTCTTATTCTAATGACTTGAATAATGACTCTAGATATTTAATGGTTATTAGTGATGATTGCAACAATTAAATTAAGAGACTGAAGATCTAGTAACATTTAATTTAGTTTTAATCGAATGTTTAAAGGTCATGGATGGTGTACCTATGTTAATTGATTGATTTAATTGATCATTTTAATAAATTTATAATCTCTTATTCAAGAATGATAATTGGTCCTCTTATAATATAACGAATAATGATCCTAAAAAAGTTGAAAGGTTAATCAATTATACTATGGATCATGGTTAAATATAGAGAATAATTTAATTAAAGGTCAATGATGATCAGTATAGTGAATATTTATACTTAAGTTATTCTTACAATGTAATTCTTAATAATGGAAGGATAATACTATCGGGGAACAAATGGGTTGACTTGTAGGTCAAATGATGAAACTTAAGACACTTGAAAGTATACTTGCAAATAGAAAAATGGAAACCCCTACACATTATTCAACTATGTGAATTTAGTAAACCAAAACATGTGTTTGCATCGTGTATTCTATATACTTCTTATTTTGGGTTTTTGGGTTGACTAGTGTTGACCAATCCTAGGTTGTTACCAGAGGCTCGGGGGTTATGAGATGTGATGGCATGTTGATTTTTATTTGGTCTCGATCTTTCTAAACCCAACCATGGTAATGTGATCGTATGCTCCATGAAATGTTTGTATTATTGTTCATCAGTCTTCATGTGTGAAGCTGAGATGTATATGTATCTGAGACACTTGAGCTAATCATTTTTGAGTCATCGATCAGTTATCCTTGGATTATTTTTCAGTCGCCATGATGGGACTGAAATGTTGGTTTATTTTTTGATGATGTCATGTTATGGCATGTTTGACTCAACCATTTTGGAGTCTTCGATCAGTATGATTTTGAGATATTCTTGGTTGCTTGTTGAGAACCAATGGATATTGTGATTTATCTTGAGATATATTTTGGTTATTGAGAACCAATGGATACTTATGATTATCAGTGACGCTTTCAGTTGCCAATAGAGAACTGTTGTGGTCATGATTTTCTATGGATGCTTTTCCAGATGCTCATGGAGATTTGATGATTCCAATCTTGGAGATTTGATGATTCTTATTATGGATATTTGATGCTTTTATGCATATTTGATGATTTTATTATGGATTATCTTTTGTGATTTTGAGATTTATGATTCCATGACCTTAGGGTAGGTAATCTACTTGTAGTGTCAGAAAGTGGCTTGTAATGGGGGTCGGGGCCCTAAGTGGCTACCAGGGTAACTCATTGTAAGTTTGGTTAATAAGTGATAACATTTACACACTAAATGGGGATTAAATGAACCTAAAAAGATAATTTTTTTGATGTTCTCGCCCATGTCTTCAGTGCTTGTACAGGCTAGGATGGGAGTAGTGAGAACGCATGGTTGCGACCTTGCATTCCGTAGTATGCCTCGTCAGTATGAGAGGATACTAGTGGCCGCATGAGATCAGTATGGACCTATGGAGTTTAGCTAACTGCCAGGGTAACTTGTACGTGATAAATGCGATGACACTTTCCCGCTTGCAGAGTAAGTTTCCTACATGTCATTGTGTGCCTCTGGGAATTAGAAGTTGGTTTTGTGTGATGGAACGTTTGAGATAGTATACTTTAGGATTCCTGGACTTATAGAGATTTGTGCTTTGTGGATTGATAGCCTATTTGGGACTTGAGATTGTCTCCTCAGCACGGTGGGAGTGGACCACTTAGGTTCCACGCGGTCGGGTGGTAGTGTATTTTTCACTCTTATCATTTGAGATCTGCCCAAGACACCGTGGCTGGAGCATTCTTGGTTAGTATTTATCTTCATTCTGTTCTTGGATCATTATGATAGATGATATACCTTGTGATGGATGTATTTTCTGGTATGTTCCTTATATTGATGATTTGCATATGTTAGTTGATGATTTATTATGCTTTACTTTGCATGTTAGTAGGATGTTTTTAGGATTGACATTCCTACTATGTTAATAGTCGATGATCTTTTTGGTGCTTTGGAATGTTACACATGGAGGGATGGCTAGGATCCATGATGGTCTAATGATGCTATTTATGATTGGGAAGAACCGTGCACTTAGTTATTTTTGTTTGTATTTTATGGTTATCTCTTATGATGGATGTTTATATCTTATGTGATGATGATTCATGTATGGTTTATGGTTTCATTATGTTATTGCATCATGGATTAATATTGGATGCTGATGTACCTCATTTACAGTGGATGATTAAGCTAAACTAAAATCTAATTACTAAAAGGACACTTGTATATTGTTTAAGTACATTGGATGTATCATTGTTATTTCATAAGGATGTGATGTTAGATGAATGGTTAATTTAGATGTGATTCAACGTTAAGGGATCTTTAAAGAATGTAACTTGTTATGTATGTTATGTTTACTTTTATTTGAATTGTTTCTATTGCTTCCGCAAGTGTTGTGAATGGTTTATCTTTCATGTTTTAAAAAAAAATTTGTTGGGCAAACTTAGTAAAATTATTTTTGGATCCCTTGGCGGGGCATTACAGACCTTGCCTCGTTAGTATGCCTTGTTTGTACAAAAGGATACTAATACCAAAAAGATTCACTAGGGGGGCAAAGTCTAGAGAGGTTGCCAAGGTAAACTTAGACTTGACGCATGCAATGACACTTTCCCACTTACATAGTAGATTTCATATGTGTCTTTGTTTCCTCTAGGTTTAGTTGTTGTTTGTGTCTTGGTACCTTTGAGATAGATTGTTATCAAGTTTTCCTTGACCTAGATGTTGGTTTGACTTTTGGGATTGATATCTGTATGGGACTTGAGACTATCTCCTCAGCATGGTGGGAGTGGGCCAATTAGGTTCCATGAGGTCTAGTGGTAGTGCTTTTTACTTATGCCATTGAGATTTGACAGCTAGATGCCAATGTTGGATATCCTTATGTAGTTATTACTTTTCTGATGTATGGTTATATTCTATTGAACTGCATTTGATTATCAGATATATTATGAGATTGATGTATTTTATTCATGATGTATTTTCTTTGAGCTTTTCATACCCTATGACTTGTACAATAGATGATTATGCATTATAGTTATGTCAAGTGGTATCTTATGCAATTGTATATTATTTAAATGGATTTGTACTTGTGGTTTGTCTATGATGTGGATTTGTTATGTATCATTTTTAGCATTAATATAACTTATGAATGTGATTCAACATCATGGAACCGTTAAGAGATGTAATTTTTTTATGTATTGTTTATGCATGTATGCATGTTATTGCTTTTGCTATGTTGTTTGATGTTATTATCATTGAATTTTTTTTTATAGAAAACTTAATGAAACTTTAGGTTAATTTCTTCTGGGTTCCCTGGCAAGGCATTACATATGGTATCAGAGCCTGAGTTTCTACATTAGGAGCTTTGGTTATATGGGAATGTTGCTAGATGACAACTAATTAACTTAAACAAAACTTAAACTATTATATGTATCTATTACAAACTTGAACACTTGAACTTCAAACATAAATGTACTTAAACCTAAAAATATGTAAAACTGGAATAGATCTTGTATTGTATTCAAAACTTGTTTCTTATATTTATATTATATAGTACTATGTTCTTGTTGATATTATAGCATCTCATTGTTCTTGGATATTATTGTAGGATGATATTTGGGATGAGATCTTCAGTGAGAGGTTGTAGCTCAGGTCATGGTAGAGGCCATGAGTGAGGTAGGGATATTAGTATGTTGGTTACAAGTTTGTTCTCCTATTAGGATTTATAATCTGACTCTTTTAATACCCAATGTTTTGGAGAAACAAAAGGATGTCGCCAACAAATGGGTCAATGTGTGTTCTATCACTACCCTCTGAATTACAAGGTACAACTCCATTAGGACTTGTAATGATATGCAATGAATATGTCTTTCTTAGATCATAATTTTATGATAGAATAAGCTCTTAATATGAAAGTAGTAAAGGTTAAACAAGTTACTTGTTGACACAAACAATTCAGGCAAAATGGGTTGGGACAACCTATCACACCCAATGGAATGCCTATAGTAGATTGTCTTTAAATTTTATGACCTTTACTCCTATTCTAAATGCATATTAATCATCTCAATTCAAAAGAGGAAAGGAAGAAGAGATGCACATGAGGGCAAATGGAATTGCTTTAACTATTAGACTTAGGTGAAATGTAATCCAACAAGTTGCTAATAGATTCATCCACATTTATTCTTCAATTCCCAATGAAACTACTTTTAACATGCCATGCATCAAACAAGAGGAGAAACATAATCGCATGTGAAAAAGTAAATGGAATTACCTATACTATAATTACCATGGTGAAATGGAATCCACGGGGTGATCACAGAAACACGTGTAATCATCCTTCAACTCTCAATGCAAAACTAAACTATGTATTGAACGAGCCACAAAACATGAAAAGAAAATAAGGTAAATGGAATTACAGAGCCAATTCACTATCAAGTTTGCTGACGTTTTCATTATCATAAAAATTTACATTTATCAGCTTCTATTATTCCTTAGTTTTTGGTAGTGCAACAATCACACAATAGAAAGAAAATATGAATAAAGCATGAAAATGTCTAATCTGTGACATGGTATTGAACCTTGGCATATTCTTCTACAAGGATCCTAATCTCGTAGCACTTCTTGGAATACTTGACAAACATTTATCTTCATGTGGCTTTTGAAATCCTGTGAGAATTTCCATTTCTTTCATATTCTACTATTGGTGCTAAATTCATATAATTTGTATCGCAACAGTTACAATGAATTTAAATTTTGGCTGTTGATCTTAAATCAATGATCATGATCAAAACTTAATAATCCTCTTTATTTTTCCTTTGTCACTTCTTTGCAACTATCATTCATACAATACCTTTACTCAATGCAATGATGCAATGATTAGCTCCTGCTACTTTTTTTGTGTTAACTCAAGGTTGTATTTAACCACCTGTGAACATGAGAATACATACTGTCACTCCATCACAATCTTAACCTTACATTACCATTAACCACTTGTGACAGTTGAAAAATTGAATTTCTTGGGTTACTTTTCACAGTTTCACCACTTAAAATCCCTTAACTACATAACTACATGTGATGTTGCGATCACTTTACACTTAACCACCTAGATCACCTTTTGCAGCTTCGCAAGTCAAATTTGAAAGTCCACTTAAACATCTATGACAATACATGGTTGTTTTAATGTTTAACTATTACCACTTTCTCTAGGTTGTAACTTAGAATGTCTTGAATGGATTTTAGCTTGCAACCGTGCAAAAACTATTTACCTTAACTGTTATTATCTATCACACTTTCACAACCTTCTTTAAGAGTTAACCTTAACACCTTGCAACACTGTGAATGCAAAATTTTACTCTGTCACAATATTAACCTCAGGTTACCCTTAACCACTTGCAATGATGCAATCATTAGCTTTTTCTACTTTGCCACATTAACTCCAGGTTGCTTAAACCACCCACAATCATGCAATAACTGTTTGACTTAACCATCACTGTCTCTCACACCTTTACAACTTAGAAGCTGGAGTTTATTTGATCACATGCAATGCTACGACCATCAGTTTTGACTATCACTTTGTGTTCTTTGCACCATTACAACTTAAATTTATTTAAGGGCATGAATTTTCAACTGATGACATGGAGATTCCAATGCATTATGTGTCATTGATTTGTTTTCTATCTTCATTCTTACTACCTTTGACTAGATCATTCACCATTAAATTGTAGACTGACGTGAATCTTCATCTCCAACATAGATTAGAATATGGACAAATGGATCAACATGAATTACAAACCTCTTCTCATCAGGGAAAGCTTGATTTCACCCAAACAATAATCACCTATCCACTTGCATAATTGTATGCTTGCATGGTTTCCTGCCTGGTTTTCTTGATGGATAGATGAGAAGAAAATATTGCTAGAGGTAAACTAGAATTAGACTCAAAACATTGACACATTGACTTGAATGTAATCTTAGAACAAAAGTAATGAACTAAAAATTGGGCAACACAGTGTGCATGAGTATGTCCATGAGAGTCATGTTTAAGAAGAGAACAGGGAGGAAAACCATGGAGAGCATCGAGCTAATTCAAAGGAGGTTGACCTAAGGTAGATGATGAGGACCATTATGGAGTTCCTACCTCATCCTCATAGTGCAAATCATGAGAAGTCACATCATGCATAGAATGAGGAGAGGCATAGGTCCAGGAGTCCTTAAAGAGACCTTCATAGTGACACATAGGTCATTTAAGGTCGCTCAAATGAAGGACCTATAGAGGTCCAATATCAAACCTTTCACTATGGTTGGTTCAAGACATGTGGCAAAGTAGTGGCTAATTTCTCTAGATAGATGTTTTGCTATACAAGACTTTGAATCTAATGTCAAAGCAAGATATGCCATCACCCACCTAGAACTCTTTGGAGCTACATGGTGGAACATCAAGGAGAAGAAGCTAGGGGTTAATATGAATACTATCACATGGGAGTTATTTTTGGAGAACTTTCGTAAGCATTTCCTACCAGAGGAATGACATCAGCAGATAGTAGATGAATTTCACAATTTGAGATAGTATACTATGACCATGGTAGAATATGAACATAAATTATATGAGTTAATGCCATATGTAGGGATCAATGATAACTTTCCACTAATGGTACAACATTTTATTTGGGGCCTCAATAACTGGTTCATTGGGGGAGTTAAGTTGTTTCAACTTAAAACCCTCAAGGATGGGTGCATCAGGAAATGCTTGTAGAGAAGAATGTTACTCTAGGACATGCTGATTTTGTGGGAGCACCTGCAACATTAGGGTCCAAAGGTAATTAGAACATGGGGGAATAGGAAGCCTCCTTATCCTAAGGGAAATCAAGGCCAACAACAATAGAAGGGATCCTACCCTCTGACATAGAGTGGTGGTGATGGTTCCAACTCTCAAAACTTTTGTAACTCAAAGTGCAATAGGTGAAATTAGAATAACCAACCTATGCAAAGTAACCAAACTTTTGGTACTAGAGATAGCCACTAGTAGTCAAGTGCACATCCAATAGGGAGAGGTTTTGGTAGAGGCATAAGATGTTTCTCTTCTAGATAGTTTGGGCACATTGCAGCCAACTGCCCATAATGTACATCTCACTATTCAAGACCTAAGCCAGTAACATATGAGCCTATAGTTGGGGATGCAAGTAGATCACACAGAGTATTTGTAGTGGTAGATTGTTAGGGTACCATGGTTGAGACTATGGGAGCTATCTGAGGTACACCCCTTTCCATCTTGTTCGATTTAGGTGCTATGGATTCTCCCATTTCACCTTCCATAGTTGTTAAATATAAGCTAGAGGTGGTTAAGAAAGGCTTGGGTTGGTAAGTGGAACTAGCTTTAGGAGATAAGATTCCCATAGATTTTTTAGTGCATCAATGTGAATTGAACCTAGGAGGTTTTGTTCTATCAATAGACCTTCGGGTTATCCCTCTTGTCTCTTATGATGTAGTATTGGGTATGGATTGGTTTGGCTCTCATACAACTAGTATCGATTGCAAAAAAAAGACCATTCTATGTAAGGATGATCAAGGTAGGGACTTAAAGATTGTGGGCATCTAGAGACCTATATCACTATGGATGATCTCTTCTATGCAATTGAAGTAGAGCTTTCATAAGGGTTGTTAGGTTTTTTCCATTACTGTGAGCAAATTGGAGGAAAAGACCTTGCAAGGAAGACTCTAAACTGTCTTATCTTATAGGAGTACGTGGATGTCTTTTCAAGTGAGATTCTATGTGTGCCACCAAAGAGAGAAATTGAATTCAACATTGACCTTATCCCAGGACAAAGCCCATTTCTAGAGCTCCTTATCGGATGACCACCCAAGAGTTGAGTGAGTTACACTGGTGCAGGAGCACCTAGGAAATATGCCAAGTTTCCTAAATCATTTTTGGCTTGTAGTGGTCTTGGCTAGACCACATGAATAAGGGCTATGTGATAAAGCCCCAAGTGTGTGAGTTGTGTTTGTAAATAGGTTTTTTTTGTGTTTGAGTTTCCAAGTTGCTTCTATGTTGGCAAAATTGCTTAAATTGCTTGTTAGAGCCTAGAATGGTCAAACACTGACCAAGACCCCAGGAGGATGGGAAACATGGAAAATATGTTAAAAGTTGTAATTACATGGAAATAGGTTCATTTAACCATGTTTGAGGTCATGGAGCCATTAAATGCACAATAGTGCAAAAGTTGCACTTGGCAACTTTGCAACTTTGCAAAGTTGCTTGACAACATTGACAAAAAGTGCTAAAACTTTATAAGGGCTTCAAGAATCAGTTGGAAACCTATGGGATATATTGATTCACGTGGGTAAGAGGTATTTAAGACAAATCCAAGTTAGTTTGAGGGTTGGCATATGCTTTTGTATGAATTTTGGCATTGGAATGAAGAGCAAACTGAGCATTTTGATGACAGTTTTCTGATTTCACCCTTCATCCACACCTTTAATGGATTGATAGGGTTGCTGTTTTCATGTGATTTTATAGTGTATGGAATGTAGATGCTTTGGTAAAGATTAGGAGTTTTTTTGATCAGTTTCATTACTAGTTTGAAAAATCTTTTTAAAGTTGCCAGTTCGCTGGTCTGTACACAGCAATCAGCAAAGAAATCTCTATAACTTGAATTCCAATGGTGGAACCATGATGGACTTTTGGAATAAAGTAATAGACTGTATAAAAAATGTAAATATGTATTTTTGTCTTGTTTTGCAGAGGTTTGTTGTTTTTTCCAAGAGGCCCTAGGCGAGTTTGCATACCCGGCTAGGCAATGAAATCAGCAAATAAGTGTTTGAAAGGGGCATAGAATGGGGTGTTGGGTGCAATACAAATTCATGGAAGGCAAGAGTGGTGAGTGAAGGAAGTTAATTCCAGGATTTCAGTCATTTAGAGTCCATTTGAGTGGTGGAAGGAAGAACTCTCTATATTCCTGTTCATACAAACAAGAAACCCTTGTAAATAGACATATTTTTGGAAATCCCTTGTACGGATGACCTGGGTGTTGCAAACCTGAAAAATCTTCAAGGGGAGCCAAAAGGGTATCCAAATCATAAATTTTTTTGAGTACTTCTTAAGGTTTTGAGGAGATATAAGCCAAAAATCAGTTTTGGAGGCCTAATTTTGTTATTAGTCTTGGTAGCCCTCTTAACTATGAAATCTTCAAATCGATTGGAAACCCAATACTCCAATTCACTTAGTGATCCTAAAAACTATTGAATGAGACCTAATACAAGCCTTGGAATTCAATATAGCCAAGAATGCACTCCTGGAAGCCAGTTGTCAAGAACGGTGCAATGAGAGCACTAGGGAGACCCCATGGTGAAATAGAGTTTTGAGTTGATTGGTGAGGATTAGTGTAATAAGGGAATAGAGAGAAGATTCTCGTGGATTAGGGTATAGGATAAATACCCTAAGAGGCTAGGAGAAAGCCTAAAGTGAGTTCTAGTAGTTGAGGCTAGAACCTTGTTCAAGATCCTCCCCATCAAATTGGTATTAGAGCCTTGAAAGGTTTGGGACAAGACATTGTGTATGTCTTATTTTGGAAGTGAGTCAGTGGGAGAAACCACCATGGTAACAAATGCTGAGTTGGCAAAGGAAGTGACAGAACAAAGGGAGAAAAATAGGCTCCTTGAGGAAGCCTTAGAAGCTATGAAAGATAAGCTTGATGAAGTGGTAGAGACAGCTGGAAAAATGAAAGAGAAGTTGGAAATTAATGAAGAAAAGGGAAAGGAAGAGAATGAAGAGGACTATGTACCTGAACCTGCTCCTCCATTACAAGAGGAACCTTTCCTTAAAGCCATCAAGGCATTGGGTGGCAAATCTCTTGAGGGGATACCCCTATTTACTGGTAAGATGAATTCAGAGTTGGTCATGGAATGGATTGAAGGGATGGAGAACCATTTTGAATGTGAAGGCGTATCAGAGGCACAAAAGGTGAAGGTTGCCAAAGCAAGATTAAGGGGACTAGCCCTAACATGGTGGAAGTTCATTCAAGAAGAGAGGTAAAGAGAATGCAAGAAACCTATCTCTAATTGGAAAGCTATGGTGGAAAAAATCAGAGATAACTATTTGCCTGAAGACTATGAAATCCAGCTACACAAGAAGAGACAAAGCTTGAAGCAAAAAGATTTGGATGTGGCATCCTATACTGAAGAGTTTCAAAAACTTTGCTTGAGATCCAAGGTCCAAGAGGAGGATAGCATCAAGGTGGCTAGATATTTAGGTGGTTTGAAATGAAGTATTCAAGAGGAGATCAGCCTTTGGACTCCTACTACTGTTCATAAGTGTTTTCAATTGGCACTCAAAGTGGAAGATAAGAATAGAAGGAAACAAGACTCTAACTCTAGGGGTAGAGGAAGAGGGAGAGACTCTAGAGGACATAGAGGTGGTTATGGGGGAAGAAGCAATGAACCCAAGGCCACAGGAGACTCCAAGTTGATTGAGCAAAGTGGGGAAACAAGTGGAAGAGGTAATTTCACTAGAGGAAGAGGATTTGGTGGTGGAGCTAGAGGCAGATTAAACAATTTCAGCAGGGGTTCACATTTTGCAAACATGAAATGTTACCATTGTGGACAACTTGGTCATCCAGCCTATAGATGTCCTAAGAAGGCATCATCTTCCCAAGGGGATAAGAAGATAACATATGTTCAAGAAGAATGCAGCAACAATATAACTTCAGAAGTGAATCTTTATTCTGAGAAGGGAGAAAATCTGATGTTTAGAAGAGTTTTGATCAAGGAGCCTAGCAAAGAAGAGCCTAAACAAAGAAGGGCACCTTTTAGAATAAAATGCAAGATACTTGGTAAGGTTTGCAAAGTTATTGTTGATTCAGGATCAACTGATAATATCATCTCTGAAGAGGCTGTCCAAAAGCTCAAGCTAACAAAGATTCCTCATGATCATCCATATAGAGTCACATGGCTGAATAAAGGGCAGAATGTGTTGGTAAATGAACAAGTTTGGGTGGATTTTTCAATTGGAGGATATCAAGACAAAATTCTTTGTGATGTGTTGCCCATGGATGCTTGTCATCTACTCTTGGGTAGACCATGGCAATATGATAGGGATGTTGTCTATCATGGGAAGAAGAACTTGTATACATTCAAGAAATGAAGAGTGACATACAAAATCCAATCACTTGTTGAGGAAGGCATAGATGCAGCAACAGATCAGCGTGTTCTACTCATGAGTGGAAAATAATTCTTACATGATTTCAAGGAGAACAATGAAGTTGGGTCTGCCATAGTTGTGAAACCAAAGGAGAAAGATGTTGTCAAACAAACACCATTGCCAAGAGAGGTAAAAGAACTATTAGATCAGTTCAAAGACATCATAAGTGATGGAGAACTTGCCACACTCCCTCCACAAAGATCTATTAGTCATCAAATAGACTTTGTTCCTGGATCCTCATTGCCCAACAAGGCTACTTACAAGATGACTCCAGATCAGAATAAAGAAATTGCAAGACAAGTACAAGAGCTACTTGACCAAGGTCTCATTCGGAAGAGTAGTAGCCCATGTGCTGTACCGGTTGTTTTGGCACCAAAGAAAGGAGGTAAGTGGAGAATGTGCACTGATTCTAGAGCCATAAATAGGATAACAATTAGATATAGGTTTCCTATTCCTAGAATAGAAGATCTAATGGATTGTTTGGGGGGTGCTAAGTATTTCTCCAAGATAGATCTCAAGAGTGGCTACCATCAAATCAGAATGAAGGAGGGTGATGAATGGAAAACAGCCTTCAAAACTACGGAAGGACTTTATGAATGGCTAGTAATGCCATTTGGCCTCTCTAATGCACCTAGTACATTCATGAGGCTAATGAATGAAGTGTTGAAGGACTACATAGGCATTTTTGTAGTGGTTTATCTTGATGATATTCTCATTTTCAGCAAGACTAAAGAAGAACACATGAAGCATTTGGCAATTGTTTTAAAGAAGTTACAAGAAGAAAAATTGACCATTAATCTTGAGAAAAGTGAGTTCTTGAAACAAGAGTTGGTTTACCTTGGTTTTGTAGTTTCACAAGGTAACTTGAAGATGGATGAAAGTAAAATAGAAACCATTCTAAACTGGCCTACACCTAAAACAGGGGCTGTAGTAAGAAGTTTCCATGGTTTGGCACAATTCTACAGGAAGTTTATAAGGGGTTTTAGTGAGATATGTGCACCAGTATTAGACACCATCAAGGGAGGACTAAAAACTAAGTTCTTGTGGACCAAAGAAGCCAATGAAGGGTTTGAAAGGTTGAAGAAAGAGGTAGCTACTAAACCCATTTTGGTTTTACCTAGTTTTGACAAGTTGTTTATTGTAGAATGTGATGCAAGTAATATTGCTGTTGGGGCTGTATTAAGCCAAGAAGGAAGGCCAGTAGCATTCTTTAGTGAAAGGCTAAATGAATCCAAATCTAGGTACTCATCCTATGACTTAGAATTGTATGCATTGGTGCAAGCACTTAGGAAGTGGAGGCACTATCTTTTACCTAAAGAGTTTGCTGTATACACTGATAACCAAGCATTGAGTTACATCAACACTCAAGAGAAGTTGAGCCTAAGACACATCAAATGGATGGAGTTCCTACAATCCTACACATTCACCATCAAGCACAAGAAAGGGCAGATAAATAAAGTAGCTGATGCATTAAGTAGAAGGCTGCTTACTATCCAAGAAATACAGTTAGAGAGTATTGGAGTTGAAGGTTTCAAAGACCTATATGCTGATGATGAAGACTTCTCAGAGGCCTACAAGGTATGTGTAGAGTTTAACAATCATTTTCATAGCAAGTTTGCTGATTACACTTTGCAAAATGGGTTGTTGTTTAGGGGAAATCAATTATGTGTGCCTAGAGGATCAATGAGAGAAAATCTGATCGAAGAGAAGCATAATGGAAGCCTTAGTGGACACTTTGGTTTGAACAAAACATTGGAGTTGGTGGAAAGATTCTACTATTGGCCTAGGATGCAAAGAGATATCCGGAAGTATGTTGAACAATGCATGATTTGTCAAAAGGCCAAGGGAACTTCTACAAATGCAGGATTGTACCAGCCCTTACCCATTCCAAATAGGCCATGGGAATGCATCAGCATGGACTTCATAGTGGGCTTACCAAGAACAACATCAGGTTTGGATAGTGTGTTTGTAGTTGTGGACAGATTTAGCAAAATGAGTCACTTTATTCCTTGTAAGACTACTCATGATGCTAGCTATATTGCTCACTTATTTTTCAAAGAAGTTGTAAGGATTCATGGCTTACCAATCAATATAGTTTCAGATAGAGATGTTAAATTCATGGGGCACTTTTGGAAGACCTTGTGGAGAAGGCTAGGTACTAACTTGGCACATAGTTCAGCTTACCATCCCCAAACTGATGGTCAAACTGAGGTAATTAATAGGGTGCTTGGAAACCTTCTAAGGTGTTTAACAAAGGAGTATGGCCAAGTGTGGGATCAAGTCCTACCACAAGCTGAGTTTGCCTACAATGATAGCACAAATAGAACTACCGGTAAGAGCCCTTTTCAAGTTGTTTATGGTTATCACCCAAGAGGAGTTTGTGAGCTACGAGAATTAAAGAATCAAGAAGAGATTAGTGGACATGCAGATGATTTTGCCCAGTCCATGAGAGAGGTACATGAGCAGGTCAAGAAGTCCTTGATAGAGGCTACTCAAAGGTTAAAGACTAAAGTAGATGAAAGGAGGAGAGATTTACAATTTGAAGTAGGAGATTTGGTGATGGTACACTTGAACAAGGCTAGACTTCAAAAAGGTGTTCCAAGCAAGCTTCAAATGAGGAGGATAGGGCCTTGTAAGGTTCTAGCTAAGTATGGCCCAAATGCCTACAAGATTGAGTTGCCAAACAATCTAGCCATCTCTCCCATCTTCAACATTCAAGATTTGGTTAAATACAAGGGTCCTAATGTCATGGAAGAGGAAAAAATCATAGAGGTAGATAAGAATATTCCAGAAATCAGTATTCCTCTCCAAACCAAGCCTCAAGCTGAAAAAGTTCTAGATTCAAGAGTAAAGAAGAAGACTAGGCATGGAATTTATATGGAGCATTTAGTAAAATGGAAGAACCAGCCTGAATCTGAAGCGACATGGGTAGCTGAACATGAATTCAAAAAGAGAGGTATCAGTCAAGATCTCTTGAATACTGACCCACCTTAAGTTTTTTTTTGTCATAGGGGGAGAATGGTGCAGGAGCACCTAGGAAATATGCCAAGTTTCCTAAATCATTTTTGGCTTGTAGTGGTCTTGGCTAGACCACATGAATAAGGGCTATGTGATAAAGCCCCAAGTGTGTGAGTTGTGTTTGTAAATAGGTTTTTGTTGTGTTTGAGTTTCCAAGTTGCTTCTATGTTGGCAAAATTGCTTAAATTGCTTGTTAGAGCCTAGAATGTTCAAACACTGACCAAGACCCCAGCAGGATGGGAAACATGGAAAATATGTTAAAAGTTGTAATTACATGGAAATAGGTTCATTTAACCATGTTTGAGGTCATGGAGCCATTAAATGCACAATAGTGCAAAAGTTGCACTTGGCAACTTTGCAACTTTGCAAAGTTGCTTGACAACATTGACAAAAAGTGCTAAAACTTTATAAGGGCTTCAAGAATCAGTTGGAAACCTATGGGATCTGTTGATTCATGTGGGTAAGAGGTATTTAAGACCAATCCAAGTTATTTTGAGGGTTGGCATATGCTTTTGTACGAATTTTGGCATTGGAATGAAGAGCAAACTGAGCATTTTGATGACAGTTTTCTGATTTCACCCTTCATCCACACCTTTAATGGATTGATAGGGTTGCTGTTTTCATGTGATTTTATAGTGTATGGAATGTAGATGCTTTGGTAAAGATTAGGAGTTTTTTTGATCAGTTTCATTACTAGTTTGAAAAATCTTTTTAAAGTTGCCAGTTCGTTGGTCTGTACACAACAATCAGCAAAGAAATCTCTATAACTTGAATTCCAATGGTGGAACCATGATGGCCTTTTGGAATCAAGTAATAGACTGTATAAACAATGTAAATATGTATTTTTGTCTTGTTTTTCAGAGGTTTGTTGTTTTTTCCAAGAGGCCCTAGGCGAGTTTGCATACCCGGCTAGGCAATGAAATCAGCAAATAAGTGTTTGAAAGGGGCATAGAATGGGGTGTTGGGTGCAATAAAAATTCATGGAAGGCAAGAGTGGTGAGTGAAGGAATTTAATTCCAGGAGTTCAATCATTTAGAGTCCATTTGAGTGGTGGAAGGAAGAACTCTCTATATTCCTGTTCATACAAACAAGAAACCCTTGTAAATAGACATATTTTTGGAAATCCCTTGTACGGATGACCTGGGTGTTTCAGACCTGAAAAATCTTCAAGGGGAGCCAAAAGGGTATCCAAATCATAAATTTTTTTGAGTACTTCTTAAGGGTTTGAGGAGATATAAGCCAAAAATCAGTTTTGGAGGCCTAATTTTGTTATTAGTCTTGGTAGCCCTCTTAACTATGAAATCTTCAAATCGATTGGAAACCCAATAATCCAATTCACTTAGTGATCCTAAAAACTATTGAATGAGACCTAATACAATCCTTGGAATTCAATATAGCCAAGAATGCACTCCTGGAAGCCAGTTGTCAAGAACAGTGCAATGAGAGCACTAGGGAGATCCCATGGTGAAATAGAGTTTTGAGTTGATTGGTGAGGATTAGTGTAATATGGGAATAGAGAGAAGATTCTCGTGGAGTAGGGTATAGGATAAATACCCTAAGAGGCTAGGAGAAAGCCTAAAGTGAGTTCTAGTAGTTGAGGCTAGAACCTTGTTCAAGATCCTCCCCATCATACACCTTTAGATTGAGGACCTTTTGGCCAAAGGTTGTATTTGGCTGAGTGTTTCTACATGGGGAGAACCAATTCTCTTTGTGAAGAAGAAGGATGGTTTGTTACGCTATTCGGTAAATCTTCTACTCAATGCAAATAATGAAATGAGTAGAAATATGGAAGAAATTATGGAGTTAAGGTCTAAGAATGAAAAGATAAAGAATGAGATAAATGTTGAAAATGACACAAATGAAAAGTTTAAAAGATCATAAGACAATATAAGGAAACTAGATGAACAATTGAGAGGATAGAGAAGACCAAGAGACACTACTGGATTAGGTTTTATTGAGTCATCTACAACCAAGAAAGGTTAATCCTCAAAGCAAGTAGAATATAGAAATGTCTATGCAAATCCTAAGCCAAATAAACCTACATGCTACCATTGTGGAAATCTTGGAAACATAGCTTATGTCTACAGGAGCAAAGTTCATAAGACTAATGTTATTCCTAAAGTGAATGGTTGTTGTTATAATTGTAATAAGTGTGATCACCAAGTATATGAATGTAGATCTAATTTTAGTCAGTCTCTTAAGAAATATGATTTTAATGGATATTGTTATACTTGTAATAAATTTGGACACAAGTCACAAAATTTTAGATCTCAAAAGAAAGCAACGTAATACATTCAATTAGGACTATAACACATGGATTATCTACACTACATGTGGAAAATATGGTGACATTGTAGCAAACTATATGAGATTACACTTTGGAGGAAGACCAAGAAAATATTGGAATAACATATTATTATTGTTACAAGGTCAATCACTTAAGCAAAAACTATGGATACCAAGCATTAGCACCTAAAAATGAAGATATTAAAGGTAAGAGCAAAGTTGATGTTGATGATGTACGCAATAAAATGGGTGAGACATAGAGGGAGAAGATTAAAGAGAGTGATACATCAAACATCATAGTTGGTGAAACCTCATCTAATGGATTAGGTGAATTCACTACCTCTAATTGAATCATGCAAATAGGTATGGAACTACATTTGAATTGAATATATTACATTAGTTCCTCATATATGATGAACTAAATTCCATATATGCATTAAGTAAGAGGCACAAGGAAAACTTATGAAGTATTGGATGTTAGTGGAGTCAATGAGTCTCACTGATCAAATTAGTCTGTAAGAGGAAGCTAAGGTAAACTGAGCATGTGAAGTTGTAGGTATGGTTACCAAGCTAACCTAGCTAGTGATGAAAGTGTTGATTAATTGAGCATTGCATATTAACTAAGTGAAGATTGGAGAGTTAGTGTATGAACTAAGGATGAGGTATAGAGAATTTATTATGCCCTATCTAACTTTTAAAGATTAATTTTTCATTTAAAATAGAATTAGAAATGTTCATTTGTTTACCTTACATTCTTGAGTTTGAAGAGTGAATTAGTGTGAAATTTAGCTACCAATGTGCATGATCAAATTTGAAGCTTGAGCTAGTGCATTCTGTTGGAGTTTTTCAACTATTAAGTAACAAGATACTCAATACCAAGATAATGAAAGCACAAACAATCTAAAGATCAACTACTCCCCATAAAAAATTGAATGTGTTACTTATATAGACCCAACTGCAATGAAATCAAGACAGATTTCTTACTCTTTAGGCTTTGCAGAACCAAGGTGGGTATACCTGAGGGATGCTTCAAATGAATGTTACTGAGCAAGAATCTCTTAGTTTCATTCTGATTCTCATCTCCTATCTCTGACATATAAATAGTTTGTTCATTCCATGACACTTTAAGATAATACACATCTAGTATAAGCATATTTGGTCATAATTCTTCTAAGATTTACAAATATTTCTAGCAGTATTAGCTAACTAAGGCTTAGAGATCAAATGCAAAAAAGTGCTGACCAACATTGAGATCTTTTAAAAAGTGAAGTAAAAATTGATTTTGAGTTTGAGTTTGATGCTTTCTATGATTTCTTCACATACAAATTGAATTTAATAGATCAGTGCCTCATCCATTTGGATTCAAAGTCCATTCAATTCCTAGATCTGAGTGATTACTTTACAATCAACATTATCAACAATTCTTACTAAAATTTGTACTTACAGACATCCTTCCTAATACCATAGAGACCCTATCAATACCACTAAAGCATTTATTTAATTCATTAAACTAATAGCAATGGTGAATTCATATACAATTTGATTCAATTGCATTCAACTGGACAAGCTTTGCTTATACAACTTCAAAATAACCAGGTAAAAGAAATGGAGACAAGATTTAGCCAAAGAATATGTGGTGACAATTCATCTTTGTATTATTTTCATTTAAAAAAAAACAAAAGTATACAATTGAACAAAACTCAGAATGACTCAAGAAAAAACATCTAAATCCTATCAAATTGATGTATTCTCATAAACCTGCAGAGAAAATATATCACAAAGTATTCATCAAAAGGAATGGACCGAATAGACTTAGCAAAGACTTGGAAAGATAGTAATTTAGACCTTTCTCTAGCCCTAGAATCTCACTTATATACTGTGAGATGAAACAAGCTTTAGGGATCAAGAACTGATAGCGTCCTTTAGACAAAGATATTTACCTTTTGTTACTATCACAAAAGACAAAATTTTATGTAACAAAATTTTTTTACATCACAATATTTTTTCAATGGGTCAACTTTTTGTTACATCTTCAATGGTTATGACTTCAATGATTGGCTCTTTTGCTATTCTAAATCCTTGGCATATGTAGCTATCAAGTTTGCTAATGATATGCCAGGCTCTGATTCCTCCAAATTTACCTTAACTCTGTCATTTTCACTTACATCATCATGTACTATCAAGGTGACAATTATACCTAGCTTTATTTTTGCCACATCATCCATCTAGCCTACAATACTTTCCATTTGAGATGGTTGCCCTTCTTTATCTTCTTCTCTTCTATGATCTTTCGAAGGTGCATCAATGATTTGAATTTCATTTTGATCCATCTCATCATTATCACTCTCAACCTCTTCCCACTGCTCATCACAAGCAATATCTACCATCCACTTGTCAAAAAGTGTGTCATTTGGCCAGTTAAAATGCAAAATATCATTTTGCTCTTGATTACAAATTTAGCATCTTTATCAATGTTAACAAATACCTATCTCAAAGAATCAAAGAATAAATGGACCTTCACCAACTCCTCCATTGTGGTTTCCCACCATGCATGTCTTTTTTCATTAATGACTTTATTTATTCTTAAACAAAATAAATCACCTAAATCTTTGGTCCATTAATCTTTATTCTTTAGTTTATTCTTCTTATCCAAAGAAAATGGGAAAAAGTCAAGTTTTTTACTTTTGTATTTATTCAAATAACTAACAATCTTCCTCTGTAACTCAACTCTTCTATCATTAAATTCTGGAAGATCGTTAGTAATATCATAAGTTTTTTCTATGTGGTCATGTGAAATGTTTATGACAGAAAAACAAAGAAATGTGACCTCTTTTCTCCTTTTACTCCATTTATTGACAATGGGTTTCAAAATCTCTTCACTTGCTTTTATCTCCTCCCATATGTTTATTACCCTTGCTAACTGATCATAGAACAATGACCATTCAATTTTTTCAACCATATACATGAGAGCCTTTCTCAATTTATCTTCATATTGCACATTCAACTCTACATGTGGTGCCCATAGCTTGCTCTTCTCCTCTTCAAATTCTTTAGTTGTATAATATTGTGGCCTTTATGGAGTATCAGGAATTTCAATAAGAGGAGTAGATTTAAAAGGCTCCATTGGTGGGTGAAGGTATGTGATCCTTGGCCTGGAAGACTGTCTCATCACTTTATTTATAAGTTCAATTCTTTTTCAAACTTCTTTATTGTAAGCCTCCAAAAATTTCTCATACTTAACCTGTAACTCCAACCTTTGCTTCTCATCTCTCTCTATAGTAGCCAAAGCTAGGTTAGATGTATCAACATTCAAATGTACATCCTCTACATTGGTGGTATCTGCTACCCTCTTCACAATTATATTTCTCATTAATCTAGTATCTTCTGATTGTGAGGAAATAGTCTTGGATCCATTCCTTATTGACCAAATGACTAAGGCAGCTTGGTCTGTACTGAAAGTGGAACCTTTTATTTCTTTCTTGTTCTGATCTTGCATGTTTATTTTATTAGATACAAAATTAAAAACTAGAGCATCTGTTATATCCCAATTGGGTAGCAGTAGAATATTGGATTCTTTTACCATCTATCTCCCCTCTTCAGGGGTCAAGTTTTTAAATTCTTGTGTGATTTCATCTTTTATTTGATTTTGTATGGCTTTCTCCTCCATTTTTGGGTGCTCAATTCTCAACTTGTTGCACCTTTCCTCATATTTTCCCATGTTTGTTCTACAAGCAAACTGATAGAAGGCTCTTGACTTAACAAACTCATCATTTCACAAGAATTCATGGCTAGCCTGTTCTAATGCAGGGTCCAATTCCCTTCCTCTATAATCTGCCACTGTCAAATTAAGGCTTGGCATTAGAGGCTCTTGAAGGTTTCCCTCATCTAGCTCTACATGGGTAATAAATACTCTCCCTTGGGACCCCAGCTATTCAACTTGCTCTCTAGTGAGCTTCTCCTCTCCAATCTATAAAGGGGATTGGGTAGGTGAATATTCCTCAATGTGAGGACCTTGTTCTTTCATTATTATTTTCCTCTTAGGAGAGGGCTCGTCAAGTCTTTCTTCCAAGACAACACTAGTGGATCCTATTATTTGTTTACCTTTATCCGCAATGGTCTTCTTGTTTTGGATTACATTATAGCTAGACATTTTTTGGATAATCAATTGTCCTACTCCAACATTGGGAGTGAATGCCAACCTTCTCATAACCTCTCTAGCTTTATCAGGATAGGCATTAATGAAGAATTGCTTCTTCTCATTCATTGTCTCCATTATCTCAAGAAAAGTTATCATGAGTTTATTTATTTTATCTGCCTTTGTTATTACATTATCAAGAGGCTCATAATCTTTGTTAAAACAATGAATGGATTCTAAAACTCTTGAAAAAACTCTCCACTTTTCTTTCTTGGTCTCCTACTCTTGTAAAGAGAGCTCATTCCTTATTATATCCTCAGGGTAATAAGGCTCATGTTTTATGGAACCAAGCTTAGTCCTATGTCTAAAAATCAAATCATAGAATCCCTCAGTATCAAAAAAATGGGGATGAGATACAACCATCTTATACTGGTCTAATAATTTATATAGAAATAACCAACCACCTTTTCTAATTACAAAATGGTGGGCTACAGTACAAGTTGGGAAAATCGAGCCTCTTTATCTTTTTACCAAATAGTTTTCCTCTAATCTTCCTAGCTGCCACAATATCTTAGCTATCCCTACTTTTAGAGGCACCTGGTTGGGCAATACATGAGGAGTCCCTTTGAAACTATAAATTCTAAAAATAGTTGAACCAGGGTATGGTATAATATCTCCCCAATTATGTGATACTTTTAAACCAGAGGGGTTCTCCATGGATCTGATAAAATTTATTAATGCCTTAGGGATTTTGGGATTGTCCCTTAATAAGAGGTACCTTCACCTTGAGGCAAAGTACCTATCAAACTTGATGAAATTGGCCTTTTATGCATCCCAGGTCATATCTGCACTCCACAACTGAACTGGTAGAGCTTCTCCCTCTTGTTCTCTATTCAAACCCATTTCTTTCCCAAAATATGTTACACCTTTACACAAAAACATATGCATGAGTAGTGAGTAATGACCAAAAGTTTTTTCTACCTTGCCCTTGGTGATTCCAACCAGGCATGTATGGATTTCTTCTACTAAATAGGAGGCAAAATAAAATAAAATGTCAACATCAAAAGAAGAAATCTAGGCCATCATATACATAAAATTTATAGGCATAATATTCTGCTCATCCTCACTGAAAACCCTATACAAAGTCGTATATATCTCCACATCCCGAGAAGTGAAATATTCCTTTTTGAAAGGTTCCCTAGTAGATGTTGTGATTACTAGCAATTTTCCAATTGTGCCTATGTGTGTCCTTAGTGCACCTTGTCTAATCGTATCCTTCTTGGATAGATATTCCTTTTCCAAATCTTGTGAATGAATAGGTACATGATAATCTAAAAATGGCTCTAGACCAAAAAATTTTCTAATTTCCTCAGGGCTTATTGTGATGAAACATTCACCATCCAACCTTCTCACTACTTTGATTATTGGGTCATAATTTTTAGCAATTGCCTCTAATAGGTCATAATCCATAAAAATACTAGGGACCACTAATTTTCCCAAATCAAAGTTCCAAATGTTCCCATGAGGGGCAAATAATTTCCTTTCTAAGAACCATTTTTTGAAAAGAACAAACCCTATTTGAGAAGTTTTAGCATCCCTAACCTAGTTTCCCTTGTCATATAATCTGTTAGCAGTTTTGAGTCTAGGGTTTAGGGAAACTAATTTTTTTACTTTAATAGTCTTGTTTGTGGACTCAGGTAATAATTCAAGAAGATCATCATGAATATTTTTGGTTAAATATTCTTCTTGACCAGAAAAAACCTTCTTTGGAGGCATGGTGAATAGAATTGCAGAAAACTAGAATGCTTTGATATATAGGTGAAAACAAAAACTTACTTGGTTCTCTGCTACCTTTTCTCTACAATTCTACAATATTCTACAGACAAGTGGAAATTCTTTCACCTTCTGATCACACCCAGTGCAAGTTCTTAACAACTTTGAATTCTTTGGAAGCCTGAAGATTTGTTCATGTATGAAGGAAATAATGAGATTTCTACAATATACTTTGTTCCTGGTTCACACGAGGAGCCTTCAATTTTCATAAATGAAGTGTAAGGAAAATAGGGTGACACCACCTTCTCATTTTGAAAATACCTCATCAATTTCAAAAAATCTGATGATTCAGGAAGAAAAATAGGAATGACACATTTTCCACTCACTAAGCTGGAAGTCAATCCAATAAACTTTCTTTATGTAAGCCTTTCTTTCATTGTTGGCAACTTGGATCAGATCCACTGGCATTTATGGACATGTGTCACCTTCTTGCTATGTCACCATGCATAAATAGTGAGAAATTTCCATATGCAACATAACGACCACCATCGATTCATTATAATATGATGACATGCATTTGATCACTATTTTAACGTGACTATGGTGGGTCCCTCCATCTCTTCCTCTAGTCACTATGTCACTAGGAATAAACATTTCACAACTCTTGATGGTGACTTGGCAAAAATCATTGATGAAACTTTAATTTGACAATCCCAAATCTTCATCTGCCCTTTTCTTGAGTACTTTTCCATGTCACATGTGATTTGGAAATACTTTTATGTGGTAGCAAATCATATATGATATTTTAATCCCTTTCACAACACGATAAAATTAAGTCTTGTTGTGTATTCACTTTTTCAGTAATGCGCTATGTCGCTACTGGTATAAAACATTAGTTTTCTAGTCATGACATAGTGACCACCACATTCTTTAAAAAATTTAGCACAAGAAAAAAACATGTGCTCTTAATTATTGCCAACATGTCATAATGATTATGTGCTGACTATAAAACTTTTGGGACCCACCATTCAATATAACTATTGCTACTTTCCATCTTCTCAGGCAAGACACTATGTCACTACCAGTATAAAACATTGATTTTTTGGTTGTGACATAGCAACCTCCTTAAGGCATTAAGAAACTCTGGTGCCAAGAAATGTAACATGTTTTTGTCATTATTACTGCAATTAATACTTTTGAAAATGCATCATAAGCATAAAACCTCATTAAAAAATATAAAAACTTTACGGGCCTGTCCACTTGTTAATTTCATGCTTTTTGATTTTCAGGCAAGGCGCTATGTTGCTATTGGTAGGATTCATGCATTTTTTGATCGTGACATAGCGACCTCCCAGACTTTGCCAAAATTGGTGATGGAAAATAGAGCACTTTTCAACTAGTCCCTTTCTCTAATACTGTCATTTTTGACATCAGTCTATGTGTCGAGAACTTTTTAAAATAATGAAAAACTGGTGCCCATTTTTCTACTTCCATCACTGCCTTTATGTTTCGTGATGGTCGCCATGTCACATATGGTAAAATACTTGCAACTTTGCTATGCAACATGACGACCACCGTAGATTTAGAAGAGATCTGACGATAGGAAATTTTTTTGGGAAGAAGAGTAAAGAGTTTTAAAACGATCTCCCGAAAGAATATTCCACTTCAAAAATTGATTTGCCTGCCAAGCACCCCTTTTTTTAACAAAAGAAGGTAACATATGACTTAACAACTTTTCTTGGGGCATAATAATAATTAATAGGGTTTCACTTAGGTTTCTTTTTATAAAACTTGCACAAACCAGACCCTAACTTATAGGATACAAATTTATTTGATTCTTTATTTTTGCAAAAAATTAGACCACCACATTCAACTGAGTTTCTAGTGAGAAAATGAATTTGGTTTGAAAATAGAGCATATTGAGCTAATCTCTAAAGCTTTCACCAAAACCCTAATTTCTCAAAATGACATTAAGCTCTACAACTGTAAAGACTAGAAAGGTTAGCAAAGTAAAGTTGATTCATAGTGAAGATTGTGAAGGGCCCAAATACAAGTTACACGTCGATGTGGCATACTAATGAGATGGGAGAATTGTCTTCAATTCTACATAGTATTTTAATGGTGTGAGATATCCATGCATTCTATCATTCAAAGATTGGAGAAGTAGGTGATTATGAGTTACTAGAGACATATAAGACACTTTGCGATGATGAGAAATTGAAGGATGAACAAAAACACCTAGAAACTAAGGGATTGGCACACAATTTCCATTTTCCTAAGGTATTAAAAAATTGAATGGATACAGATTGTGTTGAGCAGTGTGCACAAGATGACATTATGGCTGGACAAGTCCGTGAAGATCACCAAAGATGTAGTGCATATGGTCACTAGATACCCTATTATTGAAAAAGCCAAGATAATTAGGGTTGCATTGAAGAAGGAATTTAAAGATAATACTGGAGCAATATGGATGGAAAAGGATTGAAGGTGGCTACCATTATCGACCCAAAGACAAGATTTGGGACTTATGTTGTTGCATATAAGATATTTCAATCTAGTAAGCCAAACAGTATATTGTGTGGCATAGTTGATGTAGCTTAAAATTTTAAGAAGAAAGACACAAAGCTAGACCTTTTTGAACTACTATTAAAGCAAATGGATGAAAATCCAAAGATAATTTGATTAGCTAAGACAAACACTTGCAAATATGGTTCATTACTGGTGTACATATTCTTTTACTTGCAAAATTATTTCCCTACCTTTGGAAATGTTAATTGGGATGATAAAAGGTCAGTCATTTACCAAATAAATGAATATATTGAAAGGATAGGAGATAACTTTGATAATGTTATGACTACATACTTCAAAGACTTTAAGGCTAGAATGCATCAGAGACACAAAATTCCACCTTCAATTGTTGAAAATACAAGAATGATAAATGTTTCTTCTTTATGTTGATAATACCTTTGTAATGCCTACCCTTAGTTTACTTTTCATGTTTTATTGCCAAATTCTTTTAGGCTAGATTATATGGTTATGTGTTATGATTTAGTGGTACTTGGTTACCTGATTTGATTGGATGTTATTTCATACTCACCTTATATATTTGACGAGTTACTTAATACTCGATTATTTCGTCTATTTATATTTATTCATTTGATGATGATGATTCATATGTTTATATAGTGATTTCAGTTGTTTCATGATGATAGTTATATGGATGATTCATATATGGTTTTCTATGGTTACTTACCCCATACTTGCATGTATATGGTGTACCTACATGTTTTAGTTTATGTTTGACATTTATGATGTGGTTGAGGAAGAGAGTCGTAGTCACCTACTAGTTGGAATCTACACAATGCACCACTTCTCAACATTTCCTATTTAGTTTAGTTATATGTATATATGTACATGTTTGACTTTTATGTAGATTGCTAGTACCGGACAATGACTTCCCTGAATTGCTAGGATGAGTGTGCCCTATCGTAGTATCTTAATGGTAAAGAGGGGAGATAGTTCTCGAGTTCAAATCCTAACCCTAAGCCAATTGTCTTAGAAAATAGAACAAGAATCTCAATTATTTACCCTTCCAAATTTGTCAAGTGATGTGAGTTTAACATTTTGACCCTTGAGCTTGATTCAGTACTTTGTCTTTAAAAAGGGTTTTCTTATTTAGATTTGTGGATCTGTTATGATTTTTAGTTATAATTAAATTAAACATAGATATTATTAAATGATTTATTTAACAAAATTTTTATAAAGAAAAATCAATTTTTAATAATATTTAATTAATTAAGAAATTAAATAAATAGAAGAATTAAATTTAAAAGATTTAATTAAAGTTCCAAATTTGGCTTAATTATATTTATTTAATTTACTAATAATTAATTTAGGAGTTTCATTTTAATAATATATTCTAAATATTATTATTTAAATTAATAAATATACTTCTAAATGTGTCTTATTATTTAATAAAGGCAAGAAAGAATAAATTAAATAAAGTTTATTTTAATTAAAATGCAAAAAGTTAGCACATGAAATTAAAACAAATTAATTAATAAAAGAAAAGGTTTTGTGTGTTTGTAAAACCAAAACCCTAAAGGAGAAAGCTCTTTATTAAGAAATTAGAGCTCATTTCTCTACACATAGGTTTGGAGGAGCAAATTTTCGGAAAGGATTTCAAGAAGACAAGAATTCTTGCAATCTCTAAGTGTTCATCTGGTTAGCATCAGATTAAGGTAGGAATGTTGCTTGAGATTGTCATAGTAGTTTATTTTCGAACCTTTCCTCTATCTTCTTCGTGCTTATTTAAGAATCTTGATTTAGAAATGGTTTTAGTTAAAATCCTTGTTTGTTAAATTACTATTTTCATTATTGGAATGTCTGTGAGAGAAATCAATCGAAAACTCTTGTTGGAAAATTAGAATTTTAGAAGTTTAAGATCGGGATAGGGTTTGAAAATGAAAACCATATTTAATTTAACAATTTTGACTGGTTCAATTATTTTGTGCTATCAAATATATATTGAAATAAAATTATATGTGTGTGTGTATCAATACCACAATAAGTAATTATTATTGTGTAATAATATTAAAAAAACATTTAATGGGTGTTTGTTCTAAATTGAATCTCTTTTATATAATAGAGAAAAAAAATTAATTAATTTTTTTTGGGGAGACCCCATCCCCCACCCTTGGCTGTCACTTGTAGCGACTGTCCAAATGATAGGTACACTGCCAAGGTAGCAACTATCCAAAGGATAAGTATGCTGCCAAGGAAGTGTTCAAATGTTTGAAGATAGTCTGCCGCTACCAAGGAAGCGTACGTTGCCTTTGGCAACATGGCTTCGATCGCACCCCATAGTTTGGGGTTTGCATTTTTTTAAATGTCACATTTTTTTATTAAGAATTTTTAATTGTATAATAATAATAAAAATTATTATTTTATTATTTAATTTAATAGTTATGATTATTAATAAATTAAAATATATATTATTTTATTAATAATTTAATAATAATAACAATATTTTATCGGTAAATGATCGAGGCCTTTTTATTATATAGAAAATAAAATAACATTACAATGGTTCTCCATTTAAACAGGCACTAGTAGGAAAGAACGGAGAAAGAAAACCTTTAGTCTTGTCTAGGACTTTCATACTATACAAATTACACTTTAAAAGGGGCATACCCCAGTTCATTTACAAAATGATTGATACATTGCAATTTAGAAATTACAAATTTTCAAGATTTTTAAGAGAATTCCTTAGTTCCTTAGGAGAGAAGCTGAGATGATCGATTTTACCTTCCTTTATTTGCTAATCTGTTTCTAAAACTTAATTGAGATATTAGTAATATTAGAGAAAACATAATATAATTGCTTAGTTCCATTGATTTTTGGATTTCTAATCGTGATTTCATGTCTATAGTCTTATTTTATTTTAGGTTTCAATGTTTGATTTGTATATTGTTCATACTACCTATTTAAGATCAAGATCTAAAAGAAAAGGTTAGATCTCAATAACCCTTCAAAAAATAAAATTGGGGAGATATGTTTTAAACATCTTATAATATTGTTTGCACAGATAAAGTGAAAATGTCTCCAATACTAAATACATGGGTCCTCTAAGTTAATCCAACCTTTAATTTGAAGACGTGAAATACATGTTTACTTTTAACAAATAATACCAAACCCAATCCAGATTAGGGTCCTGCCTGATAATCACTTAAAAAGGCATCAATCAGTGTTTGAACAGGGGAGAGGGAGAAAACCTCAAAAAAGATAAAATAGAAATGTCAAAAAAACTCTATTTACAATTAATAAATTGTTCCAAACATGTCAAAAAGTAAACAAAGATATGCATCAACAAAGAATGCCACATTCCACTGTCACCTTGTGACAAACTGTTAAAAATAAAAAATAGTGTTTTATTGTATATAGACAAATATTTACAATCTTAGCTAACCAGTGAAGGATGAAAACACACAACTATAAACTGATACCAAACCTTGATATAACTAAGGATGCTATCAACTATTAACAAAAACCATATAACCCCTGAGTATAAAGGGGTTGTCGTTGCAAAAGATATATAATAAATATCTAACAAAGATAATACTAGGATCCAACTAAAGAAAATCAAAAAAATCCCTAGGATCCAAAGACCTAAATCCAAAAAAGCCACCAAAAAATCTGACTAACAATCCATGCATCAAAGGTCTAATCCTTTTCCTTCTTCACATAGACCATAATGATTTTTGATACTTCCTTAATATTTGACATCAGACACCCAGGAGGAAACACACAAGTCGTCTTCTCTTTGTTGGACTTGAATTAGTCGGGGAGAATAAATTCCACATTTTCTAGATTGTCTAATTCCACCTTTAACTCGATGTATGTAGAGTATAGATTCAAGTAATTCTAGGGCCATCCCATGTTCTTCTCCTCCACAATCCCTCTCTAGCGCAACAGAAAGTTGATATTGGCTTCCATCTTTGGCCATGCTTGATAAAATAGGACATTTCCCTAATTGTCAGAATAGGATGCCTATAGACCGTAGCTTGCCCCAGACTACGAGGCATGTGGATCATATAAACCTTAGGAAGAGGAATCCTCTATTGATGGTTGATACTAAAAACAACATGCTCTAAGCCCTCTAGACAAGTAGGATCAAAAACATTTCAACATAGGTTGATAATCTTAGCGTGACCTATGTTTGCCCTAGCCAAGCAAGCTATGAAAGCCCCAATTATCGAGATATTGGTCTGCCAAGTAAAATCATAATTGAAAAATTGCTTGCCTAAAACCTTGCTAACTACTACCCTAGATAAATCATCCATCGAGTTTAGTATTCTATTCCACCTTTCAGGCTTGAAATTGCCCCTAAATGCCATAGTTTTGGTTTCTAGGGCATGAAAAAAACAACAATCTCCATACTAACTCTAAGACATATATCCAAAAAACTATGAAGAAAGTGACAAATAATGAACAAAAGACAAAGACACCAAATTCATAAAGCGAGTTAGGATGGAAAGATCTAGAAGTGCTCAAAATAGCAATGTTTAAAATGTATTATGATTGCAACCTTTCCCCGTCAAGATTACCAATAACCTATTATGATATCAAGAATGATTATTAATTAAGCTCCTAAGGTTAGCTGATTCAACTAACTAGAATTGATTAATAGATAAATATACTATTGACAATGAATATTATTAGGTCATGAGTTTACAAGTTTTGATATATTAATATGTCCTCACCATCTACTCCTTTGTTTTTCAGATAATCTACTTTTTGATTACCTTCTCAAAATATATGCTGAATTTTTGTTTCCCCAATAAGATCGAATAATTTTAGAACTTCTTCTAGTTCCAAATTCAACATCCAATTTGGGGTATTCCTTTTCTTTAACGCATTAAGCACATAGACAAGAATAGATTTCCACAATCAGATAAAGTATGAAGATGCGCATTCTGGATTCGATTGTGTGCCATTTTTTTGCATCAACGTTTCGAATCACACTCTGTGATTCATCATCAGGATATGAATAGCTGGAGGAGAAAAAAAAAATTTATTTTCAGGATATGAATTTATTTTTTTTTTTTCTCCTCCAGCTATTCATATCCTGATGATGAATCACAGAGTGTGATTCGAAACGTTGATGCAAAAAAATGGCACACAATCGAATCCAGAATGCGCATCTTCATGCATTAAGCACAATTTGGTAATCCCCTTCAATTATTAGTTTCTTAATATCTAAACTTAAACTTAATTGAAGTCCCTCTTGAAGGGCTTCTAGTTCTGCTAAATTATTTGTAATAATTCCCATAGGTTTGGCTCTCTTAGTGATCCATTTTTCAAAATCCATATTAATGATACAACCTCTTCCTGATTTTCCTAGATTATCCCTAGATGCTTCATCGAAGTTCAATTTTGACCATCCTCTCAGTGGCGGTTCCCATTTGCATTTTTTGCTTGCTTCCTAATTGTTCTTGTTATATACTAGTGGTGGAATGATAAGTTTGCTCCAATTTCTTTTCATTCCACCATCCCATTTTGTGAAGGATCCTTCCTCTTTTACTATTTTCCTTAAATGAGTATTCATGACTTCTACTATACATGCTTCTATTTTGTTAAGTAATGATGCTATATTCATTTCTGACTCACAGAAAATCCACCTGTTCCTTTCTTTCCGCATCTCCCACATAATAATGGATGAGCTAATGCTCTAATTTTTTTTGTAAATGTTATAAGAGCTACCATTAGGCAAACCTATCAAATGGTTCTCAAGGTTTCCTGATTGAGGTGATGTCCAACAAAGCTTTTTTTGGAGCCATTCCCAATAATCCTTTGCATGCGAACATTGAAATAATAGATATTATATAGACTCACTTAATTTTTTGCATAAATATCATCTCAAGGGTCCCTCAATGCCTATTTTCCAAAGTATTTCTATTGTTAATATCCTTTTTTGAAGAGTTTCCCAGAGGAAAAATCCTACTTTTGGCAGGAAAGTTGTGTCCCAATAGAGTTTGAGGGGCATATTAATAGCTTCCCATCTTTGTGACTATATTATTAGTTTGTATCCTTTTTTTACACTATATCTTCCATCTTTGGAGGCTCCCTATATGAGTCTATCTCTTCTTTCCATTTGGTCATACTCTCGCTGTAAAGTATTCCCTCAAAAGTCTCCTTTTCTTTAGGGTCCAACTCTATGTTTTCTAATGATTTCCATACCCACATATCTTTCCCATTTTCTTCTTGTAGATGTTTATAATCGATTACTTTAGTCCCCCATAAGTTTACTAATATGTTTTTTGCATTAGCTAGAATTCCCAAGCTATCTAGGGAGGGAAGACCATCCCATGAATCTTCCCAGAATAGTGCTTCTTCTCCCTTACCTATATCCCAAGTAATATATTTACTAATCAGAGATCGACATCTTACTATGAAATTCCAACTTTCTAATCCTTTGGATAAATTATGCATTCTAAAGAGGGAAGTAGGATCAACTTCATTTAAGTACTTGTTGTATAGAATTTTTGCCCATTTGTGTTCCCTTTCTTGATATATTTGTCATACCAATTTTTCTACTAGCACTTTGTTCTGCCAATTGAGGTTTTTAATACCTAAAACCCCTAGCTCATTGGGTTTGCATATTTTATCCCATTTTATTAGTGTCATTTTCTTATGATCTTCCGTACCATTCCAAAAAATACTTGTAAGCTTTCCTTCTAACCTTTTATTCACTTTTTTAGGGAGTGAGAGGCATGATAATTGATACATGGGTAGAGCTGAAAGTACTACTTTAATTTTTGTTACTTTGCCTTCTTTTGTTAGTCACTTTCCTTTCAAACTTCCCATTTTCTTGTCCATTCTTTCTAGAATATTATTCCAACCTTTATTAAATCATGTACATTTTTCTAACTCTAGCCCTAGATATTTACATATAAATGATCCTTTTTTGTATCCTATAATCTTGCATTTATGGTTTTCTAATTTAGGCTTGTTATTGATAAAGATTTTTTTTTGACTTTTCTGCATTTACTTTTTGGCTAGATGCTTCCATATATTGATGAATTATAGTTTTGAATTTTTGGGCTTCTTCCAAGGAGCTATCTCTTGGCAAAATTGCATCATCAACAAATTGTTGATGAGTAATATTTGAAATATTATCTGTAATAATGATGTCTTTAATTTTACCTTCTGTTTGAGCTTTTTTATTGTCCTCTAGAATGATTTTTCCATAATTATAAACAAGAATGGAGATAAAGGCTGTCCTTGTCTAATACCTCTTGAAATATAAAAGTATCCTTCTGGGGTTCCATTAACGAGGAGTGATATTTTAGGAGTTGATATACATTTGACAATAAATTTGATCCATTGGAAAGAGAACCTAAAGGATTCTAATGTTTTGCATAAGAATCTCCAATCCACTATATCATATAACTTTTGTATATCCAATTTCATAAACATACTTTCCTCTTTATTCTTAGTTGCAGAATGTATCATTTCTTGAATAATGATTATACCATCTAAAATGGATCTTTCAGGTACAAACCTATTTTTCCCTTTGATATGAGTTTTGGAAGTATTAATTTAAGTCATCGAGGTAATGTTTTTGAGAGGATTTTATATATCGTATTACAAAGAGCTATACGTCTAAAATCCCTAGGAGTTTCTGTATTTTCTTTTTTGGGTATGAGAGTTAAGAAAGTATGGTTAATCTCTGCTAATATTGATCCACAATTTCTAGATGCTTCTATAGCTTTCCATAAATCTATCCCAATAATATCCCAACATTTCTGATAGAAGAAAGCATGAAAGCCATCTGGCCCTTGTGATTTATCGGGATTAAGGATGAAGAGTGTTGACTTAACCTCTTCTAAGGATAGAGGTTTGTTAAGAAATTTATAATCTTCTATAGAAACCAATTTTGGGATAGATTCTAACATCTTATTTTGAGTAGAACTATTAGAGCAGTCAAACTTGTTTAATATGTTTTTGAAGTAATCTACAAATACTTCTACTATATTTGTAGGGTTTTTGATAATCTTACCTTCTATATCCTTGATCTTTGTAATTTTATTTCTAGATCTATTAAAAAAATGCTATTATTGAAATATTTTGTATTACAATCCCCTTTTGTTAACCATGTTTCTCTAGATTCTTGTCTCCAAAAGATTTCTTCTTTTGCCAATATTTCCTCCTATTTTGAAAGTAATTCTTTTTCTTTTAGATATTTCTTAATATCCACCCCTTTTTTAATCACTTCATTGTTTAGTGTTTTTAGGTTTTCTTCATTATCTATTTTTTCTTTAAATATGTTATTGAAGTGTGTTTTATTCCACTTTAGTATATTTTCTTTGATCATTTTCATCTTAGACACAAAGCAATACATTTTTGACCCTTGGAAGTTTCTTTGGGACCACATAATTTAATGTATTCCATGAATAAGTTATCTTGAAACCACATTTTTTCATATTCAAAGGAATTTCTTAAAGGTTTTTGTTGGTTCAGTTAATTCAAATCTTATCGAATAATGATATGATCCTGCTATTTGTACGATTGTTGACTGTAGTACCATGCCTATATCTCTTAACTCCCCTTTGAAGAAAAATCTATCCATTTTTCTACTATGTAGGTAAAATTTTATCTTCTATTGTTCCATGTATAAGTTCCATTATTTGTGGGTATATCTAAAAAGTTGTTTTTTTTTTCCATCTCTTGAAGTCTATAGAAGCTTGAGAGATATGTTGCATGCCCCCATATTTTTCATCCAAATTTAGGATAACATTAAAATCCCCACCTATTAGAATGTATTCATTGCTATAGTCTCTAATGAATATGCTTATTTCTTCCCATAAGTGTTTCTTATGTGCAATCTGTGTTGGCCCATATGTATTTATTAATATTATTTGGAGATTGTTCTTGATACTCTTGCTTTTACAACTCATCTAGTTATGATTCGAGGTTATTAAATCTAGGGTTATCTTCCTTGGATTCCATATCATACCTAACCCTCCTGAAGCTCCTCTTGATTCCCATGGGATTATACTCCAACTACCTAGTTTCCTTTCTAATTTAATTCCTTCTTCTTTATTCAATTTAGTTTCTTGTATTAATATGATTTTGGATTCAAATAGTGTTATGTTTCATTTTAGTAAGCATCTTTTGCTAGGTACATTTAGGCCCCTAGAATTCCATGTTCTTATCCTCATACTGTCATGGGAAGGCTCTTCCCTTCCCTACTTTTAGAATTTGGACTATCTTTTGTTGTTCTTTAGCTTGGCCATTTGCTTCTCTTAATTATTTAAGTGATTTCCTCCCTCCTTTTGACTTTTTGTTATCACATTTTAGAGTTTTAATGCCTTCTTAGTTCATTGAGATGCTCAGGTGTTCTAGGTTCTTCTAAGCATTGTTGATGCTTGTTGTATGGTTTTACCCTTCCTCATTTTCTTTTTCTCCTTCTAGTTCTTTGATCATTTATTCTGCTAGATCAATCTGTGTTTCATATTGTTCTTTATTTTCCTTGATCTAAGTGCTTCCTTCATTTTCTTTTTCATTTACATTCATTTGTTCTATATCTAGTAGGATTCCATAGCTTCCCAATTTTTCCATATACCATTCTCATTATCTTCTACTAAATCCTAACAAATGTTCTATTATGGAGTTCTTCATATTGTACCTTCTTTTAGTGAGGTAGAAATTATTACTTTGTTTGTGTGTTCTTATAACTCCTTTTTTTCTAAGCTAGGTTGTACTTCAAAAGGGTCTAGTCCATTTGCTGGAGTTTCCCAAAATTTATAACTCCATTTTTTGGCACTTTTCCTTATGGTGATGTTTCTCTGTTGTGTTGAAGAAGTTGGTGGAACTAATCCATATGTATTATTTTCTTCATTAGTTTTTGTATTTGATTCCAAGTTATTATTTATGTATTCTTTTGAGATAGATGTTGATCTAGATATCCCTTTATGTAGTATTGGGGTACTCATATCCAGTCTTTGATGTTCCTCTATATTTGAAAAGACATAAATTTTCTGTGTCCTCAATAACTTGTATCCTTGTCTACTCATGTTCTAAGTCCTCTATATTGTTGCTCTAAACTACCCTATTTTCTTCCTTTTGGTCCTAATCCTTTGTCAGCTACTACTTTTCCTTTTCTTTTCTCTTTTTAAGAACTTTTTTTCTGATCCTTAGAACATTATGATATAGATTGTCTTTGTTTGATTTTTCCAGAATCTCTTTTAGTTTGAAGATCTCCATCTAATCTATGGAATCATTGATTTTGAGTGTGATTTCTTCATTAAGTAGCTTAATACTTCTAATATTCTCCTCTAGTTCCATCACTTCTATTTCTAGTTGCTTTGAATCTTCTTTTAAACTTGCTTCTTTTTCTCTTGATGAATTGAGGAGATTGATTCCTTCCCTATATCTCCTCTATATGATCTGATTGATGTCTTCTTCCTTTGATTTTTTTAGATTTTTTTCAATGCTCCCAAGTATGCTCTATATGATCTTTGGTTCCGTTATTTTTCCTTCTTCAAAATCCTTGTTATTTGCTAATATAAGACTATCTATTTTGTTCTACATTATGATCTCTCTTCTATTGTTGTCTCGTTCCTTTGCAATCAACCCTAGATGTTGTCCTTCTATGTTATTATCCAAGCTGATTTCTTCAAAATTTGAACTATTTGAAGCCACCCTTCGCCCTTCTTTTATATATTTTACATATCTTATTTTTCCTAAGTATATGGTGAAGTTGATTTTATATAATGACCTATTTGTATTAATTTTAATTTGTTCTTGATCATAGAGTTCTAGTTTCAAGTTAACTAAGAGTTTTACTCTTGTTGATTTGGAGTGATGTGATTCATAACCCTTAATTCCTCCTAGAGTCTCTCCAATATGGATGAAGATACTAATGTCGCATAATTCAGCTGGGATGTTATTTAATGATACCCATATTGGTATGTTAAGTGATCTCATTATGATTTCATTAAAATTGGGTTTCCATTTCAAAAAAATTAAACTATATCCATTTATGAGTTTAAGTGAATTTTTAAGCAATACAAGCCTAAAATTTAATTATATGCAATGAAGATACACTAAAGAATTTGAAATGAAAGAGATACTTACATATTTAGAATCTATATATTTGAACCATTCCACCATTTTAGATCTTTCTGATTTTGGTCTTGTCCATACAGTGTACACACCATTTTTTCGCACTCAAACCATTTATCTTTGTTATTTTTTTTGTTGATAATGATTGTGGTATCCATCTTTGCTTCTATTTTTTGGTTTGAGTGCAACTGTATTATGCCTGGTTTCACATAATGAAATTGCCCAAATTGAAATTGGGGTTGATAATATGTTGTTGATTTATCCGCAAGGATAAATTTTCATGAGGGTATTGAATCAATACCAAGGTGAGGATTAATAGGGATGCTATTGGCTTCTAAAACTTTAAAAGGTTTAGAGTGTGTCAAAGTGACATAACACTTTAGGGTTTGTCTATCCTTAGATTCATTACTAGATTTCATGTTGTTTGCTTGCTTAGAGGATGATTTGATTACAATGGTACTCTTCGATTGTGTAATCCTTGTATACTTGGTCTTCATAAAGAAAATAACTTGTTTTTTTCTGTCTATCTTTCTCTCTTTCGCTATGATTATGTGAAATTCTACCTTGGTTTCCCTTGTTGGTCTTTTGCTTTTTAGATTTGTTTATTTTTGTACCTCCTTTCATGGGTGAACTTGCTTCCATCCTTCTTCTACAATATTTCTTTCATTATTTACAATTCTAAGCATTTGAGGATTAGGGCTCTGTGTAGGCTTCCTGCATGTCTTTTGATGGTGTTTTGCTATTTCTTTGATTTGTTCTTCATGTTGCTCGACTAAAATATCAATCTAATTTTTAAGGGGGAGTTGTTTCGCCTTAAATATTTTTAGTATTTTAATGTTCACTAGTTTCACAGTATAACCTTGTTTTCTTGGAGAGCACGACCTTCATGATTTAGTGCTACTCTTATTACAACTTTCTATAAATTTCCTACTATTCGTAATTTTCACTTTCTATTCAAATATATATTTATTAATAATAATTAGTTTAATAATGATTATTAATTTCAATAATATTTAATTTAAAAGTTTTGTTATATATATATATATATATATATATATAAAGATTGTAAGTACCATTGAATTAATAGTAAGTTGTTTTAAGAATATTATGATTATTTATTTAAATGGCAGTTCATTTTATATGAAAATGGGTTTTATACTAAGGTGATTTTAATGGATTGTTGGGTTATTTGAAAATACTTGTGAACTCAAAAACTTTATCAAATATGATACTTTGAAAATGAAATCTTGAACCCATTTGTAAATCAAACTTTTATGATTTCAAACCAAATGAACCATAAAACTACACTCATTAAATACTTGATGTGACATATGGTTTATTTTGTGTTAGGGTTGGGTTTAACCTAGTTTTGACCGGTTAGGTATGTTTACCAGAGGCTTGGGGGATCTTGTTCTATGATGATGTAATGTATATTATTTGGTCATGATGTTTTATTCCCAACCATTATAATGCATTCATGTATTTCTATGATGAGTTTTATTCAGTTTTTTGATAGTGCTTTCCAATTGCTTGTATAGGACTAAGGTGAATAGTGTAATTCTCTTGGTGTAACCTATGAGGTTTCAATCAATTATTTACTGGTGCTTTCTAGTTGCTTGTATAGGACTGAGGTGAATATTGTGATTTTATGATTTGTACTTTTTATGAGCTTAGGGTAGGTTATATATGTGTATGTTCGAAATTAGCTTGAAATGGAGGCTAGAGCCCTAAACAGGCTACTTGGGTAACCAATTGTAATTTGTATTAATAAGTGATAAAATTTCATTAAATGGGTTAAAATGAATTAGCAAGAGTCAGTATTTTACGTCACCCATGCCTCCAGTGCTATTACAAGCTAGGATGGGAGTAAAGAGGATGCTTGTGACCTTGCCTCATTAGTATGCCTTGTCTATAAGAGAGGATATTGATTCCACATGGAGTCATAGGGGGCCAGAGTCTAGGGAGGCTGCTAGGGTAACCTTAGACTTGGTTCATGTGATGACACTCGCCCACATGCATACTAGGTTCCCTACGTATCTTTGTTGCCTCTAGGTTTAGATGTTACTTGTGTCTTGGTACCTTTGAGATAGATTGCTACCAGGATTTCCTTGACCTAGATGAAGGTTATGACTATTGGATTGTTATCCGTATGGGTCTTGAGATTATATCCTCAACATAGTGGGAGTGGGCCATTTAGGTTCCATGAGGTTGGGTGGTAGTGTTTCTTATACCATTGAGATCCGACAGTTGGATGTCATTGTTAGATGTACTTGTGCAATTGTTCCTTTCATTTTGATCTTGTGTTTATGTTTGGTGGTCATATTATGATGTACTATACTTGATTATTAGAGATCTTATGAGATGCATTTATTCATGATGTACATTCTTTTAGATTTTCATACCCTATGATTTGTATAGAGGATGATTATGCATTTGGGTTATGCCATATGACATCTTATTTAATAATATATTATTTCATTTGATTCATATTTATGGTTATTCTATGATGAGGATTTTGTTATGTATCAGATTTAGTCTTAATAAAACTTATATATGTGATTCAACTTCATGGAACTCTTAAGAGATGTAATTTGCTTATGGATTGTTTGTATGTATGTGAGTTATTGCTTCTACTATGTTCTCTTGTTGTTTTAATCTTTAAAAAAAATTATTTCACAAAATTAGTGACATATTAGGTTAATTTTTTTTGGGTTCCCTAGTGGGGCGTTACAACCTTGATTCAAGCTATTGAGCCAAGGGTTGCATAGTTAGAGCCCATGGGATATGAGATTAATATTTATCAAGATACCAAGGCAATAGAGGCATTATTGAAGGAGCTAGTAAATAGAATGGCTAAGCCCTTTGATGCTTATGAGGAGGAAAATCAAAGAATAAAACTAGACATCATTACTCCTAATATTGAGAAGAAAATTAAGGAAATGATTACTAATATAGAGGGAAGATTTGGAGAAGAGAAGAAGAAATTTTCCCTAATGCTCACTAAGGGAAAAGGTGAAGATGTTGAAGGAGAAGAGGAAAAAGGAAAAATACTTGTTGTAGTTGTACCCAAGGAGAAGAAGGAAAGAGGAAAACACTTGCAACACTATCAAGCCCTAAGGTTACAAGATCAAGGACCAAAGAAGTCATTGTTGCCACCCCTCCTTTGAAGAAGGGAGTTGTAAATATATCTAAGGCCATACAATCACAAGTTAAATCATAGCAGAAGAGGGAACATGTACTTGCATCCTCTAGCCAACAATCAAGGAAAGGAGAAGAAAATTGGTAGTAGAAGAAAGTAGTGATAAAAAACTAAATCTAATGATGTCAATCAATTTAGAGTTGTTGTAAATAAGAATCCCAAGACAATTGATGAAATGGACACTTCCATAAGGGAACATGCATATTTGTCTACTTTCAAATATATCAAGTATCATTCTAGGAATGATGATGATGATGATAAGAAAATGGTTGAAGATGATTTGATTGCTATGATGGCAAAATTCAAATATTCACCTATAGAAATTGGAAATATGATCCCTATTAGTGAATAGATTTTTCCTTCAAATACAAATATGTAAATTGACCCCAAATGCCCACAACAAAGTACAATCACACTAGAAGTTGGATAGATTATCATGAGATTGATAATCCTCCTCTAAATTATCTGGGTACAAATCCCCATGCAAGATCTCCAACGAATCCACTACACTACAAACAAAGATTCTTTTAATAAAAAATCAAGAAAGATGATTTGATATCTATTCATAATTATGACACAAATGCTGAAAATAGATTTATGAAACAAAGAGGAAAGAAGTGAGATAAATATAAAGAGATTGCACACAACCAATCCTTTTGACTCTCTTATTGCTAGAAAATAAAAATCGGATTGAAAGCTTCATTTTTAGGAACATAGTTAAATAAGACTTAAAGGGTTTACAAAAATTGCAACTGCGAACGGAATAACATTTAAAGACAATTAAAAAGACTCAAAGATCTACTTTTAATTAGAGAAAAATGTTTAAATTCAAAGATTTAATTAACATTCTCCTCCTTTCTTCAAATACTTAACCAAATCTTTGAAGTACAAGGATTAGTAAACTCAAATTCCATGAAAAACAAAACTTTTTAACTTATCCCTATCCCCTATTGCAAAGGGACCTAACTATCATCCATCCATACTAAAAAACTAGCATTATGCATGCATATCATCCATCTTTGACATAACAAAAATAGTAAACAGAGAATACTTTGTCATAAAAAGCATACCTGACTTCATCCTATACAATTTGATTGATGGAAATTCATCACACATGGAATGCAAAATTTAATTTTAAAAGATAATCCTTCCTTTATAATTATATTATTATTAATTTTTTTTTCTATTTTTTAATAATAATATTATTTTCTCATTTTAAAATTATTATCCTAAATTGTGTGTTTCAACATTGAAGGAGTGGCTTATTGTATGGAGATTTTATTGTTCCTTTGATGCACTAAACTACACAACATCATGAGATCGCAACAAGGAGTCCCTTTGCTTCAAATAGTCTTGCAATCTTACATAGGTACAAAAATGCACCAGAATTTTTGACCTACAAATGTCAAACGAGCAGAAAGATATTCATTCAATATTTTACTCATTCAATGTAGTCCCTTTGACACGACAAACTAGACATCATCACGAGATCACAACAAGGAGTCCCTTAGCTTCAAATAGTTCTATGATCCTACACGGGAATGAAAATGCACCATAGTTTTCGAAAGTTATCCCTTTTGAAAGATAGGATTAATGAATGGAATACTTCTAAGTTTGGGAATATCTTTCAAGAGAAAACTAAGCTTCAAGGCCAAATCAATTTTTGGAATAATTTTGTGATTTAGAATGGTCTTACTCCAAATGTCTATGTAACATAGAAGACATTAAATGAGCACTTGGAGGAGATTCTTTTAAGAGAAGAGGTTTATTGGAGGTAGAGATCTAGGGAACTATGGCTCATGGAAGGTGACAAAAATACTGCATTCTTTCATGCATCAACCAAAATTAAGAGACAAAAGAATGCCATCTTTCAAGCAAATAACTCCAACGATGATATCCTTACAAATGAGAAAGATATTCAGATGGAAGCGGTTCAATTTTTTTAGAATTTACTAGCTGAGACAAAGTCCAACCATGATACTGTGGCTCCTAATTACATTCCTAAGTTAATATAAAAAAATGATAATAAATTTCTCATGCAATCGTTATTAAAGGAGAAATTTAGGGGGGTTATTTTCTCCATGGGTTTAGATAAAGCCCTAGGTCCAGATGGGCTTACTCCTCTCTTCTTTCATAAATGTTGGGGCTTTATGGGTTGTAACATTCATAAATCAGTACAAAAGGGGGCTGGCTAGAATGGGTGCTCTTTTGGAATTTGAATTAGGTAGATCGCATGCAGGGGGGAAACTGGTCGGGGAGAATCTAGCTAGTGGTACAGACCCTGGAGGAATGGCAGAGGATGCTGAGAAGTTTACAGGGTTAGAACCTTTGGTTGAGGCGAACAATGGAAAGTCTTTGGGCGATTCTAAACCTTTACGTGGGGTCTATGTCCCACCTTTGGATTCCTTGTCTACTTCTCATGTGTCGGGATAGGATCTCAAGAAGGAGAAAGAAAACATTGTTTCTTTCAAGGAAAAGTCCTTTGGAGGGCAGAAGCAAGGGGCCTCAGAAGGAAAAACTTGGTCGTCCCTATTTGGCAAGAAACCAACTGGAAAGTCTCTCTTCCCGTCGATGACTACGAAGACCTGCTAGGACAAAGGTGAGTTTCAAGTTTTTATCCCAAACCCTTTAGTTGATTTTTCCATTTCTTCCATGGATTTCACTTTAGTGGGCAAATTTTTAGTTGCTAGACCAAATCTTGAATCTCTTAGAAAGATGGTGAAAAGGAAATGGGTTATTAGAGGAGAGGTAGATATTGCCCCCATGTTGAATGGCTTCTTTTTGTTTATCTTCAACTGTAAAGAAGACATGGATAGAGTTCTTTGTGGAGGGTCGCGGTCTTTTGGTAAAAGTTCTCTCACCATTAAAAAATGGGAACCCAACATGGATCTTTCAGACTCATTCTTCTTAACCACTCCCATTTGAGCCAGACTTCCTAGACTCCCTTTAGAATTCTGGCATGAAGATATCTTTAAAGGTATTGCTAGTTCTTTTGGAGAACTAGTGGCTATGGATAATGCTGCAGCTTCTAGATCCAAACTTCAATGTGCCAAACTTTTTGTTAAGGTGGCAGACCTGAATCACCTCCCAAAAAAGGTGGATCTGATCTCCAAGTTGAGTAAAAGAACTCAAGAAATCCTTTTTGAAGACCTGCCTAATTCCTGCTATGCTTGTAACAAGCAGGGGCATTTAGTTAAAAACTGTCCTTCCAAAAGTAAAAACCAGGCTAGTAGTGGTTTGGAAGGGAAAAAGAACAAGGTTTAGCATAAGAAAGTATGGAAACCCAAAGAAGGCCAACGCCAAGAACAAAAAAGTAATGAAAAATTTCAAGTTCCACAGGCTAAGGCAGAGAAAGAACTCGCTTATGAGGAAGCCAACTCTAAGAAAGAAGGTTCTGATTTACAATCTGAAACTAGTTTACCTGAACAAGAATTGGAAAATTAGGCAAATATATCAAAACAAATCATTATTTATTAGAGGATAGAAGAACAATGGGGAGATATTGATGACAAAATTGTGCTTGAGAATGGTGAAATCTTGGCTAATATTGGAAATTTACCTGAGGAAGGAGATATTCCTTTTTCTCAATCCAGGGAGATTCAGGTGCAAACCTAGGTAGAAAATGACCTTTCTATGGTGGAGCCTCCTCCCCTGGATGATGTGAAAGAAAATGGCTCAATTCATAAACCAAACCAAAGGAAAAGGGCTGAAAAAAAGAACAATACTAAGGGGGTAGAGACTAGAAGCAGCAAAATAGATCAAACTATCAAGGCAAAACCTCCTGTTTCTAATCCAAAAAAAATTGGGAAAAGAACAGAACAACACACTAAGGTAAAACCGGATGTTGGTTCCCCGGACAAACTTGGAAGAAGATCTACTAAGAAAACTAGAGAGTTAGAAAGTATGCAAAATATTGCTGATGGTAGGTAGGCAACTATTCTGGATTTTACTCCTAAAAATTGGATATGAAGATCATAACTTGGAATATAAGGGGGTTGAATAGTACTCATAAACTAGACATTGTTAGGAATTTTGTTAGAGAACAAAAGCCTGATTTTCTCCTGCTTCAAGAGACTAAGATGAATAAAGAGAAAGCGAAACTAAGATGAATAAAGAGAAAGCGAAACAGATTAAAGCTTTTAAAAACTATTCATTAAATGCTAGCAGTTCAAAAGGGGCATCAGGGGGAACTTTGATGTTATAGAAGATGAACTATTTCTCTGGAACAATTTTGATTGCTAGTAAACACCTTATGATAGCCAAAATTACTAATTCAAACCATAAGGAAGATTGGTATATTGTGAATATTTATGCTCCAAACTCAAAGCATCTAAGGAAAAAGGTTTGGGATTTTGTTTCTAATTTTAAAAGCAAAGACTACTCTGGTCGATGGATCATTATGGGAGATTTTAATGTCCCTCTTTATGACCATGAGAAAATGGGAGGCAATGCTACTTAGTTGGAAGGAAGATTGGATTTAATGGAGTTTATAAATAATGAGGGCTTAATGGATTTGGACCTCTATGGAATCCAGTTCACATGGAGCAACAAGAGAGTTGGTAATGAATGTATTCAAGCTAGGCTTGATCATGCTCTTATTTCTCCTGATTGGACTAAAGACTTCATTTGTAAGTTGGAGGCTTGTCAGAAAATCGGATCAGATCATTTCCCTCTTATATTCACTACTGAGAAGATTAACCTCAAGAAGAATTTTCCTTTTAGATTTGAGAAGATGTGGATGCAGCACCCGCAGTTTGAAACTAAATTGAAAGAATGGTGGAATATTGATTTTGAAGGCATTGCCCTCTTTAGAGTTGCTTCCAAGCTTTAAAATGTTAAAAGGGAAGTCAAAAAATGGAACAAGAATAGCTTTGGGAACATTTTTGAGAACAAAACTGCTATTAAGGAGGAAATTCTAAATATATAGGAAAAAAATCTAGAAGGAAGGTTATACTTCAGATCTCCTCCTTGAAGAAAATGAAAATCTTGCCCAATACCATGACATCATCACTAAAGAAGAAATCGATTGGAGACAGAGATCACGATTGTTATGGTTGAGGGAAGGAGATAAAAATACAAAGTTTTTTCATCTCTCCACTCTGAAGTAGAGGGCCAATTCTCGCATATCATATCTTAAAAAGGGAGATGTGAAAATTGTTGAAGACAAGGCTATCATGAATGAGATGGTGACTTTTTTCTCCTCCCTTATGATGGTTGATTCCAACCTTAATGTGGATAGTAAGGCTGAATTCCTCAAAGTGATTCCTCCACTGATTACAAAGGAATAGAATAAAATGTTATGTTCAATTCCTAAGGATGATGAAATTCTAAAAGTTGTTAGCTCTCTGGGAGGAGATAAAGCCCCTGGTCCAGATGGATTCCCCATGTTTTTCTTCCAAAAGCTTTGGAAAGTTGTTGGTAAAGATGTTTGTGATGCTATTAAGGAATTCTATGGGGCAAAACAGATGCTTAAAGAAATCAATTCCACCTTTCTGTGTCTTATTCCTAAGAAAGTTGGGGCTGATTCTCTGGATCAGTTTAGACCAATCAACCTTTGTAATTCTTTCTATAAAATTATTTCCAAAGTTCTCACCTCCAAACTTGTTTAGGTGATCCCGTTGATTATTGCGGAACAACAAAATGCTTTTGTCCCTGGTAGACAAATCCTTAACTCTATCATCTTTGCTCATGAGAATATTCATTCCTTGTCTTGTTCTAACAATCAGGGCTTCATTATGAAAGTGGACATTGCTAAGGCCTATGATAGAGTGGATTGGTCTTTCCTCTATAATATTTTGCTTGCTTTTGGCTTTGATCATAAGGTTGTGGGTTTGATCTGTCAATTGGTTTCTACTGTCTCTATTGTGGTCTTGGTTAATGGTAGCTCCTCTCCTTTCTTTTTTCCTTCTCAAGGGCTAACACAAGGTGATCCTTTATCCCCCATCCTTTTTGTTATTATGGCTGATTGCTTGGGGAGATTTATTTGGGACTTGGTCCAAAGAGGTTTGCTTAAGGGCTTACAACCATCTTCCCATCCATTAATTTGTTCTCATGGAAAATTTATTGATGATACCATCTTCATGGGTAAGGCTGAAGTGAAGGAAGCTAAGATTTTAAAGCAAGCTATTAACTTATATTCTACTGCTTTCAGACAAGGGGTTAACTGGAGTAAAAGTGTTGTGTTCTTCATTAACACCCCTATCCACAGACAATTTAAAATTGCTAAAATCATGGGATGTTCTATAGGATCTCTCCCATCCTCTTACTTGGGGCTCCCCCTAGGCTTAAAGGTCCCTGATGCTTTCTGGGAAGATCTTATTAAAAAATTCAGCAAAAAGTTGGCGGGATGAAAAGGAATTCTTTCAAGCCAAGTTGGTAAGTTAACTCTTCTCAAAGCCTATCTCCAAAGCATTCCTACTTATGCTCTAAGTCTTTTCAAAATTCCTTTTAAATTTGTTGAGTTGATTGATAAAATTCAAAGAAACTTCCTATGGACTGGCTCTGAGGAAAAAAGGAGAATGCCTTTAATTGCTTGGGATCAAGTATGTAAACCTCGTAGTGAAGGGGGATTGGGAATTTGGAAAATTAGAATTTTGAATAAAGCCCTTTTAGCCAAATAGGGGTGGAGAGTTTACCATGACAACAAAAAGTGGAGTACCATTTGGAAACATAAGTATCTCTTCAATGCTTATTCCCTTCCAGATTACCTCGACTCTCTTGATGTTATTCACTCTTCCTCCATATGGGGAGTTGTTTAGGGGACCAAGAAAACTTTAGAAAAAGGTTGTTCCTGGAAAGTTGGTAATGGACTAAAAGTGAAATTTTGGGAGGATACCTAGCTTATGGACCATCCTTCGATTGAAGATTTTCATGACAAGGCCTTAATAGATCGATGCAAGCAGAGATTTGGCCTTCTTGTTAGTCATTACTGGCAGAATGATTCATGGGTGAATTTAATTGATGTTGATCAAGGCTTCATTAATATCCAATTATCCCTAAATGATGTCTCTCTTTACCCTTATCTAGAGGATGAGATTATCTGGTATGTTGATCCTAGTGGGAAATTTAAAGTCTCTTCTATCTTTTCTTCTAAGGATAAGAGTAATCAACCTCTCTGGTCACAAGCTTGGATTAAGGGTCTCATACCCAAAATTAACATTTTCTTTTGGACTCTTCTCCAAAACAAAATTCTGACCCTTGACAACTTGCAAAAAAGAGGTATAAATGTGGTAAATAGGCATTTTTTATGCAGAAAGGGACTTGAAGATAGAGATCATATGTTTTTGAGATGCTCTTATACCCAGGAAGTCTAGACTAAGATTTTGAATTTTTGGGGTATGACATGGGTCCATCAAAACAATGTGGATATTTCTTTCAAGAGTTGGAGATGCCCATCAAAGGATCCTGATGCTCAATTTCTTTGGAAACTAACCCTCCCCCACCTTTGGTGGGGCATATGGAAAGAAAGAAATAACAGGATATTCAGAAATAAAGATCTTCCAGGATGGGTGCTTGGTCAGAATATCATCAAAGCCTTCAAGGAGAATTTTAAATCCTAGAGGGAGCTGGCTCAAACCTTCCAACTTGATTATCCTTTAAGATCTCAAGGATCTAAGTTGAAAATTGATAATCCTAGATCAATTATAAAGTGGCTTGTTCCTCCTAATGGATGGATCAAAGGGAATTTTGATGGTGCAACTAAGGGTAACTCGGGAAGAGCAGGATGTGGAGGTGGTCTTAGAGATCATATGGGAAATGTTATTGATGCTATTGCTATCCCTATTGGTCACTCAAATAGCCATATTGCTGAAGCTACTGCTACCCTTTATACCACTATTTTAGCTATTGAATTGGGGTACTCCAAATTATGGTTGGAAGGTGATTCTTTGAATATTATAAATATCCTTAATAATAAAAATTCTATCTCTTGGTCTATAGAGGCAACGGTTATGAAAATCAAAACCTTATTTCAAAATTTTGAAAAAGTGGTCATTTCCCATACTTATAGAGAAGCCAATGGGGTCATTGATTGGATAGCAAATCATGCAGTTCAAATTGGGCAAAAGATGAGGTGGCTTGATGAATTAAACAAACATGTGGATCTTAAAGTGATTATTAATTATGATGTTATTCATTCCAAAGTGGGAAAGATTTGCTTGGATTAGAAATTTAATGATTTGCGGGAGTGGCCTTATGATTGTCAGATTACCATCCCCAAGGAGGTACATTCATTTGAAGGTTATGTGTTCTCTGCACATATCATAAAAAAGGCAACCTCGATATTGTGTCACAAAAACTGGTCTCACTTCAACCTCTCTACTATTGGTATCTAGGTGTCTCTAGTTTTTTGTTCACTCTGTAAAATGGGGGGTGAACCGAGGAAGTAGGAATCCAAAAAATGTGATGATTGGAAGGCTAGATAAGATGTTTGGAAGATTCTCTAGAAAGGGAAGGTGGTCAGCTATTTCGAGCGGTTGCATGGATTCAAACCCCATGTCACCACCGCCTTTTTTAAAAACTAGGTGGACGAAAAAGTTACTGTACATGGAGTCTCTGTAAAGCTTACTGAGGAATTCATTGCCAAGGTCACTGGTCTCCCCATGAAAGGTATCAAATTCTTGAAGTAGACCAGTATTTCCAATGCGGCCTCCAAAAAATTCTCAAAGACAGATGAAGAGGAGATGCAATTGGAGAAGAATGGTGACTTCTTTGATGTGCAATAGATTAAAGGTATTTGGCATGATGTGCTTGGTTATATTCGTGAGTATTTTATCCTTGATGCAAGGAATAGAAGGGTGCACAAATTCCACTTTATCTTTCTTAACCATTTTAGGTACAAGGACAAAATTTCCTTCCCTTTCTATTTGTAGTTTTCTTTGCTCCAAAGTTTGAATGCCCATAGAAAGAAACAGTCTCAACCCATCTTACATGAAGGTTTGATTTTGCTCATTGAGGGTTTTTGTAAAAATAAATCCATTGCTTCGTTTCCTTCCATTGGCAAGCATAAGAATCCTAAACCCTTAAAAGGTAAAACTGATGACAATGTTAAAGAGAAAGTTAAGGCTAAATTGAAACCCTCCAGCTCTTGAAGACAAATTGTGGAAGAGGATACGAAGGTGGAGAGTACTGAAGGCTCAGATAAGGATGTCCCTAAGGAAGAGGAAGGGACGAATGCTGGGGAGTGTAGCTCTAATCTGGATGGTTATCTGGATACGAAAGACAAAAATGAAGAAGGGAGAGAGGAATATACTAATGAGGATAACTCAAAACAGAGCAAGTCGGATAATGAGGATACTCATATTGTGTCTGGGGGAGGTGATCAAGAGAAAGAAAATTTAATTGATGATCCAGCCATTTTGAGTGAGGAGGAAAACATGGGGATAGCTTCCACTCCTGTAAAGGAGACTAAGGGACAACATAAGGAGGTCTTGAGCCATCATATTCCTGTGGAGCCTGGCGAGGAGGAGCCATTGGATGGGGAGGTACAAATTGATAAAGTTGGCCCCTTATCACACACCACTGCCGATGACGCGGGTGACTCCCTAACGAGGGAAACCAAAATTTCCTTCCTTCACTCTTTCAAACAAAAAGCTAACTCTTTCCTTCAGGTCGACTCCTGGATTTATAATGACATAGTGGGGCTGAAGAAGAAAGTGGATACCTTGCAGCATAACCAGGAGGCTGACTGGGCTATTATTCAACACATGGAGGTGCAAATGGGAGATATCCCAAAAAAATTAAAGGATTATGAGCAGAATCTTAGAATGTTCATCAAGGAAAGTGGAACAAAAATGGAGCAGGTAACCTCAAGCATCTGTGCAGCTGTGGCGACATTGGGCAAAAGAGAAAATGAAGGAACCATATCTTCGGAGGGCCCTAGCAAGAGGACAAGACATAGTTTGAGGAAGAAAGCTTTGATTCTTGTTGCTTCTTTGGCTGCTAACTCCATCCAGGACATGGCTAAGATTGGTAAGGAGGCAATTAAGATGATTACGAAACTGCAATAGTTTCCTGGGTCTTCTTTTCTGGTTGGGTTCCTGTTCAGGTCCTGTTTGCTGGTTGTTACTTCTGGTTCCTGTGTTTGGTCCTATTTCCTGGCTTTTAGTTTTTAAACTATACTAATGGTTCCAGGTCCTTGTAAAACCTGGGTTCTTTATTTGGACTTTGTTAGTGGTTTCAAGTCCTTGTAAAACCTGATTTTGGTACTGCTTCTAGTAGGTATAAGGATTCTTTAATGTTGGATGGCTTGTTTTTTCCTTTTTTGAGGATGTGAAAGGGTTTCAAGGTCCCTTCAAAACCTATTTTTATCGTAATCTAAAACATTCATAAAGAAATGGAAGAGTCTCATATTCATGTTATCATGCTTAGTCAGTTTAACAATACATTTATCACTCTTATTCCTAAATGTGACCAGTCAACATCTTTTCTTTGTCATTTCTTGTCAACATAATAGTTTTTTGTAGTATTTGATAGAAGAATAGTGGTAAAGATTAAGTTGGTATAGACAGATCGTTGAGTATTTTCATTAGTGAGGTTAATGAGAGACACTACAAAGTGTTTAGTAAATGCAGCTAACCTCAAGTACAAAAAATATTAAGTCTGGAAGAAGTTATGGAAGTTTTGGTGAAGACTATTCCGAGATAGAGTTTACATAAGTATGTTCTGGCAAACTTGTTATATCTCTTGGAAGAGTTTTTATTTTGAAAAGCAAGGTTAAAAGCGTGTAGAAGACATTCTAAAGATGAAGTGGCTAAGCTCACTTGTCATAATATTACACATACATAAAGTCATTCAAGTTACAAGATGACATATTGATGTTATCACTAAGTAAAATATGTTCTTAATGAGGTCCTATAATTATTAATTGAAGTGTAATAGTCAACTCAAGGGAATTGTTTTATGGACTCGGTATAAAGGAAAGACATTTTCCTTTGTTACAGATCTATGTATAAAGTAAGCAATAAGAGAGAAAAAAGGAGGAAAGATATGAAAATTGAGTAATTGCAAAGATAAGTACAGCAGAGCAAAGTTGAAGAAAACATCATTGTCAAGGTTTTATTTGAGTTCCGAGGTTTGATATTTGGATCCAAGATTTGTGACTTGATCTACAAGGTTTGAAGTGATTGGTCTGGTTGATAGGACAAAGGAAAGAGGATAAAGTACAATACAAACAATTATTTAGCAAGGAATAGTTGAGAGATTAGTTGGACAGTGAAGTTTAGCGGTCTTGCCCCAGAAGTTGTTTGGATAGTGGGTCCTTCTGCCTTCTACAACTCCTAACAATGTTGGCACAACTCCTAACAGGGTCAAAATATTCTAACAAGGATTCAAAGTCTCCTAATAGGAACTCTTATGTACTGCATGTGTTTATAGACTCCTAACAAGGTTTGTGGGCATCATTCCCACAGAGGTTTTCCCTCTAATCAAGGGTTTCCTAGTTAACAAATCTGGTGTAATTATGTATGTGCATCATGTTATGGTTGTTTACTTTGGTTGCATGGTTAAGATTAAATAGGGTTGATAAATGTTTTAGTTGGATAACTGATTCACACCCCCCTGCTCAGTTATCTTGGTGGGATATTATTCTAACATGTTCTATTTAGGATCTTGGAACCCTAGAGATGAATGAAGTGTTCAATGAATTATGTGTTGATGATATTCTCAAACCAGAGCACAAAAATTTGGAGACAAAGGGTTTGACACATATACTGCATATGTTGAAGGATTTTCAAGTGAAATGGATCAGATTTATCCTGAGTCATGTTCACAATGGATAGTTATGGATAGATCATCCTATTCTAATAAACAAGAAGATGATACATAGGATTACTGGATTTCCCATGTTGAATAAAGCAAAGACTACTAAAACCTTAGGTTAGGCATAACTAACAAAGCAAACTCTTACTGAGTGGGATGGAAGAGGCATGCAGATAAGTGGTGTGATAGATATGGAATTGAAGTTTGGGATCCATGTAATTACTCATAAAATCTGTAGCTCAAGTCGGTTGAACAATGTGTTGTATGAAGTGGTTGACCTAACATACAAGGTTGTGAAGAACAATCTATCTTTTGACCTTGCTAAGCTATTGCTAATTCAATTCAACAAGAATGTGGAAAACATCCAATTGTCAAAGAACAACCCATGTAAGTTTGGTTCTCTCTTGACATGCCTATTTTTCTACATTCAGAAGTTTTACCCTTCTAAAGGTTCTATAGTATGGAGAAAAGATATTCCACTACTATATATAAAAAATGAATTCATAGCAATAATGGGTGAGAATTTTAGCATTATTATGGAAAACTATTTTGAAACTTTCAAGGAGAAAGTTCAGAGTAGATTTAGGATACCTAGGAAGCTTGTGGAAGATTATGATCAAGATATTTTTTTCATGGTTGACTATGACAAGGTTTACATTCAGGCAGTCAGGCCTAGAGTGGCATGGGTTAAGCCTCTGGAATATGAGGTTAACGTAGATGACACTAAAGATACCATTAAAGCTCTATTGAATGAGCATGTGGATCCTAAAGCCACTTATTTTGGAACATATGATGAGGCTAAGGCTAGAATTGAGCTTGAGATAAAGCTACCTCAACTAGTGAACAAAGGAAGGAAGAGGATAGAGAAGATAATCAAGAATAACAAGTCATCAAGCTCTCCTCTCATGATTACAAAGGGTAAAGGTGATAATGTAGAAGATGAAGATGAAGAGGATGAAGTAGAAGAAACTGAATCTGAGAAAGAAGAGCCTCCCAAGAAGAAGGGGAAGGTTATTATAACCAAAACTGCTAAGTCCTCCCTTGCAGTGTTTACAAGAAGAGCAACAAAGTCTAAGAAGAAGTTGAAGTTGGGTGAAGATGAAGTTGAATAGATTTTCTTTAAAAGGTTTGCACCTACACTTCAAGAAAATTTGAAGAAGATGGAAGAAAGATCTGGTATGGCATGTTTTAAGTCTCTTAAGTATGAGACTAGGAATGAAGAAGAGAAAAAAGTAGATTGAGGATATCCTTGTAGCAAAATTGAGCAAGTGGAAATACTCACCTTATGAACTTTCACAGCAAATTTCTAATGAACTTTTGAAAGCAGTTCAACCTAGATGGGAAAGTACAATGAAGACTACTAAGGACATCTATGAACAAACTTTGAGATAGCTTATGTCGAGTCTCAGCAAGAAAGAGGTGAAGGAATCCTTGAAGCAAAATGAGAAGAAGCTCACTCTAAAATTCAATACATGTATGATATTGCTTAAGGACATTGAATCTATACTATAGTCTACTACTACCAAATGGAAAAACATTTATGGGTTGCAAAAACCCAGTGACTTTGCGGTGCATGTTGATGATAAGGATGGTGTAGATGAGAATACAAAAGAAGTAGAAATAAGGGATGATGAGATAAATGATGATGAGGAGGAAGGTCAGGAAGCCACTGAGTAAAGTCTTCTAGAAATATAGAGTATTGAAGAAACTGATGCAGAGAAAATTGCAACATTAGTTATGACTTCATTTCCTCACTCTCCGAGCAAAGCCTTAGTGCAATTAGGCTCAGAGAAAGATTCTACCGAGTTAGTTGTGGTTGCCACTGAATCACCTTGCACTGAACCAATCTCTGGATCTATATTGCTAAGTGTTACATTGACTAAAGTGCCCAACACTTCATCTGCCGAACAAATAGTCCCTCCATTATCAGGCTTGACTGAGCAACAACAAGGTATTCCTATTGTTAGTGTTATTTCTATATTTATTGATATTCCATATATTTCTACAATTTTTTCAATACTAAGTGTATCCATAGCCAGTGCAATGATAGTTGAGAATCAGTCTCAACCAAGCACTAAGTTCTCTATAAAGGAAAAGAAATAATTTCAAAAGAAAAGGGTAAAGAGGAAGCAATTAATCTAGATGAGGACATTGTTATTCCAAATTGGGATATCTCTAACCTCACTCCTAAACAAATGGATACCCTGGGATAACTTTTGAAGAAAAGGGATAAACAATAACTTTTGAAGAAAAGGGATAAACAACAAAAGCTTAAAGAAGAGTGGAAGAAGAAAAATCAAGTCCTTGAGGACATAAAGACCATATTTGTTGATGCTCTAAATATTGAGGTTGATAGCAAGCAACCCATTCTAGATCAATTAGCTGATATTGTCCATAAGTATAATGAAGAATTGAATGGATAAGAAAAGATGTTGCAGAGAATTGAAAGAAAATTTGAAAATAAAGTGTTGGAGCAAGTAGCATTAAAGATTGCTATAGATCAAGTAGAATTTCCTAACATTCTTGCTACACTAGAAACACATGTTAGTAATGTTGTTTCATATTATTTGTGAAATTGAGTGACACATCTATCTTCAAAAAGGAGATCAAAGATAAATTATCAAAGATAGATGAGGATATATAGGTAAGTGCACACTAGCTGTCACTTGGTCTGAGTTATAGTTCTAAACACTTCACAAAGATCATATATCTGACAAATCTCTAAGTAGAATTATTGAGGGAAGAAGCCAGAATTAGGTTCACACTTGTAGAAATTCAGGGCATGATTCTTCCAAACATGGATGCACTACAAAAGCACATTGAACATGCAAAATCTCTCATCCATGATAGCAACTTCTCTCATGTATTTGCATATACATCCACACACACACACACACACACACACACACACAATGTTTCAATCCTATTTTGAACAATCGTGAAGTGTGATAAGGTGGGGCTACTAGGTTAGGTAAGGATAAAATGTATTAAGAGTTAATTAATAATAACTAATTATTATTAATTAAGTTTACTAATTAGTAATTACTTTAGAGAATTATCATTTCCTTTATTTATTTATTTTAAGCTAATTATTCAACATTGATTTATTTCTTTAGTCAATATGTATACATAAAATTATTTATTTCAAGATCAATTAGTCATTTTTATTAAATGATCATAAGAATGCTAATTATTAGATTTAATAAATAGAGGAGATGTTACAAGGTGTTACATATTAGTCATCATGTTTTCATTTTCTCCACAATAAAAATCATAATATTTTGAACACTAGTTTGTCAGGGACAAAGCACCTACTTGTAGAAATGCTCCATCTTTCTTCACTCTTAATTATTTGGTAATGTGATTGGTAGATATGTCTATGTAGGATATGGTGATGCTTTTTTGTGTATTTGCAATAGTTTTGGGGCTTCACACTTTTTATTGTAAATTTTTGGCTGACACACATTTGTAGCTTCTTCCTTTATGGTTGATAAGATATGTCTTTTGTTGACATTAAGGTCATTTTTTCTATTAGTGACTCAACGCTTAGTTAGTTGGTTACATTGCTACCAAGCTTTGTCGTTGCCACTGAGATTATCATTCATCCAATAGTGCTAACCAAGTGTCTCAGTTGCTATCGAGCTAAATAGACAATTTATAGTTCGTGTCAAGCTACATAGTATCTATTGAGCATTAGAGACAGTTTGCAATATAGCCTGAGCGTAGCAATGTTTATGAGCTATCCAGTAGAAGTGATGAAGACTCTAGTATTAACTGATCTTTGTAGTGTTAACCAAGTTCTACAGTGTCTACCAAGCTCACAATGTTAACATAGTGAATCTAGTGTTAACCGAGTCATGTAGTGTCAACCAAGTGATTCAGTCGCTATTGAGTTTCTTAGTGTTCACAGAGTTACACAGTGTTGACCGAGTTTGCTACACAAAAGTGATTAGTATAAACCAAGCTTCAATTTCAACCGAGTGCCTAAGTTTGTCGAGTGTTGACAGTGTTTGCTGAGTATCAAAACATCACCGATTTTGTCTTCAGAACCCAAGTTACAACAATTGGACCAACTTCATGAATTATGATGAAATTGGTATTGTAGTCGACTCTAGTAAGTAGTTATTTGGATTGATATACATGTAACTCATTGTATCATATCCAAGTGTGTGATTCAAAAGGAATATGAAGTGTATGAGTATGAATTGAAGAAGGCTACAAGAAGTATAAGGGACAACAAAGTTTTATCTATCACAACCACGTGATCATTGCAATACAAGGAATCTCATTCAACGAATCAAAGTTGGAAATCAGGGATCAGCCACTGATTCATCCTAATAGGTGCATCAATTAAATCCTTTAACTGGGTAGACTTAACAACCTTCTGCTAAATCTCTTAACAGAGTGCATACTTCATTGTATGTTTGTAAATCTTTTAGCAAGGTGGACCTCACTGTCCTTATTGCTCCTAATAGGGCAGATCACCAGAAGTGGTCAATTGTAAGCCTTAACACGTTAACTTTATACTACAATACTAAAACTTGTGGGTATCATCCACACCCCAATTTTACTTTCTATTTGGAAGGTTTTTAGGTTACCATATCTTGTGTCAAGGTGTTATGAATGTTTTATTGCTTTCATTCTTTCATGCATGCAATTAGATCAAAATAATATATGAAGGATTACTTGGTGAAGTGAGTTAAAGTTTTATTGGTTCCTGACTCACCTCTTTCCTCTTAGTAACCTAGCCTACCTTATATTTCCAATAGTCTTTATCATTGTAGATGGTGTGTGATGATTGTGGCTATAATTTTAGATATTATGGAGGGTGTGCTAACTTAGTGTGATGTTTCACATATTTTAGTTTTTCTTTTCATCTATTGGAGATGGTATTTGGAGTTAAGAGTTCATGTTTTACAAGCTACACCTTTTTGGCCTACTTGATATATAGTATTTTGTGTTTCCATGAGTATACACATAGGATAGGTTGAGATCCTTGGGAGATGAGTGAATAAGCAATGGATAATTATGTACAGTAAATAAATTTTTTTAAAATAGTAAATGAGTAGACTGATATAGAATTGAAATAAGCAACATATGTACATGAATAGTGAACTGTAATCATCATTGCAAATGAATGCATTTGTACCTTGTACAAATATTAATCTCTATAATCAAATTCATTATAATATTGTTGCAAAGAAGTGATCTTAATAGGTATGCAGGTAACTCTATATTTCCCTAAGGCAATATGCCTTAGTATGTAAGTCCTACCCAGGGCCAGTGAGCTCCTTGGCCTCAAGCATAAACTTCTATAACTAGTTAATCATTATTGGATATTATTCTTACCATAGTTTTTCCCATTTTAGACTATCCACATAGAATTCTAGTGTTACATGTGTTACTCTTTAAATTTTAATTGCTTGATTATGTACATAAGCTATATGAATGAATGTTCAATAATAAATTTAAGTATACCCCCAACATCCAAAAGTTTTCAACAATTATAATTAGTGTAAATTTTTTGTCATTGCACATTCTTAGGAACCAAACCTTAGATTGTAATGTTAATTGTTATATAAATAATTGTGTGGATCTCTTCTTATTGTTTGCATGATTATTTTTATACATTGTTATTGTTTTTCCTTTGATAACTTTTATTAGTTTTGTTTAAGATGAGACCTATAGAGCGGACTTCAATGATATTTGTTTGCTAGACAAAGTATAATTGCAACATAATTAATTGAAATATTTTCCTCAAAAGTAGCAATCCCTACTTTTTTGGGCTACATGTTTAAGTAAGTGAGAAAGGTGGGGGAATATAAATTGGCTTACTAGCTTGATTTTTTCCCTACCACTCATCAATCATATGAATTTTTTTATATTTATTTATTTGCTCTCATATATTAAATATGCTAAATAGAAAAATTTCATGAGACCGCCAACTGTTATAAATTGTAGAGCTTAGAATTTTATGGATGAACTCTATGACGAAAATATGAGACCTCCCACTTAAGAACAATCCTAGAAAACCTTAGCAACACCCATTGATTTTTTTAGGAAGTCCCCTCCATAGAACCTTATCCTTATTGGAATCTTTTTATGGGAAATAGGAGCTCCTATTTTTGGGTTAGTGAAAATGAGGTGGGACTAGAAATCGTTCCATTGGCTTATGAATGCTATCTGTCATTTATAAACCATCTAAATTTAATTTCTAGTTAAAAAATAACTTTAGAAAGGATTTTTATATATTTTTGACAATTTTCATAGAAGAACAACATAAATATTTTTCCACAATTTTAATTGAGAACATTATAACTACTTATACTTAAGTAGACAATACACGTAAGAATAACATGAGAATATGAGACAAGCTTTAGAAAATGAGGGAAAATAAGCAGAGAAAAGTGAGATGGCTTCACCATTTCTTCATCTCCTTTTCATTTGCTTAAAATTTTACCTTAAAATGGCGAAGAAATTATTTGAATGAATGAATGATTGAAATAAAGTTTTAGTAATTTCAACAAGGCTAAACAACCTATGAGACCAACAAAAAGCTAGCAAATGAAAATGCAAGACCCAAAATAAAAGGGTCCCGCCAACTAATTCTCCTTTTCCTATTGTAACTCGAATACCCTACTATGCATTTTGATTAGGAAATTCACAACCTTTATAATTGGTAAGGGTGTTCATGTTTAGTGTATCATAGTAATTGATCTGAATATTCTTCTAGGTTGAGCATTCTATGATGTAATGAAATTCTGTCTCCATTGCTTCTTGAGTATGATAACTACATCTTATATCCAACCACTCTTTAGATAGTGTCAACCTTCTACTTTCACATCTAAACCATCACTGATGTAAACCAAGTCTTATTTGGGAAACTAACATTTTTTGCTTTCCATTTTATTTCCATTCCTATGTAGTTCTTCCAAGTATGATAATGTGTGGGATTAAAATATTTAATGTAGCACTCCTTTTCCTTATAATATGCTCAATTCACATTCTTTCGTTGGCTTTGCCTTGAACACTTTTTATAATTTCCCTGTTGATGCTTGGACATTCATTTATTTAAATATCACATTTATTTAACCATTTGTTGATTTGGTGCTCTTTCTTCCATCTAATAATTCATCTGTTATATTGTATGGTTAATGATACAATTCCATTCTCTCTAATCTTCTTAAATAGCCTAACAAATAACACATTCTTGCTGCTTCAATAGGAAAATCTCAAGCCCTCACTAATGCAATCTTATAATCTTATATGAAATAGACAACTTAATTTAAGACTACTTGTGACTAAATGCTTTTGAAGTTTTCCCATCATCTCCATTTACTTACTAAAGTGTTGTTGCCCTATACCTCACAACCATATAGTACAATTAGAACCACAAGAAGTCCAAAAAGAGTTTTCCAAGTTTTCTAATCCCATAGCTCAACACTTCTATATCTATTTTGTAATGAGTGTAATGCTTTTCATGTAAGCCAAGGTCATCTTCATATATGAATAACTTTAATACATAACTTGTAGATTAGACCTCTTACCACCAAACTTGTATAATCATTCCTCTAATTTGTCAATGTAAATTTCAAATAAAATAAAAGCTAACAAAAAACCTACTCTACTCTACTCTACTCTACTCTAATATCACTTGCAAGACATTCTATAAACATTAGTAAAAAAACCTAATTAAACATAATTAACACATATTACCATTAGTTGGACTACCGTCTTCCCATATTGTTGCTAAAAATGTTGAACTATTACAAACAAAATTAGCTCCATGGGAACCTGCCTTGTGGCTTCAGATTGCCCATTTACTCCCTACGGACGCCCCCTCCAACCCCGACCCAAAAAGTTTAAACAATTTTAATTGGACTGCATACCTACAGTGAATTAAAACACGTAGCCTGTGTACTCTGTTACACTGCCCCCCGTCGACATGAGATTTCAGTCCGGGAAAATATCCCGCAGGCCTCATTTGTTCTGTTAACTCTGCTGCATTCAACTAATAATATTCGATGCTGAATTTGATCTGCTCACAGCAAAGTTTCCTTTTAAAAAATCCCTTACCCATTTCTTCACCGAAATGGATAACCAGTTCCAGCCGGGCACATTCACAGCTACCGCCTATCTTATCATGGGTTCCTCCTGTTTATTCAAGCAAAAATACAAGACAACGATATGTGAGGACTTCCCTTAAGTTGGAGGCACAAATTGAACCTGAAGAGATGGAATTGCATATCAGTGAAGGGAAGCGTCTGAGTGAATTGAGCACATGGGGTATTGGAGGGCCTGCAAAGTACTTGGTTGAGGTGAATAGTGAAACCCATCTGCTCTCTGCATTTAGGTATGGCCGTCCTTACATAGTCAAATGATTTTTAATAATGCTTTTTGAAGCTTTTTGCATAGCGTATTGTTGAGAACAGCCAAATTGTAATAAGGAACCATCCAGAAAGCTCAGTCACTAAAAAGTGTTGGTTGCTGCTCATTGGAAGAAAATCAAGCAAACAAGGGGCTGTAATCTTAGCTGGTTAATAAAAGAAACATTATGATCATAAAGACATCTCTCTTCTTCATGGCTTCCTCTATCAGAGAGTTAGTACCTAACTTATTTTGAAAGCTACCATCAGATTTAGATGCGTAATCTGTCATTGTTTTTTAACATTTTTAGTAAACCAGTATCTTAATTGGCCTTGACCTTAAAAACTACCTCAATCTTTACTTTTCATTAATTTGTTTCTAAGAAGAGTTCTCTCTTCAAGTGACGCCTTTAAAGTTTAGACAGTACAGTGGCTTTAATTCATGTCGTTGATCATAACTGAGACCCCCCCTGAATTCAAACTGCTCTAATTTTATATTAAAATGCCAATTCTCAAGGCCATCTTGAAGGTCTTCCCTCTCAGTTCTGTGATATTAACTCCCTTGTCTAGAACGTAGATAACATTTAGGGTGCCTAACTTATTCTTTAGAAGTTAGATCTGCTTCCCCTACAGGCCTACAGGATCGTTATTACCACTTATGCCATTTTTAAATTCAAATAAATGGAGGGTGAGATGTCGGGTGAACAGCTTCTATAACTTTGCCATTCAGTTCTTTTTACCAAATCTCAATAACTGCCTCCTGTAAACTAAAGCAGTTTTTCATGTTTTCAAACCACTTCCATTTAGAATCTTCCAAACTCCTACAGAGTGAGCAGAAACATCAGGAAAACAGCTTAGAGAACTCAGAAAAGTTATGTTAGTATTTCAAGTTTTAACCATTTATTAATAGCTCTTTGAATTTTCATGTATCTGAATTCATCTTGTTAGAATATTGCCTGTTTTTCACGTATACTTTCCATGCCTTTTCAGAAGTTTTTTTTTACCATTTTGAAGAATTTCAGAATATCATACTTTTTCCTTTGTGCTCATTTTCCTCTTCCTGCAAATTTCTTGAGAAATCTGCGTATAGTTTCAGCTTTGATACTCATATTGGTGAAGTTTTTTAGGACCCATTTCTAATTCTTGATGCAAGATTGGTTTTTAACATCTGTCATTATATGATCTATCCTATTAGTGCTACCTTTCTTGACCAGTACAGCGATTTTGGGTAAATTCATAGTAGCCATGTTTGTAAAAATACAAATAGAGTTATGAAACAAGAATATGTTCCCAGCAAAAAAGTTTGGGATAAAAATTGACATAGAATGAATATTGAAGTACAAATACCTAAACTATTGAAACTTGAAGGATTTTGCATATAACTTAATTGACAATTGCTGATGAAAGATACTCTGCTCTGTGAAACATCTCTGGAAGGGCAGTACATGCAGCAAGTTCATTCAGTTCTCCTAGTCGTCATATTTTTTCCATGCATGTAATAGGATAGTCACCAGGGGTAAAAAAATGTCTGTTTTCATTTATCACACCAAAAAAAAAAAGAGATTCATGAATTTTTTCCCTGTATCCAATTTTTTTGCCACTAAAATGAAATAATACTGTAATAGTTGATAAAAGGATTGTATATGGTTCATTGAAAACTCAATAATTTTGAGTTATCTTTAGGATAAACCTCTTTTGTTTTCGCTATTAATGCCCCTCTTTAATGGTAACACATGACAATTAAGGCTCGAGAGTTACTGTATATTTAGTGCATCAGCTTTCTAAAGTAGCCAATTTGGTCTGATGGATTATCTACTGACACATATGATTCATTGCCATGGGGCTCAGTTCTCATGAAATGATTGCATGGAAGCATAATGTGGCTCAATCAAACCTCCTGCTTCCATATTTTAGATTGAGAATCGGACAATATTAACATCAGGCAGACTTTTAGATGACTTCAGCACTAGAAATCACAAGCAGAATTTTAGATGACTTCAGTACTAGAAATCACAGATTAATTACAAACATTGACCTGGAATTGGCCTGGAAACTTCCAGCAACCCGGACTAGAAAACCTCCAACCTCTCCAAAATAAGGCTAAAAAATTACAGTATTCATAGTATCCAAATACTCGTGCATAACACCCAATTGAATCTTGATTTCTTTTAGGTCCTTTACAGCTGCTGCTTCAAGAACTCAATTTCATCAGGTTCCACCGATCCTCTTTTGCTTTTCTTCTATCTTGTTGAAATGCCAATCAAGAGTCTACATAGCATCCACCACCTCACCCTTTCTACAATTACTGTTTCCATCATAAATCCTTGCATAATCTCATTATGCACCATTTCATGTATATTATCTTTGAATTCCTCTGAAATGGTCTCATGAGACTAAAACAAATCAATCTAATCTAACCCATTGTACCTAAAATTGCTTTCATCACATGCACAATTTCACGTTGAAGATGTTCTGGATTAGACACCAGTTCCTACCTTAACAGGTCTTTTTGCTTCTCCATACTTGGCACTATCACACATATCCTTGCCATCAAGCTTAGCAAACAAACCAACCCTAGCTTACTTTGCTACAAGCATAACATTGAACACAATAAACCCGTCAGTAGAATAGCCTTGTTATAATTAATGTACAGTCATGTTGTTCATGTTTTTCACCTTGACGAATTATAAACTTTTCATTTTTATCAAATAGCATGTGTTGTAAACTTCTTGAAAGTCATGTCAATTTTTTGGGTTGCATGTAAGGTTGCTCTATTGCCTTAGCATGGTCAAATTGAAAAATACTAATACCTTTGTCATCAAGTCTCATTCTTGAATGTTCTCAAATTGTTTGCAATGTCAACTTTGTTGACGTGAGTTTTATTACCACTTCACCATGCAGAATAGAACACCAAGAATTCTATCCTCCCTTGGGCAAGGCAATCTTATATGCTAAACACTATAGTGATTGTGTAATTAAATAAGGCAACCCCAAGGTTTACATTGCAAACTAGTGACTTTGTGTTGGATATAACTTAGTGAATGCAATGTGATTTTCTGGTAACTACATGGGGGCTTACATTATTCATTCTTGGACATCAACTTTCTAGATGCGAATGATTTGGCAATTTGAGCTCTTTAACTGCTCTTCAACTACTGCTTACAATACAAAGTGCAGAAAGCTTAGGTTTAGAAATCTAAGCTAACTCTAACAATGTAAGAAACTATTGATGGTTAGATGAAACTAAACCAATCCTTGCTTTTTCAAATTAATTATGCGAAGGAGGGTGTAATCTTCTAAGGGTATGTGGGTGATTTTCAAATTGCGAACACTCATTAAAATACCTCTCTCAAGTCAACTACGCAAAGGGGGTTGCATTTTTCTAAAGATGTGTGGATGATTTTCAAATTGATAACATTCATTTAAATACCCAAATTCTAAGGGAGGAAATGTGAAACCATGCAACACTACAAAACTTCACAAGTATTCATCATGATAACAACAATGGATGAGGAATGATTTTGGCAACATATTCATGAAGTCTCTTCTTACAAATGATTTGGGCAAGCCTTGTATAGAGCTCCAAGTACAACAAGTGGCTTGAATTCATTCAAGATCAACAACCGAGATTATGCCAATGCAATCCTGATGTAACTGCCAGCTACAAACGTTAAACACTATCCAATTACACAAAAGAAATAATTTGTGAGCCACTGAGAATATTACATTCCTTTTGAATACTTACCCCCTTGAGGATGGACCAATGAGAAAATTCGTTGTTGTGAAGCACTTATGGAATTCACATGTACACTTGAGAACAACTTGATTGGATGTGTTGGTTCCCAAAACCGCAGATTGGAAATCCAAGAGCTTGCCACTTCTCCGATAGGACTTCTCAATCAGTTTTGGCCAACGAACGGAAATCACTTAGATTCCCCTGCACTTCGGGCTCCGCTACACCCAAGCCGGTAAACCTTCACCTTGAACACTGACTACCTAATTCAAGGGTTTGCTATAGTGAATTTAAACTTTAGGAGTTCCTCGGCTAGCAGGGTCCTTGAACTCGATAAGAATGAAACTGAAACTAGATGCTGAATACTTGATAATTGAATTTTGTATAAATTTTGTTAATAATGAATTTGATGCTTGCAGGAGGAATGTATAGATTTTCTGACTTCAATAAAAAGACCAGTGCCTTTGCTTATCCGGGCGATAGAGTCAACTTCAGAGAATTTTTACATACAACTTCATAATGTTCAATGCATTTGTACTGCCAACAATTTTGATAATCCAGATGCGACAGACCAATTATAATGCAATCTTAAATTAGTCCACATTGAATTTTTACTCCACTGAGACAAATTGGACACAGCTGCGGAAACAATTAAATATTTCACAACACCTATGATGATCAAATTTAAAATGCTAATTGACCATGTCCACTTATCTGATAACAAAATCATATACAAAATTTTAAAATATAATTATAAAGGACGATTCCCCTCAGTTTAAATCTCTATGCCATTAATAATAAACAAAGAACATTTTTATTTTATTATTAATATAAAATAACTTTATAATAATAAAATAATGGAACTTCAATATAAAATCATATTGAACCCTTATTCCTCCTTACAATAAATATAAAATGCCTCTTCTCAATATGAATGTGTGAATGTTCGGATCTATCCCCCTGAATTGTATCTTTCTGCTCCTCTTTTATATCCTTCTTCACAAATAGGTGTAATGTTTCAATATGAAACATTGTATCTTTTATTAAATTGCACCTTCTCATTATTTCATTTTAAAACATCGATAAGGCATTGTTTTAATTGCATTAACAATTTCATTATTTGTTAAAGACTGATTAACATAATGCCCAGACTTGCGGTAACAATATGCAGAATTATAAGATTACATTCTTAACGAAAGCATCCGTCCAATGGAAGATGTAACACTTGGAACTTTTGTAGAGACGCCAAGATTAATATTGTAGAATCACTTATCCAATTCGTGGCACCGAATACAATATTTGTTGATGTTCCCAATCGCCAAGTATATCCATAACATTTCGAAGCCATATTCAATTGATTTTGATCGCTTCTGTGCCTTTACCGCATACACGTTATTGCCATCACCCTCGGCACTGGATATATATTCGTGTCCTAATTCTTCTTGCATCATATGATACAGAAATCATATCGTTCATAGAGGAAAATTACTTCAAAAATGAAAATGCATAGATCCTCATGCATTTGATTAGAGGCAACTTATATTAGACGTTCTGAAGTAAACGGAATGCTTCCACAGCATCAACTCATCCGCATATGTTACATGCACTTGGTGTGACATGGTTTTTCCTAAGACTTTGATGGCTTCTCCGATTAAGAGTTAACTGGATTTCCCCATGAACATTTTGAAGAATCATTTGTTGTGCTTTGTCCTGTCCATCCTTTATCTGTTCGGGACTTCAGTCTTCGGGGTCTAGTAGGAGTTGCAGATCCTTGCATTGTTATCAAGATCTGCTGACATTCGGCTTGGTGTCATCAGAATTGAATCTATACTTGATAAACTTGAGGCTCTTGGCAATCCTTCAATATTTGATTTTCTTCCAAACATATCAGATTGATTCTCTGATACATCAATTGCAAACCCATGATTTCCACCAGTAGTACCATTGCTTGTCATTGGTTCTGGTACAGGGAGATATTCAACTTCAAAGTTGTACTTTGGCAAGCAAAAGAATTTAAGAGCACCAGCTACAAAGTACCGAAATGGACCAAAATGCTTTTGGTACTTTTTTGAAAGCTCTAGAACATCACCCACGAAACCATAATATGCAACTGTAAGACCTGCGTGAATGTCACCAGCTTGGACCCACCCAACTGCAAAAACATCTGTCGCTATTAGACCGCCCCTTACAATAGCTAATGCAAAAGAACTAGGATCCCTAACCCCCAACACTGTCCAAACAAGGGAGTTATCAGAGCCTGCAGGAATAATTTTAATTGGGACAGTCATTGCTTCTTTCGGATCATCTCTGTTAATCAAACCATTGAGAACCTATCATTTGTTTATTGATATTTATGATACAGCCGCACTTTACTATCATATGATATCTCCGATGTATCTTAATATGGTGCAGGTTGGCTATCCAATACATGTTCTTTTGTCCCTTCTTAGGTGCTGAAGGTTCCCATCTTTGTTTTGTATATTATTGAAACGTATATATCATAATCAATAAACAATCTTCTCCACCATCATTTCTTAAATGGAGACTCTAAAAATTTTAAGCTCCATTAGGATGAATTTGGACATGTGGCATATGAACCCTCTAATTGGTTGAAGATTGGTGAGCACCACCTCATCATGTTTATCTTGTTTTAACTTCACTTCTTTATCCTTCTTGTTTGGAAATCTTCTCATTGATGTGTTCTTGAAATGGCTTATATCTTGATACTTTGACCTTGATCTTGTTCATGACTTGAATTGAGTTCTTTCATATTTCCATGGTGTTAGTGCTTGAGATGAGCAAACTATTTCATTCTATTGAGGGTTCTTGTCAATAAATTTTATAGGGAACCTCTTGGAGTGAAATGGACCTTATGGGTGTGCTCAGAAGGCCCAAAATTAAAAACCTATAAGTGCAAGTAAGACACATTAATGCAGCAAAAAGAGATGCAAGAGGAATCGATTTAAAAAATAAAAAAACACTAGAGCTAATTATGGTCTAACGTACAAGGTCAATTGTATAAAACAAAATTAGGAAGTGACTTTAGAACAAATTGGATTTATACCAGCAAAATGAACAACATAACAAGCACAAAGTGTATAGATGATTGTCATAGCTATCCGTTACAGTAGATCAAAGTAGAGACAAAAAGTAGTTGTGCATTTCAACTAGATCCATTCATGTTTTCTTTTATGGTTTGCTATGTAGTCCCTACGCCTATCCTTATAATCATTGATACTATGTAGTCCTCGTACCTTGCAAGGAATATTCCTTTACATCACATCTTTGTTTGTATTATGTTTCCAATGTTACATTAATTTTTAAAAATTTGTGTTAGGGCATGATACAAAGTTGATATTAGCACCTATGTTGTTGCTAGCATGTCGTAGCCTCTAGCCATAGTGGGTTGTAGTCTAGGGCTTTCATCACTTAGCAAGGGCTATAATCCCTGTGGTTTCTGTGTTGCTCAAGTGCCTTTCCATTGTGGAAGATTCAATTGGCTCAAGTGTTGCCTTTCCTGTCAACTCAACTTTGCCAAGATTAGTGTTATTGCCACAAGTTGCCCTAGCTATCCACTTGGTTTTTCGCATATCTTGCCTCAAGCATCTATAATTTCGACTGAAATAAACTCCTTGTGCTTTTCTATGCTCTCGTGAAAAATTGTAAAAGGGGTTTTGTTTTTATTTCTATGGAGGTGTTGAATTTTAGCCCTACAACATATCAAATGGTACAATAAATTAACAATTGTTGCATATTTGTCAATTATGTTCTCTTTAAATTAACATTTAAAATGGTGTAGACTTCTTTTGAGCATCTTATGCCAAACAATTGCTACACTGAGAATGCACGAATGACTGAATTGTTTTTTTTAAAGGTATTCTAGTCCACTTTAGATGGTACACTATTTAACTCCACTAGAGAATATGATAAATTTGCATATAGGAACAAGATGAATGAGGTTAGGTATTGATATCATTGTTTGTTTAAGATAGTCTTTTGTTTCACATCAAATCTTGCAAAATTCCTAAGCAAATTTGGCACAAGCATGAGCTTTTTGGTACAATTAATGAGTTTTGGGCACTTTTGATTGAGGTAGAATCAATTACATTAGCATTGGATTTCTTCTCATCCATTGAGGACTTTTTTGTTAAATTCGAGTCATTTGAGGTCACTATGATGGGGTTGTGGAGATGATAAGGTTGAGAAGGAATGTATATTCATCGTTTTGTTTGATCTCGGTGAACTATTTCAAGTCTTCTCTTCTACACTTTATTCTACTATGGGTGCACTTGGTGATTCTTTCACCATGTCTATTTTTGGCGTTCTTTATGATCATTTGACATGGGAAGAGGCTAAGGCTAGTTTGTTGCTCTTTGATTTTGAAGAACCAAGCATTAGTGGCACAATCATCCAAAGGGAAAGGGGAGAAGAAACAAAAAGTCTAAGACATATTCTACACAAGGTGGTGGACATCCCTCCAAGTCAAAACAAAATTCAGATTAGAAAAACCGAGTGTCCCCGATAATTTTTCAGCCCTCCCCATCCCGAAAACATCTCGGGAACTTGGGGATGCCTAGGGGACTTTGACTTTGACTTTCAAAGTAACACAAATTTGGCATATGTATTCTATTGATTTTAATATTTTAAGGTTCTATTATGTGTAAGTGCATGCTTTATCCATGTTTTCATATGAATATTTTAAATTTCCCTATATATTTTAATTTTCCCTAATGTTATATAACCGTCCCTTGGCCACCCCCAAAGCTAGCAAAGAAAATTGCCATCCTGGAAACTCGTCCCCCTGTCTCCTGCCCTACCCATCCTAGAAACTCAGGGTAACACTAGAAAAACCAATCCTTTCCAAGAATCCTAATTCTTACTAGTGTGATGCGTCTTCTTCTTGTAGTGTCATAAATTTTATACCCTTGCAATTTCACATGCTATTTTGGTCCTTTCTTTAGTGTGCCTATTCGGTTGTTTCAAGCCTATTCAGGCCTTATCAACATCCTAGTGCTGTCATATGTAAAGATTGAGATCAGATTGTATATCTTGGATCTTGGTACTTTGCAATTGCCCTTTTTATCCCTTTTTGTGTGGTATGGTGCCTAAGCCCTATTGCCTCCAAAAGGGTTCCAAATTGAAAGGTGCAAGTATTAGTTCTCGCCACTTGTGATCCGATCCTAATATTTTCATTTGATTGGAAGTCAACCTACATTGAAAAATACCTTGAGAACCCTATATTTGGCAATTGTTTATCATTCACAAACCTAATCTAGGAAGTTCATGCCAATTACTTATAATCAAGCATTTCTATTTGTTCAAGAGATTTGAGTACAAGGAGCAAGAAGCTACAACAACCTATCTTCAAATAAGATTTCACGATGGATGATGTTAAGGTTTTTTCATGTTATTGCATCAACACTTGGAGGACTTGTCTAAAGAGCATTGCATCAACTCCATTATCAATCCTAAGGTATAATCTTGTCAATTCAGAATTTTATTTATTTGTTTAGCCTCTATCCTACTAGGGTAACCTCTCTTTCTACATCATCATTGTTGTTCTGGATGTGGGAACACCAATGTATGATTTGACTTAGGTAAGCCCCTACAAAACACAACCAATTTTCCCCTTGGATTTAACAACAAAGAGCTGTAGATTCGCTTAGAGCAACCTAAGATATACATAACTAGACTTTGAATAGATGAAAATCCTTGGGCTTTTTCAATTTTGTCACTTATTTGACACTTCTAGGTTAATTTTTGGTGAGGAAGATCTAGAGAGCCTCTTAATCTAGAATTCAAAGCTTTTAGTTGATGAAGACACCCTTTGGACTAGGGCACCTACTTCCATGTTGCAACATATTCAGTTCTAGATGTTAGCTATAGGTTCCTCTTTGTATCTCATTTCTAGATCTATGATTCTACGATTTCTTTTTCTTCTAGTTATGCATCTTTTTGTCTGTGCAAATTCTTGTCAATTTTCTGGCATTTTACCTAAACATTGCATATTCATATCAAATCATATCATCTCAAACAAATTCCTTCTAAAAGGGAACAATTAGTCAAAGTGCTCAACTCTCCTTTTGGACTAAAGTTGAACCTTGTTTATTGTTCCCCAATGAAGGATTAATGAATGTGGAAATAGAGAATTCTTAGTTCGCGTTTGTAGGGTAAGGCTCCTATTTCTAACATTACACTTCCAAAATAGAGAAGAAATTAAGAGACCCCCTCAATATTTGTGGCAAAGTGGGTAATGACATAAGTAGATGATGGAAGAGACTAAACGCTTTAGAGGAGGCTATGTAGCATGATCACATTTGATCCTCCAAGTCTTCTTCCATAGGTTTAGATAAGTAAAGAGAAAGTCCTTTCTGCATGGGCTTTGTCTTTTGTAGCAAGCTAGATACTTGACTTTGAAGCTTCTTGTTGGTTTGTGGTGACTGATCAAACAAGTACTGTACACTCACCATGTATCCTTGTCAGAGTTTGGGGATGCAACCCCCTAGGAATTTTTTATTGGGGTTTATTTTTGCTAATCGACTTTGTAGGTTGCCTCAAAAGGGCTTAATTATGTAGCTATAGTGTGAAAAATTATTAGATTGTAATCTTCTCTTTGTTGGATGATAAAATAAGTGGATGATTGTTTCTTTGGTGGATGTAGCCCATGTTGGGTGATCCATGTCTTCTCTTATTTCTGCATTATTTTAATATTGTTTATTGCTCATATATTTTGAAACCCTAACAACTGGTATTAGAGTGGTGTGATTCTCAGTATGTTGGCACAAAATCTCAAATTTGAGTGGGAGTAATGATAGAGGGTAGCATAAGGTTGAGAAGGACAATTGCCCAAACTATTAGTTATGAAAGATGCAAATGGAAGATTATCTATATTAGAAGGATCTTTTCTTACCATTGGGTGGAGAAGCAAAAAAGATGACGACTACTTTAGATGAACAATGGGAGTTCTTAATAGGAAGACACTAGGAGCCATATAACTGTGCCTGACATCATCGATGGCTTTCAATTTATAGAAAAAGAAACAAGAATGAATGGTCTAATGAATGCTATAGACAAATAGTATGAAAATCCTCGACCTTAAAGAAGGTATTCCTTATGAAATGTTTATTTATTATGGAGATGCTAGGAGGTGGGTCTGTTAGTGATCATTTATGTGAATTTGACACAATTACTAGTTAGCTAAGTTCTGTAAAAGTACATTTTGATGAGGTTAGGGCTCTCTTCATTTTATGCTCATTGTTTGAATGTTGGAATGACTTGGTCATGGTTGTTACTCTGTCTTTGGTTCAAACACATTAAAGTTTGATGATGTTGTTGGTGTTATCCTTAGTGAAGAAATGTGATGAAAAACTGTAGTTGAGACATCTAGAAATGCTTTGATTGTTGTGAACATGGGACGACAAAGGAAAAAGGAAAGAGCCCAAGTAATCATGGGAGATCTAGAAATGGTAGAACCAAATCTAGGGTAAGTGTAAAGTGTTGGCATTATGGAAAGAAAGGACATCTAAAGAAAGATTGTTGGTCTTGGAAGGAAAAACAAGGGGATGGACAAAAGGAAAATAACAAGGAAGCAAATTTAGTAGGCGATGTGTTACAAGATGCTTTGATTCTTTCTTTGGATAATATTACTAATTCTTGGGTGTTAATTTCAGGGTCTTCTTTTCATGCCACACCCCATAGAAAATATTTTCTAGGCTACTCAAGGTGATTTTGAATATGTTTATTTAGGTGATGATGAACCATGCAAATTTGTTGGAATAGGAAACATGTAGATAAAATTATAAATGGAATTAATGGTTGTTGAAAGAGGCAAGACATATTCTAGATATGGGAAGAAATTTAATGCTAGTGGGACAATTGGGAAGCAAATGGTGCACAATCATATTCAAGTCAATTCATGGAGCGTTACTAAAGGTTCATTGATGATAGCAAAAGGGGCAAAGGTAGGTACATTGTACTATGTACTAGTAATACTGATTATTCTGTTTCCCTTGGTTCTATAGGAATATATACAACTTTATGGCATTATCGACTTGGGCACATGAGTGAGAAGGGGATGAAGCTTCTCCATTTTAGAGAATTTATTGCTAGCTTTGAAACAAGTTGGTTTGGATTTTTGAGAAAACAATGTTTATGGAAAACAAAAGATGGTCATATTTCTTAGAGTTCGGAAGGAAAATAACAGTGGCAAGTTAGAGCTTGTGCATTCTAATGTATGGGAACTAGCCTAGGTACCATCTCTTGGTGGGTCTTATTATTATGTTATTTTTATTGATGATGCAACTAGGAACACTTTATTTCATCCTAAGAAAATTTGATGTATTTGAAGTTTTCAAGAAATGGAAAGCTTTGGTTGAGAATGAGATATGAAACAAGTTGAAGTGTCTCAAATTAGATAATGGAGGTGAGTACTAGAGAGTTTGATAGTTATTGTTCATATCATGAGATTAGTAGACAAAAGACAATACTTAGGACCCCACAAGAAAATAGTGTCTGATGATTGTTTGCTTGATAAATAGAGGACCTTCAAGTTCCTTGGATGGTGGTATCCTAGAGGAGGCATGAACATGACAAAAAGGTAAACTACTCATATTTGGAGACTTCTGCTTGTGAAGCATTTGTCCATATCATAGTAATGAGAATCACCATGAAATTGCTTGAATTGCTAGTTTGGCGATTTAATTCACGGTTCCTGAATTTTTTGAATCGGTGAACTAGATCAGCGATTTCATTGCATGAATCACTGATTCATGCGATTCATGCAAAAACTTGCCAAAATCACCTTTGTGAATCACAAAAAATCAAATGATGATGAGATTGCGGGCAAGCTTGAGGATGATGACGAGGCTTGAACTAGAGCCTTGTTTTTTCATTTTGTTTACAGATACTGATAGACATACGTTTCATGGATCTTTATCTTACATACACTTATGATTTGATGTCTTATGGATCTTCATCTTACATACATTCTATGATTTGACTCATTATGATCCTACTATTTCTATTTACTTCAGCCACAATTTACATGTTGCATGTAACGTAGTTACGTATGTGATGGATTTATCATTTATGTTCTATGTTTATGTATGTTAACTTCTATTTCATGATGTTATAGTTTGTTTAAGTTATATTCAATAAAGGGTGCATGAAATAAGTTTTAAATTGTTAAAATCTCTAAATTTCAAGGGCATTTTAAATTTGCCAATTCGTGGCCGATTCGGCCTTGCCAATTCCGATCCTTGTTAGTATGGTCCATATTGATATAGTAAATCGATCAAAGCTTGAGGCAAAATCTAAGAAGTTTACTTTCATTGGATATGGATTTAATGATTTTGCTTATTGTCTATGAGATTTTGAGAATCATAAAATCATTAGTAGTAGAGATGGCATATGTAATGAAAAAGTTGTTCAAGGATTAGATACAGGGAAAGAAGCAAGAAGAGGAACACACAAAACACATGGTGCTTGATGAAATCCCAATGAATGTAGTACCAATAGTGCTAGAAAATATTGAACAACGAGAAATATAATAGGTTCCACAAACTCTAGTAAGAAGATCTTCTAGGATAAACAAACCTCTTGAATGATATTCACCTTCATTATATTATGTAGTACTAATTGATTCCGCTTGTGGAAGCAATGCTAGTTTTTACCAAAAAGAAGTGAGAGAAAGGAATGAAGGAGGAGGTGGATTCCTTGATACAAAATCAAACTTGGGAGTTAGTTGAATTGCTTGAAGGTAAAAGAGCATTGCCTAACAAGTGGGTATACAGGTTAAAGGAAGAACATGAGGGCAATAAAAGATACAAGGCTAGACTTGTAAAACATTTTGCATAAAATAAAGGTATCGATTTTGATGAATGTTTTTTTCTTCTTGTTAAAATGACATCAATTCAAACTATTCTAGTTCTCGTGGCTACAAAAGACTTGCATCTGGAACAATTAGATGTTATGGCAGCTTTTCTCCATGTAGATTTGGAGAAAGAGATATATATGTAGCAAACGCAAGGGTAAGGAGGCCTTAGTGTGTAGGTTGAAGAACAATTTGGTCGGATTGAGACAAGCACCTTGAGAATGGTATTTGAAATTTGATAGCTTTACACTTGTACAAGGTTACAATAGATGTCATTCTAATCATTGTGTTTATTTCAAGAGATTGGATAATGTGAGTTATATTATCTTGTTATTATATGTTGATTACACGCTTGTTGTCGGGTCTAATATGCAACTTATAAATGGCCTTCAACAAAAATTAGCACAATCATTTGCTATGAAGTATTTCAACAAAACAAATCTTTGGTATGACAATAACTAGGGACAAAAAACATCACACATTGATATTGTCTTTGAGTGATTAACATATAAATGGCCTTCAACAAAAATTAGCACAATCATTTGCTATGAAGGATTTGGGTTCAACAAAACAAATGTTCGGTATGAGAATAACTAGGGACAAAAAAAATCACATATTGATATTGTCTATGAGTGATTGCATGGAAAAGGTGAAGAACAAATTTCTGATGCAAGATGCAAAACCAGTTAACACACCTTTGCTTGGTCATTTAAATTATTGAAAGAGATGAGCCCCAAAACATAAGAGATGGAGTACATGTCTAAGGCTCCATGGTGTGTACAATGTCAGACGATGTATAAGTAGTGGGAGTTGTGAGCAGGTATATGAACAATCTTAGAAAAGAGCATTGGACTGCAGTAAAGTGGATTCTTAGGTAATTGAGAGGTACAACTCAATCCTTATGTTTTGGAGGCTCTCATTCCACTTTACAAGGCTATGTTGATTTACATCTAGCAGGAATTATTGATAGCAGAGGAGCAATACATGATATGTTTTTATTGTACTTGGCACAATAATCAGCTGTATTTCTAGATTGCAAAAGGTTGTAGCACTTTCAACCAAAAAAGCAGAATATTTTGTTAGTTGTTACAAAGGCTAGTAAGGAGATGATTTAGTTACAAAGGCTTATGGAGGAATTGGGAAGACTCAAGAGCATAGCAGGTTGTGCAGTGATAGTTAGAGTGTGATTCATCTTGCAAAGAACTCAAGCCTTCGCTTTGAAACCAAACACATACAACTTCAGTACCATTTTATATGATCAGTTTTAGATGATGGACAACTGAAGCTAAAGAAGATGCGTACTGGCAAGATTCCTGCAGATATGTTGACCAAGGCAGTAACTCGAGAGAAACTGACTTCCTGCTCAATTTCTATTGGTCTTATAAGTCTCCAAGGTGGAGATTGTTGGTTTGTGGTGAATGATCAGGCAAGTATTGTACACTTGCCATGTATCCTCGTCGGTATTTGGGGCTGGGCCGGGCCTTAAAGCACCCTCGAGTTTTTTTTTTCAGGGTTAGTGTTTAGTTTTTCTAACTGTCTTTGTAAGCCCCTCTGTAACAACCAATTTTCCCGGGTCTAATTTAACATCTAACATAAGCATAGAATACAGTTATAACTTCGATTTCATAAGAAGGCAATTACATCATTCATGTTCATGTGAAAAAGATTACCATTAAAGTCAGTTAAACAAAATTTCTTAACTAAATACCTGAAATACGTTTTAGTGAATAGTTCAGAAATTGAAATCACATACCTCGAAAAACTGAGACTGAAAAATCATCTAAGTATACTTCTGCAAACACCCGGGTTAGTCCACAAATACACTATAACAATTTCTCAAATCGATTGCTATCTCAAAATCATTTGATGATTACAACTAGAATTTAAATTAGGGCATCACATATCATCTTACCAATTAGGGCATCAATTACCATCGGTTTATTTAGGGCTTTTGTTACCGCTTTATCACTCAGGGCTTCCGCGACCACGAAATTCAATTAGGGCTTCTGTGACGACGAATTTTATCTAGGGTATCCGCGACGACGAATTCAATTTAGGGCTTTCGCGACCACGGATTCAACTAGGGCTTTCGATACCATGGATTCAGTTAGGGCTTCCAATACCACTGTATCAATTAAGGTTCTAGCTGTCACACAATCAATTAGGGCTTCGAATTTCTTTTCCTTCTAATTGCTTATCTGTGACAATTTCTCAAGATTAAATAAATACTTATATTCAATATTCATTTATATGAAAGTAAAATGATGATAACAATGAGATACTTCAATTTAATCTTACCTTCTCATAAACAAAAATGATAATACCTGTTTCTGATAAACAATTGAATACATAGCTTATCTCTGTCTGATGCATATCCGACATCTTGAGAGAGGTGAAACATTGTCAGGGGCTTAACCACCCAACCTCGGACCAAATCTTATCCCCAGACGATCTCTAACGAGAAAGGCCCTCCCTACTCAGAATTGACAGGGAACATCTTACCATCCATTGAACTTCGAGATATAAACATGCCATATGACTTGGTAGCAGGAGATCAGGAATATGCATGAGCTATTGTTAATTCTTATTAAATGATATATATTAAAATGTCATAGCTGATATTACTGGTTCTTATTGTTGATGAATCTTTCCTCACACCCCCTCACCCTCATTAGGCCTCCAAGCTGGTGATTTCCAAGTGCTTGTTTAATATTAATAATTTCACTCTTGCAGGGTATGAATGTTTGTAATACATTCTGAACTGAATTAGTTATTCACAATTTTTCATTGCATATCCATATCTTTTATACATGTTTAATACTCTCTTATGAATAAAGAAACATCTATGATTTAAGGCGGTTTCCAAGGACTAGAATTCTTTTACTAACCACCCCGATTCAGTCTACAATTATATTAATGAAAAAAAGAGACACATTGAACATTCTTGATTCAACAGTTGCATTAGAAAGAAAACACGACTGGCCATTCTAAATTCGGCAAGATTCTTACTTGTCTCCTATGCTTATATCTTCAACCAATTTTCAATATCTATATCCTTGAAAACAAATTCTCAATACACACAGATACAACATATGAACTCATATTATATCCAGCTTGCAAACTAGAAAAGAACAACTCATTGCACTCACAAACCATTTTGAATGCTCACAAAATATTCTCTACCACAACATTAATAGATTATACTAAAGATACCTATATTTCTCTGCATCAATCATTAATTTGAAAATTAACTTTGCCTATGAAGGAAAGACCATCCAAGTACGATTTGCAATACCACATGCAAAGTTTAACATGATTTGATGATGAATTAATCAAAAGAAAATTACAAGTAATGGCATATAGTATTACTTTGAGAAAGAAAAGAGTAATCAAACTTTAATTTTGTCACAGTCGGCATTCTCTATCATTCACCCAACTGTTCAATAAGCGATTCATGGATGCAGACTATAAGGCATTAACAGGAATTCAAAATATAAAGTAAACAGCATGATTGTTACAGTCTGAAGTATTACATAAGGTTTGAATCAAAACCCGACTCATAAAGAACAAGAATCTGTAAATGAAATATGGAAAATAAAACTTAAACACGTCCTTACTTGACTCATGGCTACACAGTCGGGTTAACTATATCTATGCTCAGTTGCTTCCTTCAGATTTTCGCAGGTACAGATGACAACTAGCAATGCAAAGATGAGAGTATAATGGTGTTATGGGTACCGTGGTTGAGCAGGGTGGTAGATGTTTTTCAGAATGAAAGGAAGACGGATATTCATGTCCCGATAGACGACTAGGCCAGCATATTTATTAAATTAAACCTGACCTTACGGCTTCCTGACGTTACAAGATCTTGATTTCGATTTGCATTCCATCGGTTGGAAAAGAAATATGAAAAGGAAGATATACTAAATTGAAGGTGAAAGATGAAAGGTTTTATTTATTAATATTATTTAATGTTTAAATCAATGACTAAGTACTAACATTAAAGAATATTAAATTAGAAATAATAGAGTTGAAAGGTGAAAATAACTCAAATATTATTATAATTCAAAAATTATTAAAATCTTATAAGTACTTTAAAACATCATTTTATTAAATTATTAAAATATAAAGATGCCAAAACACTTTTATATTCAAATGCAAATATATAAATTATTATTAAAAAAAATAATATGACGAAAGATAATTTAAAATACTTTTATATTTAAACTTAATTAATTATTAACAACTCATGCAGTTCTAGAGATGTGTCCTGTTCAAATTGCTAGGTCTTCTACTTGTCTGTCCAATGATGGTGATGCCCTGCCTAATTCTTTTCTGACAATGCTTCCACCCTTCAACATGCTCCCTGCAAGGAATTTCTTTGTGATTAAATTATAAATTATATAATCTTAAATAATCATAATGACCAACTATCTTACCATCTTGCCAGATTATATCAAATTAAACTGCCAACCGACTTCATGTGAACCTCAACGGCTATATTTCAAGCTAGGTCAAAAATTGGGATGTAACACCCTCAAAAGTGCTAACAAATATGTGGCCGTGGTCACAAAAATTTCAGATTGTAATTTTCTCTTTGTAAAATAATAAAATAAGTTGATGACTATTTCTCTAGTGGATGTAGCCCATGTTGGTTGAACCATGTTAAATCTCAGCATTATCGTATTTTTGTCTTTTTTTATTTCTGCATTATTTTAATATTGTATATTGCTCATATATTCTGAAACCCTAACACTTCCCATCATATCACACTTCTTAGGAAATTGTCACATCACTTCCAAATTGTATTACTTCAAATATTGCAATGGGCGGATTCAACGCAACTTTAGTTTTCAGATGATGCACTGTTCAACTAGAGGATTTTTGCGCTCAAGATGTACTTTTGGTTTAGGATATTTTAACTAAGCCCCTTTTTGTATATAATGTAGGGTAATACGATTCACTAGCTTATGCATGCAAACTAGGAGACTAGACCTATGTCTGCTTTAATTACTTTCAAAGGAGAGTGGACTGTCATGTCCCCTATTTTGCCTCATAGAATTTAATAATAATGAACAAAATAAGGAGTTGATTTAATAATAAATTATATTATAATTTATTATTAAATTAATTGTAGCATTAATATAATAAATAAGAAAACATGTTAAAAATAAATAATATAATAATATAATATATAACTTTAAGATAAAATATTATTATATTATAACATAGAATATTATATTATAATAAGAGCAATTATATAAAAACAGATAATTAAATAACTAGTCAAATGAATAGCACCAACATGGTCAGAGAAATAAAGATATTATATGTAAAATTTAGAACAAAGAATATCGTTAGACACTTATACCTCTAGCTGTATATCCACAAGGGAAATAAGACACGACAATAATTAGAACCATTGATATTTTCATGCAGCTCGGATATGTGAAAGATTGATCCCTATTATCACATAATCTGCACACCAATCACTAGGAATATCTGACAATACATTCTAACGCTTATACCATCAACCAATTTCCAAATGAGAATACAAAGTATTAGCAATAATGTCTTACATGATAAACAACTAATAAATGATGATTAGGATGAAAGCTAATCAACGTTTTTATTAAGAAGGCACCTGGAGGAGTTGTGACTCATTAGTTACAAATCAAATGATTCATTTCAAGATATAAAAGAGTGATCGAAAGCAACACAGATGGGGGGAGTATCCCAGGGAATGGAAGGTAATACAGCATTCAGGGTGATAACTATATCAAAGACAGTAATATACACACGAAGAACAATAAAATATATCGGAGGATAATCAGAAAATAATACCAAGTACAGTGGGCATATAAAGTAGAAAATAATATTCCCTTAATTTAGATTCAGTGTTGAAGGCTACAGGTTACTATAAAGATACACAAATCCAAATCATCGTAGATAAAGGAGAACCCTATAGTATGAGTAGAGCATAGAACTATAATCAGATTGGAAAGAAAAAAAAGAGCATGCATGAAGATTCCCAAGTCCTCCAATCATACGTAGGTAGTCAACCTTTCATGATGAACCAGGATTGATCTTGAAAGCCAATGAACCATTAGTTTTGGTATTGACTTGGAGAACCACATAAAAATAATAATGGAGATGATCTAATCTTACTTCCTCTATTTGGGACCGCTCAAATTAAACTCCAGACATGAAGAAGCAATAAACAATAAACAAATTATATAGATATTACTTTCTATGAAACTAGAGGGAGATATCATGATTTCTCACAGTAGGAATTGCAGGAATATAGTGAACGAGGACCATAACAGGCATGAGTTGCAGCAAAATGATGAATACATACATGGTTCAGTCAATCACAAATAGAGAATCATTTTATGGATGTATGGATATCACATCTATAGAGGGTACATTCATAAATAGAGTTTTCATACTCTAGGGACGTTAAATGAACATAGATGAAATAGTGTTTATCTGAAGGGATGATTTCAAAAGGATAAAATTCAGATGACAACTACGAGTAACTTGAGGTCCGTTTCAAGAAAGGAGGAATACAAGTTTGATGCACAATATTAATCCATCAATCTGCTCATTAAACTAAGTATGACCATTTAAAATGAAATAAATCCATGCAACATGGAGAGAAAGAATAAAGAATATCAGAAATCATTGAAGGATATCACATTACAAACCACATAAGAAAAACAGAACCAGATTTAGAAAGAATATACACTATGCGTACAGAAAAAGAAATCAAAATCAGAGAAGGAGATATAGGAAGAATAATAGATGAGAGATTTAGCAAGGAGGGAGTTAGTAATATTCACCATACTCAATGATGGAAAAATAGATAAAGAATTATTCAAATATATGAATATAAGAATGAGTTTTGGATCATCAACAAGACCATAAATTGTTATCTACTAAAAGGAAACATAATATCATACATATATTCAGGTTTAGAAAGAGAAAGACATTAAATTTAAATAAATATGTCTCTATTGTTGAAGATTGGACAAGAGGACATTACATGGACCCACAAGACTCCATCTCAAATCTATCAATAGGGATTAGGTAGAAGGTGGAAATGGCATGTTAATGCATGTAGCTTCGGTCTGACATTACTGTGATCAGCATTTGACCATTTTGAGACCTTTTTTATTGTTGTCAAAATTGAAACCATTCATCTTGTACTTTCAATAGAGATGGCTAGTTTATGAGATGGATGTGAAAATTACCTTTGTTATATGGTGGTCTTTACGATGAAATATATGTGGAGCAACCTCTAGGTTTTGTGGAAGACTCTTTAGTTGTTTACAAGCTTCAATGTTCATTTTACATTTTTCAAAAAGCCCCAAGGGCTTGGGATAATAAAATGGACCATTTCTTGTGTCATGAGCCGTAATCAACAACATTAATGTAATATAATCTATTCAATTATTGTGAAGCCATCATAGCCAAAACTAATCAATAATTATGAATAATCATTATAATTAATTAATTTGTCAATTCAATAAATAATTAATATTATATATAGTAAGCCATCAATACATAATAATAATAGCCCATATCAATGTAATTAAATGAACTATGATAAATATACTCCATCAACCTCAATAAGAAATTGAGTACCAAATCAATAACATTAAATAAACCCTTTGACTCCCATAAGAAGTTGCGAGTGCTAAGACAATATTAGCAAGTCCATGATAACCGAATTTAATCATTTATAAATTAAAATCTTTATCCTTTGTGAATTGTTGACAATATGAACATGAATAAGGATGTAAAACATGTCTTGTGATCCATGCTACTAATAGCATATATATGACATGATTCAAAGTGGAAATAAAAGGGGGAGATAACATGGTAAGGTGGAAATAAAAAAATTATATAAAGGAGATCATATGTATAATAAGGGGTCATAAAACAAATTAATAAAAACCTGATAAGACTATGGCCTTAAACCATGTGCAACTTAAGGCTTTGGACGTGGTCAAGCAAAGGTGTATGAAATAGGAAAAAAGGAAGTCCATGTAGAAGGTAGTAGGTTAAACAAATTAGTGCAATTACTTCCAATTCATAAACTTAGATTTTGAGAAATTTATGACAAAATGCTACAACCTATCTTAAGCTAATAAAGAAGCATAATTTGAGTCTAATATAATGCTATTAATAATCATGGATAAGTCTATAAGAACTCTTGTTTTAGTACGTAGAGGATAGGGAGTGTGCGCAGGGGGGGGGGGGGAAGTAAATCACTCACACTAGGGCAAGAGAACCCCATGTAGATTGTGTCCAAGCTTGAGCAACTGTAAATCTACCATCCATTACGAGATTTAATACATGAGAAATATTTACTTTATCTAGAATTACTAATGGTATTTAGAATCTTTTTATGTTTAAATTCATGATGGATAGGGAGTGTGCATAAGGGAGGAGTAAATCGCTCACTTGGGGCAAGTGATCCCAAGTAGATTGTGTCCGAACTTGAGCAATAATAAATCGACCATCCATTACATAATTTAACACATAATGTATAATAGTCTTATTCAATGCACTAATAATATTAAATGATAGATATTTAAGATTCTCTAATCATGAAACAAATATGATCTTAACTTTAATTACAAGTATTATGAGAATTTAAGTAAGACCCTATTGGGGTCATTACAAGTGGTATCCAATACAAATAATTCTCATGAAAGGTTATAAGTTGCGACCTTAAGGAGCAAACAAATTTGGAATTATAAAGAAAGGTCTCAGAAGGAGACATTATTCAAAATCTTTGTGCTTAAATTCATGATGGATAGGGATTGTGCATAATGGGAGGAGTAAATCAAGCGCATTGGGGCAAGAAAATCTCAATATGGATAAAGATCTAAGGGAGCCCCAAGCTGAGTGTGTCCAAACTTGAGCAACAATAAATCTACCATCCACAACGGAATTAAGCATGTGCCAGTGGGTAGGGAGTGTGCATGGGGTGAGGAGTAAATCGGTCATGTTGGGACAAAAGAATTGTAATATTGATAGAGATTTGAGGGAGCCCCAAGCTAAGCATGTCCATGTTGGGACAAAGGAATTGCAATATTGATAAAGATTTGAGGGAGCCCCAAGCTAAGTGTGTCCAAACTGGAGCAACAGTAAATCTACCATCCACTATGGAATTAGGCACCCTATTGTAGTACTAGTTGAAGCAAAGTTATTAAAATACACATCTTCAAGAACTTTTGATTTCCAAACAAGTGAAAGGAACATGACATTCACAATCAAAGTTGGTAAAATATTGTCTTAACCTTTTATTATTTCAAATTGTGAAAACTAATTTAAGAAGTTTTTATCATGTGTACACTTTGTCTACATTGTGTCTTCATGCATCAATGTGTTTGCTTAGTGTCTTCCTTGCGTCTTAATGCATTCATGTGTCTACTTTGTCTTTATTCACAAGCCATCATATACTAACATGTGTACGTTTGTAAGTGTTATAACACACATGCAAGGAAGAGAATAAATCTGAGCTATGAATCAGTTGGAATCACATCAATTGCTTGAGGACAAGCAAATTTGAGAGGGGCAGATTGTCATGGCCCCATTCTAATATAGAATTTGAAATAATTAAGTTAGTAAGTAATCATAGTGATACTAAATTATTAATAATGGAAATTAATAATAATGATAAATTAGTAAGTAATCACAATTCACACGAACATATTAATAAAAAATCTATCATTATTATTATATATATCATTAGTGTAATCAATACTAAGTATAATAATATAATATAAGTATTTTAATATACTCATATTTATTATAAGTATTTTATATTAAATTTTAACTAAACTATATATATATATACATATATTATATCAAGCAAATTACCAAAAGTGAATAAACAAAGAGTCGTGAACCTTCACCCACACACATATACTAGAGGAAAACAATGCTACCAAGAAATTATCGGATAGTTTTGTCTTTTTATCTGGAATGACTGGATCCGGATCATCACACAAACCCTAATAACAGAGACATCATATCTTGCATACTTTTGGATTACATTGATTCCATTTTGACCCCACATTTATACTCAATAGCAAAGAGATGATCTTTTGATTCTAGTGTTGTATGCGGATAATTCAATCCTTCCAAGTGGCTCATCACCTATGATCTAAAGTGTACATTGAGCCTTGATGGAGTGGTTTGATATGACAAATTGAAATCTTGGACTCATGCAACATTTTCTTGGTTTGCAGGTTATTTTGTCTTTAGAGAGGATTATCATTTTTTCCAGCACAAGTCTGCTCTTGATTTGGTTAAAAGATTTGGCATGCCTGATTGCAAGCTTGCTCTCATTGAATTTCAGTCAAGTGCTGTTTTTTCTTCTACTTGCACCACTTCTATGCTTGACGCTACATTGTACAATACTTGGTTGACAATCTTTTGTATTTGACATATTGTCTTAATATCCCTTTTATGTTTGGACTTGTCTCTCGTTTCTCTCAAGATTCACATGCAAGTCATAAGAAGGCTGTCAAATGTGTTTTGATATAGATCTAGGGCACCATACATTTTGGTATTCTTGTACATTAAGAGTCTCTTGGGTGATTAGTCTCATTGAGTTTGATTGGGTTGGTGATGTTGATGAAGTCTACTTTTGGTTTTGTCTTTGGCCCTGATTTTGTTTCCATTGCACGGTCTTGACAGAAGTAATTTTGCTAGAACATAATGTTATTAGGGGTCATACACCTACAACATTTCTATATTATTCTACTATAAGGTTATAAAAGGTTAGATGTTATACATGCTTTATTAAATATATCCCATTTAAATTAATTACAGTCTAATAACTAATTATTTATGAATGGTAGTTGTTGGATAGGTGTGACTTCATGTGACTAATATCCCATAGAGTATTTTTCCACCCTTTTCCCCTATATTTAAGGACGCTCTCTCTTATTTGAGAGTGTGTAGTTGGAATTTTATAGTTAATCATATCACTATGCATAGGAGGTTTTATTGGTCATGTTGAAGATGTAGAGGAGCGTCCCCAAGTTCGATCTATTTTATAGGCTAAGTCTTGTATTTAACTTGATAAAGTTTTCCCATGTATATCTGGTGTAATGTATAAAATCTATACTTGTATGATTCTCATTTTATTTATTTTATATTTTGTTTATAATGATTACTATTCTACATGCCTAATTTCTTACATGGGATCAGAACAAGCTAGGCTATATGAATAATATTTATAAGCTATTCTAGAAGACATGTTAATCATTTTAATTCATTTCTTCGTTTGTGAGGTCATGGTTATCTCATTAGGCCTTGTTGACAGGATCTATCTTTGCTTCTTATGCATTATTTTGTACTTCCCTAAGTTGCACTTGGGGGATGTGTGTGTGTTGTTAGTGGGGAAAAAAGTATATTGTTTAGTAAGTTTCATTTTAGGACTTATTGACACCTACTTACTTAAGCTTATATCATTTTTTTTTTTGTCTTGTATCATAGGATTAAGACAATTGTCATGATATTAGATATCTTTGGGTTTTATCCTTATCTATGTAGCAAGGGCATCTTATTGTAGTGTATCATATTGTTTCCTCGATTTCTGACAATATAGCTATTCTTTTTGGTTGCATCTCTATGGTGGAAGGATTTTTGTTTTGTTGGTTAGATTGCAAAACTTGTGAGTTCTTTCACAATTCCAAAAATTCTTGCAGCTCTAACAATTTTTGCATATATGCAAATAGATACAATGTTCAAGAAATTTTGCTCATTCTGTTATTACAGGGAGTAAGTGTTATTTATGTAGTCTCAAGGAAGTCTCCAAAATGTATCTATTGGCTTAAACCATTAAGTTTGCTTCTTCTGGAAATGATAAAATATTCTCGTTAAGTCTTACACAAATCAGCTTGAGAATACTAGTAATATGGTCGGTATGCCATTGCTCACTCTTACAATTGTTGCTTGGAACAAAGAAGAGGATGAAAAAGAAATTGAATATGGTAGTGACTGTAAATTAAATGGTAATAGTGACAAGTACGACTTTGTTTTAGACATTGAAAAGCTTGTTGGACTGGCTAAAAATGAAGACCAAGGTGAAGAAAAATACAAAGATACATAGTTTGATAATTGGATTGAAGATGTGCCAATAGTGGCATGTTGTGATGGTTAAGTTGTTGAGTTGTTATCCTTGCCATCAAGGTTCAAATCTAATGGGGATGAGGTCCCCCATTTGTGGCCTCACTGGTTCATAGCTCTAGGTCAAAGCGTTTACCCCTCTTTAAAAAAAAAATTGGATTGAAGATGTGAGGAAGATGAATATGTTGATAATGGCAATTCTGATTTTAAGTATGCTGGAGATCTTGGAATATATGACAGGAGAGGAGACAGAATGTTCTGGGAATCAATACTTACAACCAACGCAGTTGAAGTCGGGAATCATTCAATTGTCAAATTTATGTAGAAATATAATATTTAATCATAAAGCATTATTAATGTTTGAAGGAATTTATTTTAGTAGATTAAATACTGTATCCTCATTCTACAGGCTTGACAATATTATTTAAAATATTTTGTGAAGTGCTTAAGGAGCTGGCTACAAATCAGCTAAGTTGCTGATTTGGATGCGGATGAGAAATTGGGCGTGCGGATGCACGATTTCTTTTTGGGTGATATACATATGTGTGTGTGTGTGTGCACGCAAAGAAATGCAAGATGTACTCCCCCGTACTCCTATCTTGTTAATTTGGTGGGACATCGAATGCTGGTTAATTCCATGAAAGTGTTCCAGGAAGCAGTCATGATGAATCTCTGACAGCTGAATCATTTCAGATAATTTTCATGTAGCAAATATGATCAAGCAGCCAGTGATAGTAAAGAGGCATAGGAGAGGGATTGAATGCCATCAACAACATTCTGCAGATTTCCAGTATCTAAAAGCAGTTAGCCATCACTGGATGAATATAGATGCTAGGGGATCCATCCACATTCTTAGCCAGCTCTCAGATTCTTATCAACCATTGACACAGGGCAAGGCTTGAAAATTCTTTGTTCATTAAAGTTGTGAAATACATCACAGCCTTCTCACTAACAACATTTCGCCTATCCATATTGGAAACCTTTTCTTTCCACTTTTCTTTTTCCTGGAGTGCTCCCTATCTACCTACAGGTAAGTTGTCAAAAAGTTTGATGCTATGTTTGGTTGTTAAAGTCTACGATGGGTCTCATACAAAGCAGCACCAATCTATTGTAAAAATACTTTTCTCATGTTTTCTATACAAAAATCTGCTGCAAACTTCATTTTGTTGCATCCCAAAATTTTCTTCTTTAGGTTTGATACTTTATTAGCTTCCATGAGCATCCGGGTGCCTAGGAAATGCTTCCTGCATGCATCCGCAGGGCACCCAAAGAGCATCCAGCATCTGAATGCATCAGCATCCATTTCCAGGCATGCTTTCTACGCACCTTTAAGCTAGCAAATCAGTAATACTCGAGTTAAGGGAAATACAACTATATCTACATGTTACAAATCACAATTGTAAAAGGTTCCACAGCTCTTCGTCTCTGTGGTTTGGTGGTTTTTCTCCTCTCAATACAACTGCTTTGTAGGGATTGTAGGGAGACTTTTATGCTTCTAAATTCAAAAATTTCTGAAGGATATTATTTGCACTTTGTGCCATTATTTTCTTATTTTTTGGCATGTTCTTTGTATTATCAACTTGTAATCATTTCTTTTTGTTTCCTTGTATTTCTCCTGCACTTTGGCTCTGTAGGAAATGGGATACACTGTCTCAGATTGTGAGTAATAAACTTTGGTTCATTATATTCTTTATTTATTGCAGATTATTCATAAGTTTAATGTGCAATTGATTCCTTGCATATTTTTTGCACATTGAAGGAGTAAACCGTCAAATTTCTGTCTTTCTCTCTCTTGCAAATGCTGCATGCATAAGTTGACGGACTTTGTGTCTCTGCTAATTGTTGCCACATTGTTTCATCTTATCTTGGCCTTTTCAATTTTGTTTGAGGAAACTTGTGCAGTATCTGTCAGGATCCTATCTAGGGTTTCTTTATCTTTTCTTTTGTTATCTAATTTTTGGTTAAAAGTACATAAAAACTGTAGAAACCCCAAAGTTGCCACTTTCAAATGTAGAAGAAAACAATGAATCCAATAATGGTTTCTCCAAACATTGTGAACATTTGTCGCTGCCCATCGAGCAAGCCACATTAGTTTCAACAAAATATTGCAATGGCAAATCTGTTTATGTAATATCCCTGTCCAAATCTGATTGAAAATTTGCTATATTTGCTATTAGAAATTTTGTCAAACACTTCTATAGCAGAGGGATATACGACTGATTTTATTTTCAGTTTGTTTTCAGAATAAGAAAGATGACTTCTAATATCATAGGATGACTGAAAATGACTTTTCTTCCGCTTAGTCTACATCTAACATGAAATGCAACTCTTTTTTTTCTTTTTTTCTTGATGCAATATATGACATCTATTCAATGCAAATTAACACTTACAGCCAAGTGACATTATGTCAAACAGTTGGCATGCAACTAACATTATATTTCAAACTTCGAAATTGATATTTTGCTGATATAAAAATTCTGATATAAAATCAGGTTACAATGCCTTCAACAATCTAACTAGATTGTCCATACAGAACCATGTAGGTGTATTTTCAGATAATGCATAAACATGAAGATAAAATGAAGGGAACCTGAGATTGGTAGCCAGCTTTAAAACTGATCAAAATCTGTCATGCACTGTAGTGGTATTGTTCACAGCATTGTAGCAATACTATTCACGACCATTGTAGCGATAACACTATTCACAATTCCTGTAGCGATGGCACTGTAGTAGATGGGTATAAACTTCCTAATATGCCTCTGAATTAGCTGCTTAACTCCTTCTAAAGTGCAGATAAAATGAGGGCATCGAATGACTCTTAAATTTGAAGTGTATCATCTTCATGAATTGCTGCAAAAACTCAACAAGCTTCAATGAGATGACTGAAATATCACCTCCAGCAAATGCAACAATATCAGCTGATAGTTTCACAGCCTCAAAGTTGCCAATCAAAGAGAATTATCGTTCTCAATGACTGAAATGTCCTGCAGAAAACCCTTGGCTCCACAAGTGCACAAGAAAATGCCAATATCAAATCTGGATGCCCTACAATGAGGCTCTCCTCTATTTATTCTATTCCTTCACCCCTTCTAGAAGAACATAAAATATTATTTTATTGTACTTTTCTAGAAGCTTTCTTCTTTCCAACAATAATTAGTTGTGCTTCTAGAAGATTCCCTTTTCCATATAATATAATATTATTTTAGTGACTTATGATTTAATATTTATTTTTGTCACTTTTTAATTAAATTAATTAAATATAAAGTCACCTTTTAATTTTTAAATTATTTAATAACTTTATAAGAAATTAATTTAATTATTTCACCTTATTTGTCCACTTAGCCTTCAAAGAATGAAAGGCTAAGAACTCCATTGAAAGGCTAAAAAGATGGGGAAATTACAGTTTACCAACAGCTTACTACTAGTAACAGTTTTTATCAGGCAAACAAAGAAGTCACAATAAATATGTGTCTATTGTCAGCTAACTCTTCCCTCCTATTACAAACATGCATGTCTTATAATAAGATCTTTGCTTACTTAAACACTTGTTATTTAAAGCTCCTTACAATCTTAAGTTATCACCTTATTCTAATATTCCCACCTTCTAGGATTATAACTTTATAATGACGAGGAAAATGTTTGTGAAGGCCCATGATTAGCGAAGAGGTCTGCTGCATAGTTTTGTTCTCCCATACAAAGCAAAATCTTATGGCAGTCCAATTTCGCTGCCCCTAAAAATAATTCTTATAACATCAGCTCTAATTCCAGTCAGGAAAGGAGATTTTGTTCACTGCATACACTACTATTTGTGAGTCCCCTTAGCGTCCATTTGGTTGCTGGCATAGGAATTGGAAATTAAAATTGGGAACGGGAATTGAAATTGCAATTCCAGACCCGTTTGGTTTACCTAGAATTTAATCGGGAATATGTTAATCCTGTGTTTAGTTGTAGAAAACTGGAATTGGAATAAAGTTAAGTTTATTGGGTTCTTCTGAGAGTTATTATGGGAAAGATAATGCATTGTTTGCTGCGTGTCCTCCATTGTTGTTTTTTCTGCTTCTTGTATTCATTCTGGTCTTCTTCACTATTTTACCCATCTCTCTCCTGCACATTTGCCTTTCAGCTCATCTTTATACCACCACTTCTTTCTCCCAGCATGCCTGGCATCAAGAAAATCAGAGTTTTAGCCCTGCAACACAGTTCAAATATGATGGATGTAATCGAAAATGTGAGATAAATTCCAGTGAATCAGAGTTGTAATCTAAAATGTGAGATAAATTCTTGGATCACTATGGATGTAGTGAAAATGCAAGTGGATGAAATCAGATCTTCAGCAGTGCCCATGTTGATTGCTAGGCAAAGTTCTTGCAGACAAAGGCAATGTCTACAACCTGCCATTGAAATTCAATGCAGGGCTTTTGAACCAGTGTGAGACTCTGATTCCGTGGCTGAATCTTTGTTCTTATTTCAGCAATCGCAGCATGGGGAAACCCATCGAATCCTTTTTCCTGAATTGGTATCAGACACATCAGTATCCTCTCAAAATCATTTTCCATTTGAGGATCTTGAACCACCCCTGCTTGGTTTCAAACCAAGAGGCCGCAGATGTGTTCTACGTTCCCTACTATGGCACCCTAGATGTGATGAGATGGCATTTGAGGGAAAATGTCTTGGCACCAACAAGAGATGAATTGGGTCTGGAGCTTCTTTCATGGCTTGAGGACCAACAATGATCGTTGCTGCGCTCGGATGAGCTCGACAGAGATTGTGCTGCTAGCAGACAAATATTCCATGAGCTGTTGGAGATTTTCGACTATAGCCATGTACAGAGGGACTTCTTTTGGATTGCTCTGAAAGAACATTTTGTTGCTTTTATTTGTATCTCACTTGGAAATCATTATCTCTGCTGCAGCTAACATTTCTTGTACATCTTCAAAACTGCTCCTATCCAATGTGCTTGTAGTAACTGGACCCATACTAGGGTTGCTAAATGGCAGCAAATTGTTAGAGCTGCTGCCATTGAAGACACCCACAAAGCTCCGGATTGAACGGCAGGCCATGGCAGATGAACGAAATTGCCGTTCTGTGTTACATCCCAAATTTTTGTCCTAAATTTTTATTTTAATCATAGCTGTTGGTTTAACGAAATATTATTATGTGAAGTTAGTTAATTATAGACGTTGCATCAATTTTATTCTTCTTAATCATGTGAAGTGAGTTAGTTAATTATAGACGTTGCATCAATTTAATTCTTCCTGATCATGTGAAGTGAGTTAATTATAGCCGTTGCATCAATTTGATTCTTCCTAATCATGTGAAGTGAGTTAGTTATTTATACGTTGATGAAATTTCTAACGGTCACTAGATAATCAAAAATAGTTTTGAATTAACAATTAATATATCTTGAATTGATGCCTTGGTGAGAATGTTGTTTGAATGATTGCAGGAAGAAGACTGAAGAGAGGGGAAGCATTGCTAAACGGGATCATCGGAAGGGGATGGTCGGATAGTCCAATTATCTGAATCAATAGGTTTGACCTAAGACTACCCTTACAAGGATATTAGGATTCGACAACATGTTGCATAATGGAACTGCACGAGCTATTAAAGGAACAATATAATAATCAATGAAGAAATTAAAACTATAATTCATACCTTGAAGAAATTATTAATGAATTCATTATTTAATCATTATTATTCACACTTAAATACAAACATATGTATATAAAAATAAGGTGACACCAATAAATTATAAGCTATAATCTAATGATGCCACTTTATCAATACATACACATGAACGTATTTAAAAATGAACAATAATAATAAAATAATAAAACCAAACTTTTCAACTTCTTATTCTTTCCCTCTATTTTTTTCCTTCATTTAAAAATCTGAATCGATTTGCATTTGAAAGGTCTTTTGTAACCAATGGTAGCTGAAGAGCCAAACAAATTCTTTTATAGAGTCTCATGATCATGTCTCAACTTGTCTTTTGTCTTTTCTTCCTTCTCCGCTTTCGAGCTCTCTGTTCTCTACATTTGCATAAAGTAAAACCTGACTGAAAACCTTTACATTCCGTTTTTCTTTGTATTACCTTCACTTTCCATAGTTGCGTGATACTGAGCAAGGAGCGGAGTCCATATTTCCAACCACAGTGAACCCGAATCAGAACAGAAGTGTCACGTAAGGCTGCCAATCTATGTTCCTTTATTTCTTTATATTCTCTCTTAGTTCCAAGTTGGTTGTGATTCAAGTATAGATCAAGTTCAGATGCGGTCAATCTTGCTTGTATATCGTTCATGATGTTGCACTAGTCGTGTAACCCTTTGTGCATAGATTTCATAATACTGTTGTCTATTATAGACCGAACCAAGGGAACATTAATTAGATTTTAGGACATGGAATCTGTCAATTATATCAATGATGTTATGTAATCATGATAGTGAATCAATCATGCTTGAATAATTATCTCAGCCCATAATTTATTCCTTTCATTTATATCACATAGAAATGAAATAATATCATGGAATCCAACACCGAGGAATTCACCGGCAACAATGCCATTATAGATGAAGAGGTGTAAAGCAAATATAGTGGATACAACTCGTGTGCACCTAGTAATTACCGGCATGGTAGCCTCAGAAGGTGAGGAGGTGTAGAGAGACTGCATAAACAAGAGTGGAATCAGGACAAAGGAATAATAATAAACAAAACTACAATAGCTCATGCATGTTCCAAATATGACATAAGTTGTCAAGTCGAGTGGTGAAGATCGGGTTCGTAGAGCCAATTTGAAATCCTTGGCCAGGGTAGAAATTAGGTAGATGTGCCGAACATGTGATCTTTGTTGATTGTCCAGACGCTTCAATTATTTTGGAGAATAACCGTTGGGACTTCAACGCACCTAATTACTCAGATGGCTGGGCTTATGAACATCCCAAGTTCGATCCTGAGGTAGGGAGGGCCGTTCTATTAATTTAGGATGTGCGGGGATAAGTAATGGTCTGCGGTTGGGAGGTTAAGCCTATGTCAATGCTTCTCCTCTCACCAATGCCGAGGCTTGGACAACGAGTTAAAAAGATTCTTTGTTATTATTGTATGCTCCTTTCACTTTTTACCTCTGAAAGAATAGATAGATAATTTCATTTCAAGATGGAGAAAACCTTTACTTTTATGTTGAATAAGCATTTCAATTGATATAAATAGCCATTGCTTTATTTTCAATAGAATATTTAGAAGTAGTTAGTTTTTAGCAGCACATTAATATCTTCTTTTGTTTCTTATGAAATCAACTGCATATGTAAGATTGATTAAAAAGAGTTTCTTTCAGTTATAATCATTTGGTAGAATTCATTGTTGTGCGAAATGAAATCAGTTACTTGTGAAATTAGATTTATTTGAGATTAAAATTGGTTATGAAAATTTGTATGTTACATTTTGCACCCAACATTTTTCCACCCAAAATCCAATCAAGGCACTTGGCAATGGCAGACACAGATCAGAAATTCTCAAGATGACATATTGTGGGGCAGCTTTGACGCACTCTCAAGCAATGGGGATCTTATGATAGGGATCTCCTATTTTGTGTTTGACCAAATGATTGTTCCTTTCTCCAAGCAATATGAACCACCGATTTGAAAAAATTATACAATTTGGGAAAGTCAGATTGAGAATATGAATAACCTATTCCAATAACAATTTTTTTGGGAATGGATATATGCTCATTTTGGGGCCAAAATGCAAATACATATTTCTATTCCCAATTCTGATTTGGTGCACCAAACGGAGAATACAAAGCAGATTCTAATTTTCAATTCCTATTCTAGTTGTATTCCAACAACCAAACGGCCCCTTAATTTCTATGCCCTTGTACCCCGATCTTATAGTAGATATAATTGTTGGCTCTACCCAAAAAAAGAGAGCCACTTGGCAACAAATGGCCTTGTAAATCTCTGATCACAAAACCAAAACCTGCTAAACTCACAGTACCCTTTGAGATACCATCAAATTTTAATTTTGACACTTTTTGTAGGGCATTTCCAGTTGTTTTCCTTAATCTTTTTAGACTCACCCATTAGTCCTTGAATGGCATGTTCTACATTGATGGTATGAGTGATTGTGTATTCTAGCATTGCAAGAAGATGAATATAAATTATTCATGGTGGTATGGGGCATTTTTTGATTTCTTCCATTTAAATGATTTTTTTAGATGTGTAAACATGCATATTTGATATAGGAACTTGTGCAGCAGCCTATGAATATATACTCCTGTTTCAGTTGTGTAGATGTATTTGAGAAATGAACACTTTTGAATCAACATCGAGAATGTAGATGATAAATTACAATTGTGGCACACATCAATTTTTACCCTATGTGTACTAAATTGCAAGAGCTCTTCATTTGGATCAACAGTATAAAAAATTTAAGGTTTGTTTAAGATGTTTTCAGGCATAACTCGTGCTAATTATGGACTACTCCTTTTTGGTAACACAATGAATTTGAGCCTTAGCTGGTACACTTGGTTTTACTGCCTTTTGACTTTTCTTGCGGTGATATATTTTCATTTTCTTTCAGTCAACTTGTGTTGATAATCATGATATTTTTGAGGAGGAACAAACAAATGATTAACAAGGTGAAGATATCCTTGTCCAATTGCAGAGTTTGAAATGCCCAACTTTGTCAATTTCCTGAGTAGAAAGAAAGAAGAAAAATAGACAATATAAAAAGAAAGAAGAAAAAATGGACAATATAATTGGAATATATCGTTTTTGAGAAATTAAGATCCAGATGCTTATGGTTTCAAACATAGCTACCAGGCAAGAACTCTTAAAAGGCAAAACAACATTGCAAATATTGAGCTTACCAAAGTAGAGATCATTAGTTCAGTTTGGCTTGTAGTAGTGAAAAGTGTTGATACTTATCGTCATCTGAGGAGTTATTAACTAAATGTTATGGTTATCTTCTACAATCTATAATTTATGACATGAAAAAGTTATCAAATGATCTAATCAATACATCCTTTCTTCCTTCTCTTTTGATATTAGGCAACCCCTCTATATTATTTAAGTTCCACTGAGGGATAGCTATGAGACCCTGGTTTTATTTTTCCAGAAATATCTCTCAGTCAAGCTTGCCAATTCAAGGGCTGTACCTGTTGGGATTTGAACTTTGGTCTTGGGCATTGGTAATGCCTTGTCCATTCACTACAGCACATCCTAATGAACTAGATCAAGTCTTTCTAGATTATATCAGACCCAAATTCTTGTAAGCTGTCTTTTAATAACAATATGCATTCTCGTAGGATCTAATATCTCACTACTGCATTTTTTTCCAATTATCATTGCATACTTGAAAATACATTCTGGTCTGTCTCTGATCGGTTAGCATTGTTTCTATTTTGGTGCATATTATCTATTTAACTTGCCACAATTTTGGAAATGAATATTTGTTTAAATTAATTAGTTTTTCTCCACCATTTTAATGTGGCCGCCATCACATTTGGACAAATAAGTGTTTTATATTACTTGTATAAAAAACTTATATTACATATTCACAAAAAGGAATGGGTAGAAGAGAAGTCATGCTCCAAATTACAAACAGGGCCTAGCCCAAACTGGCCATTATCAGACCATTTGACTTTGATGTATATTAAAAATGGAGGATGCCTTGGGAAGATAAGGAATTATCAGACAACAAAGAGAGAACGAACAAAGAATTCATCATCGCTTTTAAAATCTTAAATTTCTGAGATTAACTGTTTTTACTTATGAATTACAAACTGAGGGAAAGAAATTTGTTGTTTTAACTTTAGATAGCCTAACATCTAGATTGAACCTGTTTGGCAGTTACAAAGTAGTTATTGTGTCTCCCTGAAACCCTAACTTCTGCCCTATTAATTGGATTCATACTCTACAAAAAAATTGTATGTAAATAATTCTTTGATTTCTACTTCAATTTATGTAGATGTTGCCTGCAAATTTTGTTTGATCTGTGTAATTTTTTTATCTCATCCCCCACGTTTCATCTGAGAGCAATTCCCCACAGTGACTTCACCTCACCATGTATACCTTTATCTTAAGGAGACACACGGTAGTACTTTATTGAATGGCACATTGAGAAAAAAATAGGGGTTTGTTTCTGACATGGGATTTCACTTAGGTTGTTGAGCTATACTTGTAAGGTTAATATACTTATCTCTGTCACAGGGTTCACTTTATGTATGAAGTTCAAATTTTTACCAATTTCTATAAAATCTAAAATATTCATTTGAATTTTTTCTAGACTTTGGGCAGAACCATGCTTGCACTTATATTGATGAAAGTTCATAGGTTTTGATTTTCTGCTGGTTGCACAGAGCCAAAGTCAAAAGCTTCATACTTGGAGAGGAGTTGAAGGCATTTCACATCTATCAATCAAACACCACCCAATAGAAGTAACTGACTAGAGATAGCCTTGACCTGTTAATAGTAGATGGTACCCACAATGATACCATTGGGTGTGCTTTTATGGCCAACTGAGGGAGACATCTTGCATCAGTTCAGTCACCCTGCTTCTTCTACTTGCTCCCATCTGAGCAGCCAAAAGTGTTGTTCGATTCACCTCTTTCAAGGGCTCATTTCCCAAACTTTTTAATTAATATAGAAAATTTAACATATTTATTATGTATATAGTTATTTTAATAAATTAAAATAAAAAATTAGCCAATTCAATTTATTATGTTTTAAAATTTATTATAATGTATAATAATAATTTTGTTTTATTTTAAGAGTTTAAGTTACTAAATATAAAATATTTATACTGTTTTAATATAATATCATTTTATTTTAATAAATAATAATGATGTGGATATCACATATATTTAAAAATAAATAAATTTATATGAGATGAAATTAGTGTTCTTTTTTTAAAGAATTTTTTACCCTTATTATAACGTCTCCTGAATTTATTATTGCTGAACTCAAACTTGAATGTGAACCTTAATGACGTAGATACTTACCTTATTTCGCCAGAAATGTCTTTGTGCATGTTATTTTTCTTCATATTCTGTTTCTTTAATGATAATTTTATCTGCCGGTGAGAATACATTAATCTTTCACTCTATACCATGTCTCATTGATGTGGCCGAGAGTAGAAAGCCAAATAAATGGTGACCTTTCTCTTGCAACTATATTTCACGACACACTTCAAGGCAGACAAAAAACTTGAGGGGTTTCAAGGTTTAGAACATAGAATGAAAATTGTTACTAGTCACCTTACAGGGGTTCTTGCGCTAAGCTGGATTTTCACACTTATCTTTAGAGGCTTTCAACATTTATGTTGACTGATCTATCACACATGAAGAAGACCTTCACAGCAAATCATTTTACTGATTTAGAACAGAATTAACGTTCATTTGCTCTCAAACTTCTTGATTTTCAAGTCGAATTGTGAATTTGAACTACACAAGCTGATTGCGTTTCATGAAGTGAACAAGTTTTGAGCTGATTTTCATGGGGAAATTTGGGCAGCTTTTTCCCTTAAAAGTTAAAATGACTGAAATCCAACTGACTACAACATTTTCTTGTGACCAAAATGAATACAATATTCTCTTAAGACCCTAAACTGAAAACCAACACTAGAGAATTAGCACAAGAGACATAACATTGAAACTTGTCCTGCAATGATAGTCCTCATCCTAAAGCTTCACAAACTTGTACAAGAAACTTTCAAATCTTTCTTTATCATCAACCTACAAGATACAATAAGGAAGCTAACCTTGCCCTAACCCTAGACCCTGAATTCTAGTCCATAGGTCAACATGCAACTACCAAATACTTCTCATTCCTCATGTGGCACAATACTGCCAAGGTGGACAAGGATTCAAGTCAAAGAGTCAGCTTTGTAATTCCTTCGAATGGTAACTTCTTTATATGGTGCCAACTGCCATCCAACAAGGATTAATTGAAAAGTTAAGAAGTTCTGTAATCTCCTCGTAGTCAACAAAATTCCACTTCCAAGGTAACTTCCCTCCACAAAAGTGCCCTAATTAGTGTCAATATCATGCAAATGTAGTATTATACATGCGAATTGAATGGTCAACATTAAAGTGGCCCATCACCCCAAGCAATCCTGTGGAAATTGTGAGTCTCATAACTTCCATATAGGATTGAAGAAGATGCTTTACAAGTGGATAGGAAAGAATTCAAGTTCAAATTTGAAAATGGAGGTAATCTTCACACCTAGGGTACAAGTGTAAGAAAAATAAAATTAATAATTTCAGTCTAAGTCACAGAATATGCCGTATTTCATCCATGAAGTTCAAATTTCAGTGAATTTTTGCCCTTCCCGAATTTCATCCTAATTTTATGATAAAATATAAAATTGTTATTAATATTATTATTATTTAATTATTTAGCAATGTCAAACTATTTTGACAATTTTGTGGATATATTACTTATATTCTAAGATACCAACGTGCTCAGGAAAATATTGGATGCGGGTGTGGATGCTTGGATTGGTTTGGGTGCTGCACCGATGCTGGCAGGAAGCTGTTTCAGTGCCTGTGGATGCGACCAAGAGCATCCAGAGAGAATCCAGACAGCATCTGGGTGCATCTGGAGAGCATCCAGACTTTTTGAATGCCCATCCACTTAAGTGACTTTAAAAAATATGTGCTTAATTGATTGATCAAAATTAAACTATGAACTATGTTTTAATTTTGTAATTCAAATCGCATTGGAATCTTGAACTTGAGTAATTTACTAATTATACTATTACTGTTATTTCAATTTGAACTATCAATTGTGAAGTATCATGCTATGGAATGGTTTATTTTTGTGTATCTCTTGCATTTCTTTGCATACATGAATTATGGTATATATATAGATAGATAGACGCACCCAGATGCATCCAAAATCCCCCAAAAAGAATCTGCGCATCTGCACATCAGCACCTCGCACCCGCACCATCATCAGAACCAACATTGGTAACTTAGCTTATATTTAAAAGCAAGTAAATTTATGTAAGTTAAATTTAATATCGATTTTTTTCTGAATTTTTACTCAAATTGAAATTTTATGATCAGCAAACTCGAAATCGAATTCAAACCTTGTGACTTAGATTTCAGTGATGCTGACTACCGAAGTCCCCAGATCCTCTTACATCACTCATGTTCTTTGATTTATTCATCATTTGTATTACATTCTTTGAGGTAATACATGTAATTTCATTATCTGGCAATTGTACTTTTGTTGCATATTATACTTCTGTAAACCTATGTTATCGAAGTTCATGTTTACTGCAATTTGACTCAATTATCAAAGTGCTTAGGCTTTTGTTGTTTGTTTCTCTTTGATTTTGGTGGATCTCAATTGAGTTATGCATGTAAAGTCAATTCCAATAAAACCCGAAAATCATGCAGAAGAAAGATAATCTATTAGCTGTATGCAATTCCTCTTCCTGTAACAGAATCTGTCTGCACTAGTTCTTTTTATATTAAGCAGGAAGTATACAACAATATACTAATGAAGAGGGATGTCTATGTTCTGAATAAAATTTTCTGTGGTAGAACTTTGAAGAGCTGATTAATAAATGCAGTACCATGACAGATATTGCCAAAAGCATAAGTTGCGCTTCTTTATTCTTGGGAGAGGCTCCAATTGTCTCTTTGATGATCGTGGCTTTGATGGTTGTATAATTCTTAACCAGATAGATTTTGTTGAGAAAATATGTCCAACTACCTATCAAGTCGGGAGTGGTTATGCATTTGATCAGTTGGGTTTACAGTGCTCAAAGGATGGGTTAACAGGACTTGAGTTTGCTACTGGTATACCTGGGACTGTTGGGGGTGCAGTGTATATGAACGCAGGAGCAGGTGGACAGGTTTTTCTAACTCAGAAATCTCTGATATTTTATTTGTTTGTGAAAATATTGGATTCAATTTTTGTCTCTTCTTTTGGTTGCTGCTTGACTCTTATTTTTTATTTGTGCATACTTCTAATAATCAGGATACAAGCAATAACAAAGTATTTAATGTTTTTCTTTACGGTTACAATCAGGAGACTGCAGATGTTCTGAAATCTGTGGAGATTATAATGGTTGATGGAAGGAGAAAGACGTTCCACAGATCTGAACTCAGTTTCAGCTATCGCAAATCAGCTTTTCAGCATATGCAGAACATTGTAGCCATCGTTTCTGCGACATTTGAGTTAGCATCTCTTCCATCTTCAAGAGAACACCAAAAATCATACTTGGCGAGGTAAGATAAAGTAGTTTTTTATATTTGTCTCTGACCTCTTGCCATGCTGGAATGTGGATGTATAAAAATGTCATTTTCTGAAATGACTGTACATCATGAAAGGCCGTGGCAGAGAATCTGGATACCCAAAATGGTATCCTTTAAATTAAAATTCTCTTTATTTGGCCCATTTAACATTTTGCTTCTTTGGACCAGCAGAAGGAAAAAGACACAACCAATTGGTGAGCGCAGTGCTGGCTGTGTCTTTCGCAATCCTACAACAACTCTCCTGTCTGCTGGAGCTTTGATTGAGCAAGCAGGACTGAAAGGTGTGATGCTGGGTGGTGCAAAAGTATCAGAAATGCATGGGAATTTTTTTATAAATGTTGGGAATTCAACTTCTGCAGACATGCGTTCATTGATAAATATTGTCAAAGAGCAGGTACGACAGAAACTTGGTGTTGAGCTTCAAGAGGAAATATTGTATGTGCCATATAATTAGACACAGATTGTTTTGTATCTGGGAGAAAACAAATCTTGTAATACTTATTAACATGCAGAATTCCAATAACAAGGATGTTTAGTATGTGCAGCGTAGGGCAGATAATACATGTAATGCAATTGTCTAATATGCGAAACTAAGCAGGATAATAATTTGGCGCGTCTTGATATGCAGCTTTAGCAGCTCCTGGGTAGTAAGCATGCTTTTAGCTGCTAAGATTTTGCGCTAGGGGAAAATGTATAATTCTATTTGAAACAATTCTAGTGCAATATTTATAGACCAAGGAAAATGCCTCTAGGAGAAGAGTAGTTGCTGCTGTATTTATCGAGGAGAGCAGAAGCTAGTTGCCGGAGTATATATATGTGCGTGGAAGCTTCCTGCCAAAACTTGAGATGAGCTAGTTATAAATATTGAATTCTTCTGGCACATGTTTTATATTGACTGCTTTATACTTTTGATTCTTGCTCTCCTCACGTATTGGAGCACGCTTTTGGAAATATTATGGATGTTAACCCGCAATTGCTGTAATCCACGGTGATGGAAAATTCCCACAGGAGTTTTTTATTTTATTTTTCATGTTGTGGAATTCCTTCAATGGATAAAATCCTTAGGGTGCGGTCCCATGAGGGGGGCGGCAGGATCTATTTTTGTGAAGTGGGTGGTCCTGTGAAGCCAATTTTTTTTTTACTACAGAATTAATTAGAATCTTTTCCTCAAATGTAGCAGCCCCTACTTTTTAGGGTGCAGATTTAGGAGGGTGCAAAAGATGGGGGGCTAGAAATTGCCCCATCAGCTTGGGCTTTTCTTGTGTCACTTGTCAATCATATACCAATTTTCAATTTTTATCAATAATTTTTTTAAACATAGTTATTTATTTAGTAAGTGAATTGAATATGTTAAAATAAAATAAAATCATGAGACCACTCACTTCCATAAATTATGGGGTTAAATTAATCCTAAAAAATCTCTAGAGTACCCGCTGAATTTTTTTAGGAAGCCCCTCTCCATGGGACTGCACCCTTAGTCAACCAAAATTCTCGCCTAGAGCCCGTGGTTAGGATGCATCGTTATGAGTTGCAAAATTTTCCAAAATTCAAAATTTTGGAAATATTGAAAAATCCCAAAAAGTTGTAAAATTTGAAAATTCAAAATAGTGCAAAAATTTTCTAAAAACTATGGAATCACCATATCCAAATCATATAAGGTTGAAATTTGTGGGATTTTTCCAAAATCTGAAGACTTAAAATTGAAATTGTTTTGGAAGATGGGAAATCTAAAGAAGTTGAAAATTTTAGATAAATCCATAATAGTGAAAAAAAGAAAATAAAATTCAAAGTCACATGAAAATTTCAAAAAGTTAGAATTGTGAAATCTAAACAGGCAAAAATTGGAAATTGTGAAATCTATGGCAAAAATTGAAAAATTGGAAAAATTAAAATCTTGTGAAAGTTTGAAATTTCTAAAATTGTGGTAAAAGTGAAATGGTGGAGAATACATCCAAAAAAGAAAACTTGGGATAAATTGAAAGAAAACTATATTTTTTTGAGTTAAATCAAGAAAAATGATTAAATATTGATTCTTGATCAATATTTAATTAATTAAATCCAAAAAAAAATTTGAAATTGGATAAATCATGAATAGCTTCTTCATGAAGCTAAAAGCAACAAGTTGGAAACTTTTTTTGGAAAATAAGAGAAAAAGTGACTAGTGGCACAAAAATTAGAATCTTGGGGACTAAGTAAAACAATTGCCTAATTTTAACCTACATCTTTAATGACAACTTTTTTGAAAGATGACTTATATAAGAGACTTATTCATTCAATCCTTCTCACACATAAATTTGAAGAGTGAATTGAGGAAAGAAAAAGTAAAATTCAAAAAGATCATGAGAAAGGGACTTTTGAGGGATTTTCTTTTGAGAAAATGAGAAGATAAATCCTTGAGGAGAGAGAGAAGAAATTTTCTTGCAAATTGTGAAAGGAGGATTCCGAACTTCATCAAAAAAGAACTTTTTAAGTGAGTTGGAGAAATTTGCAAGTTTCTTGAGAAAGGCATGAAAAGTTAATTCCGAGAAAGAGAATTTGGAAATCTTGATGTAGCTCCATTTTTTTTGTCTTTTGGAGGCATTATCTCTGTTTTTAATGCTTTTTGCATATTCTAATGTATGAACATTTTCTATTTTGTCGGAAGGAAGAATGACAAAACTCCTAGGAATAGGAGAAACACAAAGACAATTAATAAAGAATTAAAGGAGAGGATTCTACAATGAATCCAAAATCATGTCAAAGTGGGCAAAAATTGGAGATACAAGCCTTGGTGGCCTAGATTTGAAATTGGAGAATGTTCAGATACAATGACCATCATCCTACACAGTTGACCACCAGGATCATGAGAAGTGGAATTGTTGCATCGACTGGTTTCCCTCCTGCCTTTCATGAACATCTAGAGTTGATTGTGGAATGTGCCAAGCATTACAGTCCTAGGGATAAAACAATCAAGAATCTAGATTGAAATATTTTTGCAGATTTTTCTCCAGCAGATCCATATCTGAAGCATTTGGGATTCCTTCACATCCGAGAATGGTGACAAAAACATAGGAGCATACTTATAATCTATGCATACTTATAATCTATGCTACTAGAATTAAGTTCTGTGAATAAATATTCAACAAGAGATTGTTGAAAAAGAATAGATTGCATCATTTTGAGATTCCTAAGGAACTAGTATGGCTTGACTTGCAGTAGCAATATAATGACAATTGATGAATCTAGAGCACACAAGAAAGTTTTGCATGAGCTCTTACGTCATCTATATGTCAACGCAAAGGATGAATTATGATGGATTGAGGTGCAAGGACCGATTAAGAGTGGAACCCAACACTTGAAAGTTCATGACTACTACTCGCAGTTGCATTTACATTCCAGGGATGATTATGTAAGGGTTAGTGATGTCTTTGCCATGCGCATAGTGAGGACCCTACAAAGAAGCCGCATATGCGATTATCTTGTTAGCACAATAAAGTTGGTGGAGGACTATGGCACTTGGTTCATTCAATTTCCCACCTTTTCATACATTCAAGTTCAAGGATTTTCCATGGAGCCATATAAACTTCCGAGATACCTAATAGATAAGATGGTCTTATTAGAGCTTACTTGGTAGCTCATAGTCTATGACAAGATTCAGAAAGGGAAGAGGAAGTTGGGATTGCATTTCCCAATTTCTATTAGAGAAAGAAAAATTGTGACATGCCCATGTTTGAAGGCAACAAAGAGATCATCAAATGAACTCCACTTCTTTCGTCTTCCACTTTATCCAAAAAGGTTTGATTTTGATCCATACAATAAGATCACATCAGTAGCGGGATCAAAGTACCAACATAAGGTTCACTTTGAAGATTTTTGGGCAAATGGTGTGGATAAGCATGAGATTAGGAAGATGATGCATTCAAGTTGACCATTGAGCATTGTTAGAACATGCAACATATTCCAAGTTTCTGATAAGATGGAGGAGGATCCAAATGTGATTAAAAAATGATTCAATCCAGAATATGATAGTTCATCCATGTGATTGGCACTTTAAAGAGTTCACATATTTGGACACTATTTCAAAGCCAATCATGGATTTTACAAGGTTGTGGATTGAGCGTAAACTCACTAAACTAGTAGTGCCAACAAATGGATTTACATATAGATTAATTGGCCATCAACCATTCACGGATAAAAGACCAGGGCAAATATCCGAAGGGACTATTGAAGAAAGAGGAATTCCACCAGAAGATGTAGGAACTAGGAAAGGGAAATAGGTAGCTTGAGAAAAGCATCGTAAGAGTGAGACATATATGTCTAAGAGCTTCAATAGAAGAAGCAAAAATATGGAAATGTTCCATCTTCTCTGAGTCACACTCTTAGTGTTCAAGAGATACAAACATTTGAAAGGCAAGAAGTAGAGACAAGCATAAGGAGATTTGAGTGAGAAGAAAATTTGGCTAGGCCAGTAAATGATAGGTTGAGTATAAATGCCTATGAAAAATCCATGCAAGAGAGAGGAAGAGATCAAGATAGAGCTATAGAGGAAAGTCTCACTACAATCTTAGAACAAGAAATGATGGAGGTTGAGGCTTGTCTAGAAGGGGAAGATGCTCTTGTAGCAACATTACAGATTCCAATAGTTAAAGTTGCAACTCTTGAAGTGACAGTGGATAGTCTAGGAGGTGAAGAGGAGATCGACATTCAAATAGTCCAAAGGAAAGAACAATTGGTGATCCTAGGAGACTAGAGTATACCCACCACAAAATGGTTAAAACAACGAATTTAGAAGAGTCAACAGAAAGAAATTGATTTGGCAATTGAATTACAATAAATTTTGGACCGGGCAAACCAATCCGAAGAACAAGGGAACACAAAAGGATTCACTAAGGTTGTCAGAGGAGAATCGAGGTCTAAGATTTTGCAGATTGCAATTCCTATAGTTGACATGGGTAAGGATCATATTGCCCCGAAAATCAATCTTGGTCATGCCTAGTGGGAGAAAATCATAGAATAATTTGCTGACTCTACTCAGGCTTTGAAAGGTAGATTGAATAAGTTGGAAGAAGGATACTAGAAATAGAAAAGAGAAATCAAAGCCATGTGTCAGTACATCAACAACTTGCCTCGTCTAGTAAGAGAGGAAGGTCCATTGTTTGTCCCTTCGACATGTGTTTTAGCTGAAGCAATAGATGACATTGGTAGGATCAAGCAGACTGCCAAGATGTGAAGGTTTGGGTTGAAGGAATTTAGGAAGAAGCCTTCAAATATGTAGAAGAATTGGTACAAGTAAATACTAGGGCATTAGTTATACTCTCCAGGATCCAGTGCATGGAGGAATTATGGGAGGATGAGCATATTTATCAAGATGAGATGATTTTTAATCTTTAGAATCTAATGGAGACCCCCAAACAGGCATTGATTGATGGTAGAGTTATTTGCAAAGGGGATGTTAATGATTTCCTGTGATGGTATAATGCAATGATCACAACTAAGGAAATGTTTGAGAGCTTTACCAAGGAATCCCCTAGATGGAAGAAGGTGGTTGACAACATCAAGCAGGGGGCGTCCAATACAATCACATCCTTGTCATCACAAATATTGGTAGAGGATGAAATGACAATAGACAATTAGAAAGTCAAGTTGGAGGAGTTCTTTTAGTTGAAAGTTTTTGAAAGAGATGATTTTGAGAACTTCTCCATCTTCTCGAATACCATGCACACCACTCAAGACTTGCTACCGGATTAGGAGGAAAGTTTAGGAGAGACAGAGAGAGTAGTTGCAGTTTTGGAATTCAAGCAAGAATCAAAAGTAAGCATCATTGCAAAAGAGTTGGAGACAATATTGGATCAATTCCATGCCTTTTTGTGGGTGAATCAAGGATAGATGTAGTTATTGCATAGTTGGTGTGTGCTTGGTGGTCATTTATTGCCCCTTACCCCCTTCTTGGACACACATGCACAATGGGCATTTATTACCCACTATAGTAGTGGATTCTTTATTGCATTGATGTAGATTCATTTTCTTTACACTAGCCTTAATTTGCATTGATCATCGATTATTGTGATCATCTGAACCATATGTTGTAATCGATGACCTATATAAAGGTTTCACTCCTCATTTGTAAAGAGAGAATTTTTCAAGATTGTTGCTATGAGCTATTATTGGGATAATAGAGTTTCCATTGAAGTTTGGTGAATACTTGATGTTTCTTGGTGCTTGCTTGTTCTCTTAAATTCCCTCATTTGGATTAAGTTTAGTTTAGTTAAAGTATTGTGATTGCAATGGAGAATGTGATGGTGTATTGATGAATTCCTTTAGTCCATACTTTTGACATTTTAGTGTTTGTAAATCATTTTATAAAGTTAGCCTGAACCCCTTTCATGCATATGTTTAACTTCCATTCATGATGGTGTATGTGGTGGTATGAAAATCTCTAGCATAACCCTTGAAGATTGCACCAATCCACACATAGTTGTAGTATAACTTGGCGAATCAGAGCTTGGTAAATTGAAAATTTTTTCCACTGAAGTACTATATGTTGTCATCATTGCCTTTAGGAATAGATTAGAATCTCTAAACCCTATCCCATTTTATTTCTGCATATTATGTGAAAATCCAAAAAAAAAAAACACTTCATTGCAAAACCTTTAGATAGCTCCCACATCTAGTATGACTTATAATGACACTGAGTAAACATACGTAAGGCCCCTTGTGATCATCAACAAATAACATCAACCACCAAACTTATCCACAATCAAGAACCGATGTTGAAGGAACCTTGGAGTCATCATATGATCTTCTAGCAATCTTAGCATACATGAGACTTTATTCAAGAGAGGATACAATATTTTAGTATTTTGTTCTATTTGGTGGGTCATAAAACATGCATCAACATGCCTGTTTACCTAAAAATTGATGCCTGACTTGAGATTCTAGTTTATTAGAAGTTTGGAGGAATTAAATTATGGTTGAAGTATCCACTAGTACACCACAAATTAGACAAAATTTTTTTGTGAAAAGTATCCACTATAGGTTACTGCTCCATTTTATCTCATTATCTAGTAATTGTATATAAATGAATCACATGGGTTAGCTAATGACTAGAAATAACAATATCTACATTCAACAAGACTGACTTACATAGTTTATAGCAATGAAATTTGGTTTACTTATTACCTAATATGGGTAATAAATAAATAAAATCTTCCAAAAAATCCATTCTTATTGGTATAAAAATGATGCAACAATGATCAAGAAATACTAATCCTTTTCATTGTTTCATAGAATCACTAAAGGTTACATTAAAAAAAAAGTGATGACAAAACTAGCTCAAATTTGTAGCAAATTTGCTAGTTTTTTACTTTTAACAAGAACAAACTATTCTATCTTTGTCATATGGGAACACGAGTTGATATATCATTTCTTATAGGATGACCATGAAACATGCACAACTATGCTCTTATGGTTTTGGAGAGAAGCTTAATGTACTACTACTGGACCCAATAATATGGCTGTACAAATTTTCCTCAAGGTAGAGAATGAAAATGCTAAGATCTAGAAGTTGAATTGACAACATAAATAAGACAGAGAAAATGATGTGATCAAATAATGCATTTAATATTGATCAAATAATAATTGATGACAAATCTATTAAATACAAAGTAGATGTGCTTGAATATATAGGAAATGCACACAAATTATGAGTGATGCAAGAAATAACCTATCAATCACACTGGGTGTAATTACATGTCCACTAGTGTTGGATCATCTTCCAATGTACAACAAAGTATGAGCAATGTGTAATAGTGAGAGGATGACAATGTGACAAGAACACTAAAGGTTGATCTCATAAACATTGATGTATAAGATGACAACTAATTCCACTTCAAGTGGATTTTTCCAACACCATGTGCTAAAATGAAATGTAAACTTCTGTGTCTACATGACAATATGTAAATCCATTATCCTAAATAAACTCAAGTATAATTAGTGAATATATAATTACACCAACACCCCCCTTCAATGCAACTTATGAGAATGCACTCAAGTTCGCAAAGTTAGATGATAATGCATAATGAGCCTCAACTATTAGGCCATGATATATGCCCTTGTACAATATGTACTAAGAAACATGGATAAATTTAAGAAACCCCTTAAGAAAAAAGTGCAAAATTGTGGCGAATCTAGCATTATTTTGGAGAATTTCTTTTCATATTGAAGCTGATTTTTTTTCAAAGTAAGAAAAGAATTCATTTTTTATTGACAATTTTTTTCATACTATAAAAAATTCCATAAAATCATGACAAATGGTACATTTATGGGGGCACAATATATATTTTATAAAGTTAATGTTTTGGTTTTGAATGAAAAAAGTTGTAAAATGCGAGGCAAATGATTGGCTTTAGAAGGCAATACTGATGAATATTATTGACTAGTTGAAAATTATTTTATTTTATTGGCCAATCGTTTGGTAATTATGAGAAAAATAAGTAAATTGCTTTGCAATTTTCAAGAGTTGTCTCATCATGTGGAGCCAATACCAAATGAAAATTTATCAAAGATATAATTAATGCAACGTTATGTTGAGTTAATATCACCCTTTTTAGTTACCAAGTTGTTTGTCGTCATCACATCATGGTATCAATAACCGTGATCACATCGACAGGTACCTTAAATCAATCATTTTCTAATTGTAAATGTATTAATTGAGACTATTTGATTGATTGTAGATCAACAAGTGAAGTTTTATTTTGGGATTTCTTGAAGGAAGCATAGTTATCTAGGAAGTCTTTGGAATGGAGACACATATCAAGTCTTAACTTGGGCCTTAACTGCGATGTTTGATTCCAACTGGTCAATCATTTACGTGGATGATGAATTTACAACTTGTAGGGTAACTTGTAAGAAATAAATGTCTTGTTAGTGACCACTAATAATGACTATGGCATTCACTTACAACTATCCACTCATCCCAGATGACTTGAAAATTAGTACTACTACAAACTATATTAACAATTTCTCACATTTGTGCATTAATGGTAAAAATTTGCCTAGAGAAATGAAAGATTCAAAAAATTAAAAGAAAAGGGCTACTTATAGATATTCTTGCTTCCTTCTTCAAGTTCAATTTTCTTGCTTTTGGTAGTTATAGTGTTTGAGTTATTTGTGGTTGGAATTCTAAAATTTGCCTCTGGTTTTATGTTTTTAGTATTTAAAATATCTTCCTCTAGTTATGGGCCATCCAATAATTTTCTATCTTAAATAGAGTTTGTGAAAATGAAAGTGATTTGAGACATGTCGATAAAATGCTAGACAAAAGTAAGGGCTTCCTCTAAATATATCTTCATAACATTAATGGCGAAATCAAAGCTATTGATTAAGACAAGCTTTGGAAATTGTAGGCAAAAGTTTTGAACTTATAGTGTCTAAAAATGAGATTTGATTGGTGATCTTAATAGAAACATAGATAATTACATTGGCCTAGGCATTTGACACAATATTTATAAAATTCTAGCAACATGACTAGTCAGATATATACTTTTTATTCACTGAATCCCAGGTTGCCACCACGAGACATTCACAACTTAAAAATTCCTCAATAAGCAACACAATCTCTTATAGAGTAGAGAAAGAGAGAAGAACTCATGGGAAAAACTGTTCCCCACAAAGAGAGATGAAAACAAAATAAGATGAATGGATAGATGGAGTAATCAAGATTCACCATCATGACATACTGTAATGTCCTTGCTCCTTTTTGAGAGAGAATAACAATGGAAATAGAAGTGTATGTCTACTATAGAGGGAAGTACGAATATGTATGGTGTCAAGTTGTAGGGACATTCATGAAATATGGCCATACGGTATAGACTACACGATGTGGGCTAGGATGAGAGTTCGTACAGTTGGTGATGCAATGGTGTACAATGGATAGGATTTGTACGGAGGTTGTGTGCAATGGACAAAGTCCATATGACAGTGATGTATGGTAGGTAGAGTCCATATGGAAGTGGTGTACGATGACCAAGGCTGGCTATACGAGATGGGGATAAGGGGGTGTGGAAGGTACGACCATATGGTTGACAGGAAGCTATACGTCAAGTAGATGAGAGTTCGTACTATGAATGTGGGAGCCGTATGATAGGCGAAAGACAGACAAATCAATATGAATGAGGCCGCACAGTGTGTATGGAGGCTGTATGGCTAACTAGAAGGCCGTATGACTGAATTGGGAGGTCGTACGGTAGACTTGTGGGGATGTTTGATGGAGCTTGAGGCCTTCCAGAGAGAAAAGATCAACCTGCACTTGATATTATGACAATACACTCAATAATGCTATAAAAATGAGAGAATAAGTGGTTTACTATAATTTCAGATATTTCGCAATATGATGGTGCTTCAATTTGCCAGATTTGAGTGAAGTATTATAAGCGACGGAATAGGGTGAGGGTTGATTCTCGCTGAAACTGAGATGACCAAATAGGGAAGATCTTTCACTTCTAAAATGGCAAACAACAGAAAATCCCAATAGGAATTCTTAGTAAAGCGAAAATAATCCAAATCGCATGCCTAATTATTGCCTACAAGCCGTGCTTAAATACTCGTTGGAAAACTTTTTGAGGGTGTACAAAGATAGCTGATGGCGACACTAACTACAGAAATTAAAAAAAAATGGGTCCGAGATATATTAAATCAATCAGTCCATTAACAAGGTTTAATTAAATACATTTATTTTATAATGGGGACATTACAGTCCTCCCATCCCAAAATTTGCTTGTCCTCAAGCAAATGCACATCTGGTTCTAGGAAACTTTCTGTAATTAGCTCCTTCAGTTCCAAGTCAGGCACTAAGTAGATCTTCTTGCCGAAGTAAATGATGTCATCAATAACTTTGTATCTTTTATTGCATACATAGCCATCCATCAACTCACATGCAAAAATGTTCTTGGAATATTTGACCAATAGATGGGCCTACCAATTGTCCAAGGAATGTGGTGAGGTGTTGACTATCTTATTTTTATTTGTAGCGTTTGGGACCAAATCTTGTTTAAAAATTGCCTCCATCTTCTCGATTGTGACTTCCCTCGATCCTTTATTTGACATTCCTCTTAGCAACACCTTCTTGCCATCCATCTCGAATGAAAAGTCCATCCTTTTGAAACTTTGGGTGTATTGGTCAAGAGTTTCCAACCACTAAGTGCCCAAAATGATATCAGTATCAACCAAATCTATGACAAAGAAATCATCTGTCATGGTCTAGTTTCCCATGGAAATTTGTAGCCGTAGGATCACATGAGTGCAAGGTAACAAGGTTCCTCCTGCAACCTTAACCTCAAGTCCTCCATGCTCAACTATGTGCAAGCCTTTACTAGTGAACAAAGATGAATTGATGAAATTGAGTGTGGTGCCACTATCAATCATGATTGGAACTTGTTTTTCATGAAGTGTGTTGCAAACCTTGAAGATACCACCTTCAGTCGATGTAGTGAGGGTAGCAATGGAACTCCCTTTTTGTATTAGGGCATTTATTCTCTCTTGCTGGGTAATGTTGTTATTGGTTGCTGTAGGTATTTGTCCTTCGTTTTCATCAGGCATGAACTTAATGTAATAAATTTTTCCCTTCCCAAGGCAATGATAACCAGGTCCCCATGGTTCTTTGCATGTGAAACAAAGCTTTTTCCTCTGGAGTTCTTGCCGAGAATCTTCATCAATCTGAGGTTTCTTCTAAACTATCTCCTTGTCCTTGTCTTCTTGTGGGGATGCTGTTGGTGTAACTACATGAGTTTTGGAGGAAGATGCGGCCATGTCACACACCTTCTTAATAGCTTCGTTGAGTGCACACGGGTTGAACCCTTTAATCTAACCTCTCAAAGGCTCCCTCAGCCCATCCATGAATAACACAATTCGACGTCTTTTAGAGATGTCTGTGACTAATACTGATAGCCTTTGGAACTCAGTGATGTATTTTTCTATCGTGCCCATTGCTTTAGCTGAGCTAGATCTTTGAAGTTTAGCTCAAGATGTTTTCCCATCGAAATAGTCAATGAGTCTCTCAGTGAACTCGACATAAGAGGTCACTTGGTCATGACCGAGAGTGACTATCCATGATGCCATCACTCATGCGCCACTCCTTCCACATAAAGTGCTATGAACTTGATCGCTTCCTCTTCGGGCATTGGATTGAGTTGGAAATAGGTATCTGCCTTTAGGACCCATGACTATGTGGTAATAACTCTAGATCCATCAAATGGCAATAAGTTTACCTTTTCGATCTTTCTCCTGAGATCATCATTAAAATAATCAGGATTTCCTCCACTAGAATATCTCATTCTTAGATCAACATAGTCTCTATAAGATATATCACCTTCCATATTTGCGTTCCACCAATCTTCCTGAAGTTTTTCTTGCATTTCCTCAAAAGTGGGCTCTCTTCCTTTGTGTGGTGCCTCTATCCTTGGAAGGAAGATGGGTATCGAGGGTCGAGAGCGAGAGAGTTGATAATTTGTCCTTCCCAAAATAGAATCATCGCAATGCCCATTTTGTTCTCCTATCTTTCCCTCAACCAATTTTTGTAGAGTTTCCTGCATAAGCCTTTGGGTTTCATTGATTTGCATTTGGTTTCTGTTCAGCTCTCTTAAAATGATTCATGAGTTCTGTCGTGGAATCCTAATGATCTTCCATTCTATCAATAGGGTTACTTCGCGTTCTTCTTCGAGTATAAACTTGCATTCACTTCCATAGGTAGGTAGGATCAAAAGCTCTGATACCACTGTAATGTCCTTGCTCCTTTCTGAGAGAGAATAACTGTGGAATCAAAAGTGTATGTCTACTATAGAGGGAAGTATGAATATGTATGGTGTCAAGTTGCAGGGACATTCACAAAATATGGCTGTACGGTACAAATTATATGGTGTGGGCTAGTATGAGAGTTCGTATGGTTGGTGATGCAATGGTGATGATGGAAATAATCTATACAGAGGTTGTGTGCAATGGAAAGAGTTCATACGACAGTGATGTATGGTAGGTAGAGTTTGTATGGAAGTGGTGTATGGTGACCAAGGTTGGCTGTATGGGACGGGGATAATGATGTAAATAGAATCAATGGAGTAAACCAAATGTTGGAATACATGCTTATTCCTTCAAAATTCATGAAATAAATTCCATTTTCAATGACATCTCAATGGGGCAAAACAAAACTCTTTCCAACACTGGTTTACAATACTTTACCATTCACATAGTTTGATTGCTATACTTGAGTACATTAATCATAAATTTCAATCCTGAAATTTTCTTTCAAAATATTTTGGATTATTTTTTCTAAGTTAGAAATAATAAAACATATCAAAAGTTGAGCCAAAAAAACTCAATCCATTACACGTTATAGTCTCTGCATCTAGACCCATTTTCTCTGTCATAAATCTGAAGTAAAACTAGTAACCCTTCCTTGGGAATCTAATAACTTTCTCAAAATGACTCCAAATGAAACCAAACCAATTTTCTATAAACCCTATATGAGTCTAGTTTCTGATAATATAAGCCATTAAATTTTTCAATTTATAAACTGTTCTACAAGCACCAATCATTGCCTGTAACTTCAAAATAAATCCTTAAAAACCAGTCTTCATTAAAATGAACATAACTAACACATATCTGAATGAAAACGACTCAAACCAATTGGAAATAAAAGCTGGTTTATATATATTTCCAATGAATACAACTAGAGTTTCTATTTCATCCAAATATTCTTGTACCAAATATATAAATCCGACTGTAGCTGGGCATCCTCAAATCTGCAAATGACCACTTCACCAAAACTAGCATAACTTCTTCAAAACTTAATAAAATTGTTCCAAACTGAAAAGAGAAAGAAGATTATTCATCCTAATCTTTAAATGTATAGAAAATACAAGGGTTCCAGGCTGTTCATGGCCATAAAAGACCTGGAACCAACACAAAAATAGTTAAAACCAATCAAAATGACAAGTTCTTGAAAATTGATTTCTTCAAAATGACTTTTTTCTTCTTCTCATTCACCCCTCTCTATTTGGAACGACCAATACAATGATTTTAAAGTGGTTTTTGTGGTTTAAAACTTTCCAACCACCTTTTTAACCAACCCAACACATTCTTTTAACCCTTGTACATTTTTCAATGCTTCTTTAAGCACTCCCATTACAATGCAAATGTATTTTTTTCTAGTTTTTAATACATCGCAATGCAAAATTAAGTATTTTAACCATTTCTTCAACATGGTTATAGGAAAATCTAAATGACTTAAATATTACAATATTATGAAATTCATCATAATGTATGATGGGTCAAGATGCTCCCGCATCATACTCCTAGGCTTAAAAGATTTCCATGTTCCATGGAAATGTGCAGTGGAGAGTTCAGCAAAAAAAATCTTTCACTTCCTTGTCTTTATCACTGGGTCCATGCTTCAGTTATGTACTCGATTTTTTTAAAAATAACTCTCATCAATGGAGTAAAGACTAGCTGCTAGCCATAATGCTTCATGCTACTTCTTCATACCACCTTATTGTCATCTTACCCAACAATAGCCTCGATCCGGTGATGCACTTCCCACTCTCGCTTAGTGGTTGCTCTCAACATCCTACTCCAGACGTATCTCTGATGGAGACAATACCAAGACCTCTGCTCATGAGATCTTCACATACACAATTGCAAATGCATCCTTCTTGCAGCTATGATGGATCCACATATGACTGGTTATATCTCTACTCACAAAAACACTAGATCTTTCGTTGGCTCTGATACCAATATGATGTAACACAAAACTTGAACCTCAAAAATTTAACATTTACATGGTCTGATTGCTATACCTGAGTACATTAATCATAACTTTCAATCCTGAAATTTTTTTTCAAAACCCTTTGGAGTATTTGTTCTAAGTTAGAAATAGTAAAAACATATCAAAAACTGAGCCAACAAAACTCAATCCATTACATGTTATAGTCTCTACATCTAGACCCATTTTCTCTGTCATAAATCTGAAGTAAAACCAATAACCCTTCCTTGGGAATCTAATAACTTTCTCAAAATGACTCCAAATGAAACCAAACCAATTTTCTATAAACCCTATATGAGCCTAGTTTTTGATAATATAAGCCATTAACTTTTCTAATTTATAAATTGTTCTACAAACACCAATCATTGCCTGTAACTTCAAAATAAATCCTTAAAAACCAGTCTTCATTAAAATGAACATAACTAACACATATCTGAATGAAAACAACTCAAACCAATTGGAAATAAAATATTATTTATATATCTTTCCAATGAATACAATTAGAGTTTCTTTTTCATCCAAATATTCTAGTACCAAACATATAAATCCGACTGTAGCTGGGCATCCTCAAATCTGCAAATGACCACTTTCACCAAAACTAGCATAACTTCTTCAAAACTTAATAAAATTGTTCCAAACCAAAAAGAGAAAGAAGATTATTCATCCTAATCTTTAAATGTATACAAAATACAAGGGTTCCAGGCTGTACATAGCCGTACAAGACCTGAAACCAACACAAAAATAGTTAAAACCAATCAAAATGACAAGTTCTTGAAAACCAATTTCTTCAAAATGACTTTTTTCTTCTCATTCACTCCTCTCTATTTGGAATGACCAATACAATGATTTTAAAGTGTTTTTTGTGGTTTAAAACTTTCCAACCACCTTTTTAACCAACCCAACACATTCTTTTAACCCTTGTACATTTTTCAATGCTTCTTTAAGCACTCCCATTACAATGCAAATGTATTTTTTTCTAGTTTTTAGTACATCACAATGCAAAATTAAGCATTTTAACCATTTCTTCAAAATGGTTATAGGAAAATCTAAATGACTTAAATATTACAATATTATGAAATTCATCATAATGTATGATGGGTCAAGATGCTCCCACATTAGATAAGGGGGTGTGGAAGATACGACTGTACGGTTGACAGGAAGGCCATACGTCAAGCAGATGAGAGTCTGTACTATGAATGTGGGAGCCGTACGGTAGGTGAAAGACATACAAATCAATATGAATGAGGTTGCACAGTGTGTATGGAGGCCGTATGACTAATTGGAAGGCCGTACAGTTGAATTGGGAGGCCATACAGTAGACTTGTGGGGATGTTTGATGGAGCTTGAGGCCTTCTAAAGAGTGAAGATCAACTTGCACTTGATATTATGAAAATACACTCAATAATGCTATAAAAATGAGAGAATAAGTCGTTTATTTTAATTTTAGATATTTTGCACTATGATGGTGCTTCAATTTTCCAAATCTGAGTGAAGTATTACAGGCGACAGAACAGGGTGAGGGTTGATTCCCATCAAAATCAAGATGACCAAATAGGGAAGATCTTTCACTTTCAATGTGGCAAACAACAGAGAATCCCAATAGGAATTTGCAGTATAGAGAAAATAATCCAAATCACATGCCTAATTATTGCCTACAAGCTGTGCTTAGATACTCGTCAGGAAACTTTTTGAGGGTGTACAAAGATAGTTGATAGCGACACAAACTATGGAAACAAAATAAAAATGGGTCTGAGATATATTAAATCAATCAACCCATTAACAAGGTTTAATTAAATACATTTATTTTAACAATATTTATAAAATTCTAGCAACATGACTAGTTAGATATATACTTTTTATTCACTAAATCCTAGGTTGCCACCACGAGACATTCACAACTTAAAAATTCCTCGATAAGCAACATAATCTGTAGAGAAAGAGAGAAGAACTCATGGGAAAAACTATTTCCCAAAAAGAGAGATGAAAACAAAATAAGATGAATGGATAGATGGAGTAATCAAGACTCACCATCATGATATACATCATGCATATTCGATCAAATATCCCCATATAAGAGAGGAGGAGACATTATATACCTCCCATAATGTTGAATCTCTTGCAAAGATTGTCTAAGATGTTGACCAAAGTTCCTCCATTAGAAGAAAATAAACCAAATGCTACACCAAGAATGCCAAAGTGTGACAAAATTAGATACCAATATCAATGTAGAATGACAGATGAATTACCCACTAAGATATGATAGCGATGAGACATGGAGACACTTGTAAGCATCAACTAGGTACACACAATTTGTAGGTTGGTACACTTGAACTTGTGTCCTGGTTGAACTAATTGATTGGAGCATAGCTTTAAGAACAATGTCCATGATATTACTAATCTACTAATATAGGGATTACATTAAATATGTCATCAATGACATAATACAAATAAAAATGTGACACTTTATGATAGTGCTTGTACAACATTGCTCATGTAAGAGCATATAACGTTAAAGACAAATGTGCAAAACTAGAAATACAAGGATGACAAAACCACCAAATAATAACCTTTTCATATATTGCAAAAAACATGTCCTTCAGTTGACCTTTACATATTAAGTCTTTGGGAGGAAATTACCTCCCCACTAGTGTTGATCTTAGATTGGTTTTGACAAGTGAGTGTCAACACACTTAAGCCATTTACTTAGTCCATGTCAAACTAGTAATACATGCCGAGCACAATATGTAAATATTAGACCATGCCGAGTTGCAATGAGTGCTGAGTCACTCAAGTGCCAAGAAGATAGACCATGCCGAGTGATTCAGGAGCCGAGAAAATAGTGGATGCCGAGTAATGCAGGTGCCAAATCACAGTATACAGAACAATGCATGCCGAGCTTCAGAGACTTTATATGCTATGTGACATAATTTTGACATATTTGTTTGTAATAACATAAACAACTATGTAAACCATTTTTGAGTTGACTTAAGGATAGATTACAATCTTTTGGAGATAAGGACGAATCTATATTTGATTCCCTATGCAATAATCAAAAAATGGGAAGGTTTAAGCCGCAAAATGGATGAATCTTATACGTAGATTCATACCTAACCCTAAGCCACCTAAGTCTTCTTGAGGAGGATGAAGAGATAAACTCTTTACAATGAGTGAGTGATCGAATTGGAGGAGCAAACAAGATAGTTTGTAGAGCATTCAAGGTGACTTAGAAGTAAGAGTGAATTGCAGAATCAGTTAGAGAAGAATAGAGGATAGAGTGAAGGATAAAACATTGAGACATTTGATAATGAAGGATCAATTATACATTGTGTAGAGATGATCTGTTATTAGGTAAGCAAGTGCCAATCACAGGATCTATGCTGAGACATTTTAATAGGTGATTTTAGTTAAATCTCTTAACAAAGTAGTCCTAACAAGTTGTATGAAATCCTTTAACAAGGTGCTTACTTAGTTGTAAGTTGAAGTCCTTTAACAAGGCACACTTCTAATAGGGTGTTGAAATCCTCTAACAAGGTGAGACCTAACAATCTTTGTAAGCCTTTAATAGGACAAACTTTTCATAGGGTAGACCATGATTCATGGTCAAATCATTTTAACCTTCATTGGATACACTTTATTGCTGTAATAGTGAAAATTTTTAGGTACCATCCCCACCCCAGTTTTACCTTCTCACTTGGAGGGTTTTTGGGTAATCATATCTGGTGTTATGTGTGTGATTGCTTACATGTTTACATGATTTAGATGCATATGCTTTACATGTTATTTTAGTTTACATATTGAATGCATATAATGAATGAATGGTGAAAGTTTCATGGGTCCAATTTTAAACTACTGATTCACCCTCCCTCAGAAGTTTACTCTTTTCACTTGTAATTCCAACAATTGGTATCAGAGCCTTGTTCTTTCAAAGAGAAGCTTTGCAGCTTTGAGGAAAGATCTTGAAATGGAAGTCTATAGGTTGGAAAAGACTATTGAAAACTAGGAGATTGAAATACATCTCATACTAGATCAACTGAAAGAGGCAAGAGAGGAACTAAAAAATCCTTGAAGAGAAGGAAAGAAATTTCTATTGTAGAGAATGGCACACAATACAAAGAGATAAACACTATTAAGCTATTTGCAGATGGAGACTCAAATGAATTTGATGCAGCAGTTGCAAATCTAATGGAAAAGAAAAAAATTCAAGCTGAGGAAATTAGAAATCTCAAGTTAGAACAAGAATCACAAGCCATACTGGTATGCGAAGTGGTTGAACAAAAAAAGAAAGCCATGGAAGACAACCATGATTGAAAAAGAAAAAAGAGTTTTGGCTAATAGTCTGGAAGAGAAGTCAATAGAATTGACTAAGATTTCCAACGTGCAATTGGATATTCTAAGTCAAATGATGAATGCCAATTATGAATTGAATGTTAAGGACATTAAGATAACTACATTGGAGTTGCAAAATGAACAATTGTAGAGTGACCTGAAAAGAGAAAAGGAATTTGCTAAAAGTTTCAACAAGCCAAATGAAGCCATCAAATACTTTAATAAATTATTGAGATCCCCTAGATCCAACAAAGATGCATCATGACTGGGCTACACAAGCATTGAAGAAGCATAATCATCCAAAGTTGCTGAAGAAAGGAACATCAAAGGTAAGAACTCCAAACCTACTTGTCATAATTGTGGTAAGAAAGGACATATTGCTAATATGTGCAAGAGAAAAAATATAAATCAGAATGTCAAGTTGACTCATTGTTATAAATGCAACAAGCAAGGCCATTAGGCACATGAATGCAAAGCCAGGACCATGCATAAACAAAGATTTGAAGGATATTGCTACAACTATCAAAAGTATGGACATAGAGCTTTTGAATTTAGATCCAAATCCATGTGGTCATGAAACAAGCATACAAAGGTAAGAAACAATGGGAACTTTTATAATTGGGATTATAATACAAGATATAGCTGTCATTATTGTCAAGAATATGGACACGTTCCTAAGAATTGTATTAGGACACACTTCAGTGGTAACTACAAAAGGTGGTTGAGTCAAACCACATGTTTTAGCTATTTGAAGATTGGTCAAATCAATAAGCATTACCCAACTAGGTCAAAGGCACCAAGCTATGAATTTGATAAAAGAAAAGGCAAGGAAGGAAAAAGAAGGATGGTTGCAACATATAAAATGGAGAAAGGATCACTTTACCCAATGGGTCAGGTGATCACACCTCATCAAACTAGGTAGTCAAGAGGTATGTGGGATTGATATTCAAGTGTTATATCATACATCAGTTCCAAAGGAGACTATATTGAAAAGACTATATTAACATGAATAAAGAGGCAAGATGTTGTTGAAAATTCAAGTTAAACCTTTAAGTTTTTCATATTGTTTTCGAGCATGAAATGTTACCTATATATGCCAAGTGGAATGTTAGTTGATGGCAAGTTGCCAGACTATCTAGTTGATGTCGAGCTCATAGTAGCTGCTAAGTGATGGAAACATCAATGGATGTTGAGTGATCCTAAAATTGGTTGATGCCGAGCTTACAACTGTGTAAGCACTTAGCATTAAATGCAAGGTTTTTGAAGGATATATGATTAATTTTTGCTTATTATTCATCATTTCAAATTTGAGCAAGATAAAGTAGAGTAGAAGGTGATTCAAAAACCTGTCCAAAGCATTTGCAAAGATTTTAGCAATGATCTCACACTAGTTTATTAGATTTCACAAGGTATTTATCACAAGCTAGGCTATGCAGTTTAATTTTGCATAAACCCTAGTTTGACAAAACAACATCTAGTTCAAAAAATGTTGAAGGCAAGGAGGTTTTGAATGTTCATCTTGTCAGTAATGAAGTTAAGCAACCCATATTTAAATCCATTCTTGACATCGCCTATAAACTAGATCCTTTTAGTACATTGTCAATGATCTCGCCAAACATAATTATGGTGCAAGGTGTGAACAAGTGTTACAATTGCAAGATATGAAGTATTGGAGATATGGAGATAAGAGAAGCATATAATAGATTGTGCGAGAATGGTGTTTTGATAGAGGAATACAAAATTTTTAAGAAAAAGGGTTTGACATGAGCCCTAGATTTTCCTAATGTGTTTAAAACTGAGTGGATATGAATTGTTCTAAGCAAAATTCATGATGATTCTTTATGGCTAGAGGGAGGACCTATCAAGATTACTAAGAGAATAATTCATAGGGTTACTGGGTACCCAACCCTAGATTGTCCAAAGAAACTCATAAGTGACTCCAAGGAAGTAATAGAGAAGAACACTAGAGCAAAATGGAATAAGAGAGGCATGAAAATAGATACTATTGCTGATCCATTGTTGAACTTTGTTGTAAGGGTAATCTCACACAAATTCTATCAATCCAGTAGATTTAATAGTGTACCCTGTATAGCTGTGGATGTAGGTTACAAGATTGTAAAGAGAGATCATACATATGATCTAGCAGAGCTACAATTACAACAATGGATGGAGAATCTTGAAGCTATCAGAAAAATCAAGAGTGCACAATGCAAGTTTGGTTCAATACTAGTTTGTATATTCTTTTATGTACATAATACATTTCTCTCTTTTGGTACTATAGGATGGAAAAAAAATAGATCAATTGCAGTGTAGATCAATGAGTTCATTGAGGAGATGGGATAAAACTTTGAAACCTTGATGACAAGTTACTTTGAAGCTTTTAAGAAATCAATGAAGGAAAGAATGATGATACCAGTTTCTTTGGTTGAACAACACTATAATGACATGATTTCTTGTTGATGTTGATTACACTTTTGTGCAAGCTGCCACACCAAGGGTAAGATGGTTAAGACCACTTGGCTATGAAATTAATGTTGATGAAGCCTCAATAGCCATCACAACACTACTAGCAGAGGAAAAAGATAAAAGTGTAAAGATATTTGGCAACTATGAGATGGTAAAATCAAAGATTACCATGGAGTTGTAAATTGCATCAGCCATTAAGAAGAAAGATAAGATAGTGAAGAAACTAAAAGCCAATTTTGGAGAAGGTGCCGAGGAGGAGGAAGAAGAAGAAGAAGAGGATTAAGAGGAAGAAGAAACACAAACTCAAGAACCTCTTGCATTGACCCAAGGCATGGGAGAAGACAAGGAAGAGGAGGAAACTAAAGGTCTTAAGGGAGAAGAAGCTAAGGAAGCACCTACTCCTGCTGAGCCAAAGAAGAGGAAGGCTAAGGCACAGCTAGTGACAAGGGTAAAGAAGATTATCAAACCTAGCCCATCCAAGCCCATTGCTCCTACCACTAGAACCAACACATATGTTACAAGTCAAAAGGCCAAGGAAAAGACCAAGCAAACAGAGCAAGGTGGCCAAGAGTAGAAAAGACAGAGAAGAAAATATGTGGCACAACCAAATTCTGATGAATAAAGGATAGAATAAGATGAAAATAACCAATTTAAAGTAGTAAGTCACAATCCCCTATCTGATCTTGAAAATTTATGTGAAAATATCAAAAGCAATGTAGATTTATCTAGTTTGAAACATATTGAATTTGATAAACTTGGAAAAGAAGAGAAAAACCAAGTGGAAGAGGCATTATATGCCATGATGTCAAAGTTTAAGAACACTCCACTATAATTTTTCAAATCAATACAGAAAGGTTTATATGATATTGTTGAGCAAAAATGACATTATTGTTTGAATTTGGAAAAATAGATCAGGGAAATAACATTGGCTCAAGTGATGCTAGAATTGACAAAGGCACAGATTGCTAAGGCTGTCAAGAGATATGTAGTTAGGTTCACACCTAAATATAGAGCCTTCAACATTATTCAAAATGACATTGAAGATGTGGTCAAGAAATCAACTCAAATATGGAGACTTATCTATGGGTTGACCATTGTAAAGCAAGGAGAAGCTGACCCTTCAGAGGGTAAACATGATGATAAGGATGATGATAATGATGATGAAAATGAAGATGATGATAAAGACAATATAGTTGAGGAGGAAACAAAAAAGCAATATGATGACAAGGCAACATCTAAGCAAAAACAAGATGAAAAGAGTGTGGAGGACACACAAGTGTCGAGTGTCAATCCTCCTCATGACACAAGTGTAACAACTAAGAATATAACTGTAAAGGATGTTTCTGATGCTTCATCTCAAAACATCAATCAACTTACTATAGAATATTTGAAAAAGATTCTAGACCAATCTACACTCCAAGCTAAACTTTGTGAAAATCCAATTTTGAAGGAACAAGTGGCCATCCAAGCACTAGTAGCCTTACTAGCATCTGCCACTCCTACACAAGATCTTTGGAAGCTGGGCACAAAAGCCATTCCATTACAAATCTCAGTACCAAGCCCCAACTCATTAAAGGTTCATAAGGTAATTCATTATGGAGACATAAGCCTTGATGAAGAGATTGTTATTCCAAAGTATGACTATGACACTATGACATTGGAGCAAATAGGCATATTACAAAAAGCCTTAGAGAATAAAAAAAATTAATAAATGCTTAGGAAAGAACACAAGTAGAAGCAAGCACTCCAAGATATAAACAACATCTTTTTAGATGCATTCAACCTACAAACTCTTGAAGAGACCAAGCCACTGATAGAAAAACTGATAGATATAGTGGAAAAGGTCAGTAATGAAGACCTTGATACAACTGCAAAACTTTTAGAATGGTTTGAGAAGAAGTTTCAAGGTAAGGTGAATGAAAAAATATCTAGCGAGATAGCACTAACTCAAGTTGCATTGGAAACTAAGGTTGAAGAGGTGAAGAAGGTACTTGAGAATATATTCTCACTATACACAAAGCTATGTGATCCTACACTCTTCACTCAAGAGACCAGGAGTCATATTTTGAGTTTGGAGAGAAACCTCAACATATTAGGTACTAAGCTACCTCAGAACCTAGCTCAAAGTGAGAAGCATTTCAGAATGTTACTTCAAACAAAAAGTCAATTAGTTGTACTCACAACAGACGAGGCTAGCATAAGAGCCAAATTGACATGTATACATGCATCCCTCACCCCACACACAGAGATACTACACAAGGATATAGGTTATGCCGAGACTCTACTAAAGAAAGACCCCAATCTTTCTACTTTAGATGGCCTAGTGCACCTTGCTACTGATCTTGCAATCCAAATCAAGTCATTGGATGTTGCATATGACAATAGGGATGCAACCCTCAAGATCATAATAGATGTCCATAAATCTTTTTTGGACAAACACACTATACGTGTATACCCCATTTGAAATAAGTGTAAAAAAGGGGGAGAATAACGAAAGAGGGAGATACAACAATAAATGGGGGAGAATAAAGAAAGGGGGAGATAGAAACAGAGGAAGATAAAGAATGGATGAGATACAACATTGAAGAAAGCAACAAGAAAATAGATATAGATATCAGCTAAGATAGAGCATATCAGATGAAAGAGTATCAGATACAATACATTTAAGTCAAAGGGAGTACAGATTCTAGATACAAAACAGACACATTAACTTAGGGGAAGTTATCAATTTTGAGGTATATAGGTTATTACATAATTTTGAAAATTTTGAAGTTTTGTATATAAGCCAAGTCATGGATATGTTATACTCGAGAAGATTAAGATTGGTTATGTATATTCAAGTGTTTTTGACACTCATGTCAAAGGGGAAGATTGTTGATCTTAGATTGGTTTTGACAACTAAGTTTCAACACACTTAAGCCATTTACTTAGTTCATGTCGAACTAGTAATACATGCCGAGCACAATATGCAAATATTAGACCATGCTGATTTGCAATGAGTGTCGAGTTACTCATGTGCCAAGTCACTCAAGTGCCAAGCAAATAGACCATGTCGAGTGATTCAGGAGTCGAGTAAACATATGAGTGCTTGGGTGGCGTTCCTCTACTCATGCATTAATAGTTTCCAAAGTTGTTTCATCTTTCTCTATGTTCATCTATGCCTCCATCCTGAGAGTGGTAGCGTATTCATGTATTTCGTTAAATGTGTGAGCAATCTTTTATTTCATTCCACTTGAATACAAGGGCGGTTTGTCAAATGATACTCACCAATTTGTGAGTTCCATTTGTTCCCAGGCATACCCGCATGTTCTCTTCACATGATATCTTTAGTGGAGTCATACTTGGCATCACAGATCATGGACAAGGTAGTATTCTTATCACTAATGTATTCCATTAGAAATCATGCTTCCTCACGGATTCTAAGCCGTAAACATATCGACATTTAGTTGAATGATTTATGGGCTTCCTTGATTCCTTAGTATTTTTTTATATTAATACAATCCTTGTTTTTACATAATGATGAAGTTCATGCCTAAAAGCATTTTAGCCACGAGGATTGGGTCTTCATTCGTGCTCACATCCACACTTTCCCAAGACTCGAGTATTACATGAATTTGTAAATTCCCATTCTTTCAAAACATGTGTTTGGCTATGATTGGGTGACTCACATTGTCGGATATGTCCGCGGTTATGCATTTCGTTGTCATTTATCAAAATGAAGAAGCTCAAAAATGTACTCTTTGCTCTATTCAAACCCATTCAAGCCTATTCAAGTTGAACACATATTTCACACGATCCCTTGGGAAAACTTTGATTGTACTTGAATTAGTAATCTTGAACAACTGATATAACATTTACCATCTGACTTCTTCTTTAAACTTCATGGACTTGATAAATGGTATTTTTGTATTACACATTTCTAAAATCACCTGAGCTTAAATTCTCTTTTTTAACTTGTGATTTGGATCATTGAGACTAAATTCTTCAATGGGTAGTCACCTTCAAAATCAACCAATTTGGATTGCTTTCATATTGGTATTCACAATCTAGGACAAGGAAGTCCTTAGAGCATAACTTTGAATCACTGCATCTGAGCTTCTAACCATGGCTTTGCATATTCTGGAAAGAATCCTTGCAACATATGTGTTGCACCACATCAAACTGATGAGTTTTCTTAAAAGGTAGAGCGAATCCTTGGAATTATTGAGCTGACAAAATCTGGACCTGAATTATGAATCAAGATGGAATTTGAGTATTAAACTGAACATGGATTCTACATTTTGAAACACTTCGAACCAGCAAACCACTTTGAATTGCTTTTAACTTGAGTTTAAAGCAGTTTAAAATCATAAATTAAAAGTTTTAAAACTGTGTCCATATTGGATACTCTTTTCACATGTTTACATGATTTAGATGCATATGCTTTACATGTTATTTCAGTTTACATATTGAGTGTATATGATGAATCAATGGTGAAAGTTTCATGGGTCCAAGTTTAAACTACTGATTCAACCACCCTCCCCCCCCCGCGCGCCTCTCAGAAGTTTACTCTATTCACTTGTAATTCCTACAACTAGTTGTCAATTGGATAACATTGCAAAGTATGTATGCTATGGAAAAGTAAGTATTTTGTTCCAAAATTGTCCCCCCAGTTGCCGATTGGATAATGTTGCAAAATATGTATGCTATGGAAAAGTAAAAATTTTGTTCCAATTTTACTTATTATTTAGCTTTTTTATTTTTCAAACATTTATAAAGTTTAATAGAAAACACTTTATTTGAAAGCTATATAAAAATTTATTAAAAATCCAAAAACAAACACTTTTTTTTTTCATTTTTGATTTAAAATCTTCTTAAATAAATTAATAACTTTTGAGGTATGGAGATCAGCTTAACACACCGACTTTGAAGGATAAGCAAGCAAGCATTTCTTTCAGTAATAAACTATCAGGTTTGATCTTTTAGAGGGTGGATTTGGAGATAACTTATACATAAGGTGCCAAATTATGCAAGAAGAAATATAAAATCTAAAAGTTTAAGTGCAAAAATCAGGAACAAGGAAAAGTTCCTTGCATAACAAGGTGCAAATTTGTGATTAAAAGGCCAAATTAAGCCTTAGTTTGAGTGGATTGATAAAAATCACTTATTCATAACAAAATATTAAGGTTGGTAGTGAACTTCCTTCCTCTATGGACAATGAATCTCATCCATTTTGGGCCAATATTTTTCACCAGAACTAAGATGGTTCAACAGTAATATACATTGAGGAGTGCACATATTTGTAGCATAGCAAAGACATTCAGAATAAGCGAGGGGAAAAATACAAAAAAAAGATCTAAAACAAGGGGGCATGATTTAATAACTCACTTAGGGCTACAAAAGGGGATTTATGTGCATCCCATCTTCCCTTTTCTCCTTAGCTTCAAATCCTTTGTTTTCAATTCCACATCTACTCAAACTTAAAATTCTTCGTCTTCCTCATCGAGCACATAAGAATTAGGACGAATCCATTCCACATCTGCTTAGATTTATGCGAATATCATACTTTTACAATTGTTGAGGTTCGGGCAGGGAATTTTTCAACATTTTGGGCAATGATATCTCTTCCTCCTCTAGCAACATGATTGTAGTAGGCAGTCAATTCGACTGTAGGGTGGATGATCTAGAAGGGAGAGATACAATCTGAGTTTGAGGGCAATTATTTTTTAGTTGATAGGCTATTTGTGGGAACTTTGATCCCAAAAATTTAATTTTTGATGGAAAAGTTGTCGGTCGGTCAAAAAACTTGTCAATTTTCCTAGAAAATTGTAAATCCTTCCAGTTAATTATTTACCAACCAATTTTTATCTCACTCCACTTTTAACTCTTTTTTTTTTTGATATTTATTATTATTATTTTTAATCGGTAAACAATCAAAGCCTTTGATTAAATTAATTTAGTAAAAATAAATATACATCAAAGTATCTTGATTCAAATGGGCACTGGTAGGGAAGAATAGAGAAGAAAACCTCCAATCTTGCCCCAGATTGTATTCCTTTATTATTACATTATCAAAAGGGGCATACCTTAGTTACCAATTTTTAATTTTTGTTGTTGAATACAATATAAATGACTAGATTCCTTCTCTAAATAATGCAAGCTCCAATGATCTCTATAATGATCATTTGAACTATTTAGTGTCTGGGATGAGAGTGACAAATTTGAACAGATCTTTATATACTTTATGGTTGACTCTTCTTTTGCAATCCTGGATGAAGCAGTTACACCTTGCTACCCTGTTGATCAATAATGTAACTCAAAATGAATGTTAGTGCTATTAGTTAAAAACATCAATTTAGATATCCCTAAATTCATGGCTAGATATTCCTATGTTTCTTTTATTTAACATTATGGAAAAGATTACTGAACAATAAGACATTTTATGAATGGTCTCACTTAAATTCTAACATAATATCCACCTATGTTACAAACTTGAGCCTAATAGTGTTGATTAGTTTAAATCTTTGTCAATTAATCTGAATCCCTCTTAAAATAGTTTTTTATTTAAAAGCCTTATACTTAAATCTAAGACTTACTAAAATTGTGGCTTCAGTCTGATGATCACTAGTTCCCAAACAAAGAATAGGTACCCTACACTTATATGTCAATTTAATGCCATATCAATTAACATATTATGAATTTTTTCACTTTAGAATTGAATCTGTAGGTTCCTATACTAACCAAGTATGCTTACACTAAATTTTTATGATCAACTAACCCCTTCTTAATTGGTTTAAATCAACAAAAACTACTCAATGTTGATCCCAAGACTAGTGTAAATCATGATCATCTCTCACATTCTAGTATCAAGAACTCTATCACATCTAAGTAATTAACCCAAAGAAAGTAGGGCTTGATTTTATCCAGCTAGTTCATAATCTAAATAAACCATCCTTGAAAGTTTTAGCCATGGCGATAAATCAAAAACCATTCTAAGGAGGCAAAAAACAAGAAATAGGCCCAATGCATTGATATAGATAATATTATCTATATGTATTTATAATATCCAATATTTACAGAAAGAGCTCTCCAGAGAAGGAATAGCTTGAGCTTCTATACACTGCTACCAAATTATCAAACCTAACTCTGTATTACATCTAAGAACAAAATCCATAATAACCCAGAGTATAATGGGTTGTCGAGGTCAAAATAGAGCAAAAAATTGTCCATGAGACATAAACTAGCCACCAACAAAAGCCTTAACAGAAGCCTTGTAAACCAAAAAATTGAATGTCTACGTACATTCATTACAATCTTATCAAAGTAAATAACATTCAAAACAAAATAACCCTAACCCATACACCTAAGAAGACATAACCTCAGAGTCCTAATCTGAGCCTCCAACCTTACATATACTAGGGTAGGGAAGGCTAAACAAGCAAAAACCTCCAACCAGTATTCGCGATGATCAATATTAACAACAACACACACCACGAGACTCCAACAGACTTAAACTACCTTTTTCCAAAACACCATGATGATTTTTGCTATATCCTTAGGATTCTCGATTTCAAAGTTTGGTAGGAATTCGAAGGTGCTTTTTACTCTGCTGGATTTTTCCATTTTTAGAATACAAAATTTCAAAGCTTCCATTAAGTTATCAAGCTCAACTCCTGGATAAATATAGGAATTGAAAATGCTGAGGTGATTCCTAAGCCAGGCATTGCTATGCTCTTCAATGATCCCTTTCCAACTGAGGAAAAAGTGAATACTAGTTTCCATTTTTGGCCACACTTGAAAAAATAGGTCACTCTCTTGGATAACCAGGGATGGACATCTCGGTACAATGGCTAGTTCAAAATTCCCTAGAGAATGTGTCATGTAAAGCTTTGCTAGGGGGATCCTAAGCTTATCATCTGTACTCCTAACAACTTCTTCAAGCCCTACACACCAAGTTGGATTGAAAATATTATAACATAGTATGATACTTTACCACTTCTCCACTTTGGCTCTAGCCAGACAACTTATGAAGGATCTAACAATGTCGTTGTTGGTACTCCAAGAGAAGTTATAATTGAAAACACCCTCTCCTAAGACACGTATGACAACAATCCTGGTCATATCATCCACTAGATTTAAGAGACGATTCCATCTTTCTAGTTTTACATTGCCTCTAAAAGCCATGTTATAGTCCTCTGAGGAATGAAATAGGCTCACATTTGTTTCCATTCTAATAACAAAGCTAAAATAGACTCAACATAGATAGGACAAGGTTGAAAATACCTAGCTGATTTTTAATTTTAAAAAACTCATTCAAAGGATCCAAAAGCACCTAGATTGTTTGCCATAATTGTCTGACGTTAGCTAGATGACATCGAATAGATATGTATAATGGTATAGCTTGGTGTCACATAATGGTGAGAAGGACATGGGAGAAATAAAACACCTGAACATAATTGTAGTAACGTAGTTAAAAAACACCCACGCTTCTAATCAATATATTAAGAATACACATTAATAGATATGACTTACTATTTTCCAAATTCCTACACAGAGTTCCTTTCATAGATGGTCGAGTTATTGTCTAATTGTTTTAATTTTAAATTAAAAAATATTTCTTTTCTAATTTAATATTTTCAAATTACCTTTTGACTCTATAAATTTTCTCCAACCAACCCTTTGATAAATGTGTGGGTCAGATGCTCCAACAATTATACAGTCACAATCACCTAGATATGTAGATTTTCCATATATGTATTCTTGAATCAACTTTTGTACCCATATAGACATAGATATCTAAAGGTAATGCAAATCTATCCTTAAGCTATGGCTTCTTCTCCAAAGCTAATTTCACTAATTAGAGTAGGATTTCCTAATCCATTTATGTTAGTATGGCTATTCAATTCCTATTTAAATTATTAATCCTTATAGATTACAATATTTTTGCCGTTAGCACCCTTATTTGCTAGCTAATCTACCTTTTTGTTACCTTCCCAAAAGATATGAAGAATCTGAATATCTTCAAAGCAGTCTAGAATATTTAGTACTTGTTCTAGTTTAGAGTTTAAAACCCAATGAGGTGTCTTCCTTTTCCTAATGACATATAGGACAATCTGTGAATCTCCTTCAATAATAAGTTTTAATAAACCTAGATTTAGGAAAATTTGGAGACCTTCTTATAGAGCTTCTAGTTCAACAAGGTTGTTAGTGGTTGATCCTATGGATTTAGCCCTTTTGGTGATCTACTTGTGAGAATCATTATTAATTATACATCCTATTCTAGCAGTACCAGGATTGCCTCTTGAGGCTCCATCAAAATTGAACTTGGTCCACTCGTTCAGTGGTGGGATCCATCTACATTTGTCCCTTGCCTTTTTATTCTTCTTTTTATAAATAAGTAGGGGATTAATTAGGTTTTTCCACTTCTTTTTCATTAATCCATCCTAGAATGAAAATGATCCTTCCTCTTTCTGGGTTTTCCTCAGTGAGCATTTAAAGTTTCAACTATACTTGCCTCAATTTTTCAATAATCTCATCTTCTGTCATATCCTTGTCACAAAATATTCTTCTATTCCTTTCTTTCCATAATTCTCACACAAGGATAGATGAACAAATATTCCATAATTTTCTATATATACATTTACTGCTATCTGTTGGCCAACCCTTAAGAAAATCATCTAGAGATTTTGGCAAAGGGGTGGTCCAACCCAATATATTTTTGAGCCAGTCCCAACAATATTGAGTATATGGACATCTATATAAGATATGATTGGTATTTTCACTATTTTGCTTACATAGCACACATCTTTATGGTCCCTCAATACCCATCTTACTAAGTCTATCAACATTTAAGATCTTATTCTAAGATACTATCCACAAAAAGAAACCTACCTTTGGTAGACAAGACAAATCCCAACATAGTTTAAGTGGGATGTTCACTTCTTCCCATCTTTGGGAATGAGTGATAACTCTATATCTATTTTAACACTATAGTTGCTATCTTTTGATGCTGCTCAAATGAGTTTGTCATTTCTCTCTAACCTCTTTATTTTCCTGTTTTGAATGATTATTTTGTATGCCTTTTTTATTGCTGGTTCCATGTCTATATTCTCCATAGATTTTTGTTCCCATCTTATAATTCCATTAATAACTTTTTTAGTTTTATAATTGCTGACTTTACTCCCCCAGAGTTTAACTAATTTCTCTTTGATGCTAGGTGGGATCCCCATGCTATCTATTGAAGGGTAACCATCCCATGAATCCTCCTAGAAGTGGGCTTCATCACCACTCCCAACATCCCATGTGAGATATTTACTAATAAGGGCTTTGCTTTTTACTATAAAATTCCAACATTCGAACCCTTTAGAGAGGGTCCTCGTTCTAAACACAGAATAGGGATCATCTGCATTGAGGTATTTGTTATAGATAAGTTTAGTCCATTTATGATCCTTTTCTACAAAAAGATGCCAAGTATAGCCCCTACTGCTTTATTTTGCTAGCTTAAGTTTTTGATAGCTAAGCCTCCTAATTCCTTTGTCTTACATAAATTTTTGCATTTAATAAGCACCAGTTTTTTCTATTCGTCAATGTCATTCCAGAGAAAACTTCTGAGTTTTTCCTCAAGCTTCTTATTGGAACTTTTTGATAGGGGTAAGTAGGAAAGGGGATATGTTGGGAGGGTAGATAAAACTACTTTGATCTTAGTAACTTTATCCGCTTTAGTGAGCCATTTATCTTTCCACCCTCCTATCCTTTTATCCATTCTATTAAGAATATTATGCCATCCTTTGTTAGTTTTAATGCCTTTTTCTATCTCTATTTCTATGTATTTACATGGGAATGTACCTCTTTTATACCCCATAATGTTACAGATCTATTTTTCCATTTTAGGTTTGGTGTTAATGAAAAATAATTCCAATTTTTTTGCATTCATTTTTTGACTTGAAGCTTCCATATATTGTTGAATAATCATCTTAATGTTTAAGGGCTCATTTATTGTACTTTCTCCTGGTAAAATGGTATCATTTTCATATTGTTGATGGGTTATATTAGCTATATTCTCGATTTTAGTAATACCCTTGATTTTTTTGTCATAGTACACTTTTGCAATAGCTCTACCAAAGGCTTCTACCATGATAATGTATAGGAAAGGGGATAGTGGATCTCCTTGTCTTAAACCTCTAGATGTGTCAAAGAAGCCTTCAGGGGTCCCATTAATGAGAATTGATGTTTTAGTTTTAGAGATGCATTGATAGATAAGATTTATCTATTGGTGAGAGAATTCAAATGCTTCTAAGGTTTTGCATAAAAACCTCTAGTCAACCATATCATATGCTATCTGAATATCCAGTTTCATGAACATGCTTGCCATTTTATTTTTATTGGTAGAGTGCAATGTTTCCTGAATAATGAGTATCCCATCTAGTATCGATCTTCTTGGTACAAAACCCATTTGTTCTTCAGATATAAGCTTAGGAAGAAATGCTTTCATTTGATTAGCTAAAATTTTTGATATGATTTTATAGATGGTGTTGCAAAGAGCTATAGGTCTAAAATCCCCTGGGTTTTTAGGATTAATTTTTTTGGGTATTAATGTAAGAAAGGTGTTATTAATTTTTGATAATAATGTTCCACCATTTCTTGATGCCTCAATGTCTTTCCAAAGATTAGTTCCGATAATATCCCAACACTTTTGATAGAAGAAGGCCTGAAATCCATCCGGTCTTGGAGAGCTATCCGGATTCATGTTGAATAATACATATCTGACTTCTTCCAAAGATATGGGTGAGTTTAATGCTTTATTATCTTCTATATAAATCACTTTTGGTATAGTTTCCAACATTTTTGCTTGAGCTATCATGTTCAAGCTTGTAAAATTATTTAATAAATTATTAAAATGAACTTCAAAAATCTTTGATACACTATCAGGATTTTTAGTGATAGTTCCTGAAGCATTTTTAAGTTTAATAATTTTTCTTTTAACTCTATTGTTTAGCATGCTATTATGAAAATTTTGTGTTACAATCTCCCTCTTCTATCCATTTTTCTCTTGATTTTTGCCTCCAAAAGACTTCTTCCTTTGCTAGAATGTTTTCTTATTTAGTAAAGAGTTCTTTTTCTAGAAAGAAGTTTTCATTATTCATACTTTCTTTAATTACTTCTGTGTTTAATTTTAAAAAACTTTCTTCTATGTTTAGTTTTTCTTTAAATATATTGTTGGAATGTTCTTTGTTCCACTTCAGTATATATTTCTTAAGAGTTTTCATCTTAGATACAAATATATACATTTTGGAACCTTTAAAATTGCCTTGATTCCATTGTTCTCTAATGAGATTAATATAATTTTTGTCTAAAAACCATTTTTTTTCACATTTAAAAGGATTTTTGACAGGTTTGTGAGGTTAAAAAATTCAATCATGACTAGATAGTGATCCAATCATTAGTACAAAAATAAAAATATGTGACTAAATAAACTTCTAATAATACTAAATAACTTAATGAATTTTAATTAAATGAAGAAGCAACATCTCTTGCAATCAACCATGTCTCTAATATCATTGAAGAATTAGAACTAGACAATAAGAAGGAAGAAAAATAAATTGATCAAACATTGATTAATAATAGTAACAAGAATAATTTAGGTATAGCTCAATATATTAAAGGTTTAAATACACCAAATTATGGAATTACCCTCAAGAAAAGAGGACAAAAATCCACATTAGAACTCATAAAGAGGGACGGTGACACAAAAAACCAGGTCAAAATCTCAAACATGCTTAATGTAGGGAAGGGGAAGTTCCCTTCTACACAATCATTAGGCTCATTAAAATGGAATGTTAGGGGTTTGAACATCCCTAAAAAAGATGGTTTGGTAAAATGTTATCTTAATAATTTAAGATTGAACATTCTTTTAATCCAAAAAACTAAACTTTATAGAGATGAACTAATAAATCTAGGTAAGAGGTTGGGTATTAGACAACTGGAAGGAGTACATACTAATACTTATTTTGGTAGTTTAACCATGATTTGGGATCCCAAGAGAATAAATTTATAAGTTAATAAGAAAACTCATGGGTGGTTGGGTAAGAAGCATCCAAAGAAAATTATGATTTTACCTTATAAACATTTATGGCTCTATTACTGCAATAGGGAAAGAAAAAATTTGAGATGAGATAAGCAATTTAATATCTCAGGATGATAATTTTTTCTATGTAATCAGAGGATATATTAAGTCTATAAGAAAGCTCTTTGAAAAGAGAGGTGGGGTATAATATGTATCCCAATCCATGTTTGATTTTAATAAATAGATATTAATCAATAACCTTATTCATATTCCCATTAATAATGGTACATACACATGGAACAATTAATGGTTTGGCTAATATAATATTGCTGAGAAATTAGACAGATTCATTTTCTATGGAAATCAATCATCTTTTGTTACCAAATAATCTCCTCTTTCGACTCTATCTCAAGATCATACCACTTCCCTCTTCCTCTAAAAATCCTTGAAGAATCTAGACCTAGGAGCTTCTTGAAATTCAAAAATATGTGGTTTCTTGATGATAGTTTCATGTGATTATTAGAGAATTGGTCACTAGAAAATTCTGTAATGTATTATTTTGTTTCAAAACTCAAAGATATAAAAACCAAAACCTTAGACTAGAATAAGCATCACTTTAAAAATATTTTTGAAGAAAAAGATAAAATTGAAACTGAGATCCACAACCTTAATGAAGAACTTTTTTGAGAGGGTATGAACAATAATGGGTACTTAAAGAAAATGAACTTTTAAGCAAACAAGAGATGATATTACTAAAAGAGGAAATACATTGGAAAACAAAATCTAGGAAGGGCTGGTTATTTGAAGGTGATAATATTTTTCCCATAATAGTACAAAAATAATAAGTACATTAACATAATTACTAAAATTAAAAACCATCAAGGTATATATCTTGATGATCCAAAGGAGATAACTAAGGAAGTTGTGGTTTTCTTCCAAGATACTCTAAATAATTGGGATTCTTTGGATTTAGATTCTCAAAATCAATTCACCAAGCATATCCCTAAAATTGTTATCCCTGAGGATAATATAATTTTGAACCAACCCTTTTCTAAGGAAGAAACCAAAACTACATTATATCAAATGAAGTATGACAAGGCTCCTAGTCCGGATGGCTTTCCCCTAGTTTCTTCCAAATATGATGACATTTCCTAGTTTTAGATATGTGGGAATCTACTGAGAAAACTAGGAAATCTAGAAATATCCTCAAATAAATTGATACACCTTTTGACCCTAATCCACAAAAAAATAACACAAAAGAATTTAGCGACTTTAGACCTATTGCACCTTGCAATACTTTATGTAAAATCATGTATAAAGAAATGACCAACATAATTAAAATTATTCTGCCCAACATTATTTCTAAGGAACAAATAGGTTTTGTTCCTAATAGATATGCTTTTGTTGACATCATTATAATCCAGGAAATAATTCACTTGATTTTACAAAATAAGAAACTATTGTTGCAAAAGTTTGTACCCTTTCCTAAAGTTTGACCTAAAGGCAACCTTGTGAAACATGGAAACAATCTCCAAGCTATGGGAATTGAACTATGAGATTGATTCTTTGAAGAAAGCTGAATTTCTTACTATTAGGATGCACCTAACTATTCTTTGAAGGAAAAGGGAGAAGGAAATGCATTAAATCAAACTACCTAGTCTAATCTAGATGGTTTATACAACAAACATTATGTTCTATCTTATCTCTGCCTAGAACTGCATAGTTCATCAATATAATTCCAAAGTACATAGATTCAATCTTTGCTTTAACTCAATAATCACATATAGATCAGAAACCAATGGAATGTTATAAGGAAGGAACATCACTCTATATCATTCAAAGGAAAAGTGGATACAACATACTACTTGAAGAATGAAAGAAATATATTAACAGAAGCAAAGAAGGTTTTGCACATGTATTAGAGGAAGAAAGAGGTACAACAGAGAAATATATTCACTCAAAGCAAAAGGAATTTATAGTAGTAGAGTATGAAATGCAATTGATACATAATTAGAGAAGAGACCGACACTTGAAAGAGTTAAATTTTTTTCCTTTATAGCTTAGGCATAACTAAGAATATTTCAATTGAAATCCTAAAACTCAACCACTATCTTCAAATTGTAGAGAATAATAACTCTTGATCCGAGGAAGATTTCGTTGGGTGCATGTCCATATGCAAAAAATCTGATCTTTATGTGCAATCTCAGGCCTTGAAGAGATGAAAATGGTGGCCATAACTACTTTGACCAGTAGATGGATTACCATGGTGGCAGTAGAACAAAATTTGTATTTATCAGGCATCGAGAACACCAAAAGGTGGTTACATGCGATCAAAGGGTTTGTTCATGTAATGCCCACCCATAGTTTTCTTTATATTATATATGTTGAAATCTTTTGGCTATTTCATGCACGTGTTAGTTTCAGAGATATATGGTATGATGTTATTTCACTACTTGAAAATATCATTTATGATTACATAGTTGCTTATATTTCATGTGTTGTATAATGATTATGATTACTTACGTGTTAATGTTGCTTTAATGATTCTTAGTTAGTAAATATGATTGTTTTCATCATAACAATGTTAGATGATATTTCTTTAATGATGATTGTTTTACATTCATAGTAATGCATTGTTATATCTAAGCATTTGATGAGTTGACTCGTGATTCATTATTGTACTTACCCTATACTTGCATGCGTATGGTGTGCGTGTCTATTCTATTTTTATGTTTGACATGTCTAATCTGGTTAAGGGAGGGAGTCCTAGTCACTTGCTAGTCAGGATCTACCCAATGTACCATTCTCTGTCATTGCTTGTCTAGTTTATATATATATATATATATATATATATATATATATATATATATATATATATATATATATATATATATATATATGTACATGCTCATCTTTTATGTAGGTTGCAAGAATTAGGCATCAACTTCCTTAAATTGCTAGGATGAGCATTCCCTATCACAATAACTCAATGGTAAGAATGGGAAGATAATGATTAGGTCCAATCCCAGCCATAGCCTAAACACTTGTCTTGCAAGGAGGACTTGTATTTGAATCTGTACCCCTTTTTAAACCCCAAGTTTGTCTTTGTGTGTGTTGTTTGAGTTTGGATTTTTAATAGTTTTACTTATGTGGATTTGACTATGTTATGTATTTGGCAAAATGTTTAATTATGATATGTAGACGAATCGCATAATATTAGAATTATTAAATATTATTTACATAAAAAGAAGAATTATAATATTAGGATATTTAATTAATTGAAAAATTAAATTAATTAAGTATTTATTTTTTATTTATTTAAAAGACTTGATTTAAAAAGTCTAAATATGAAAGTTGAAGAAAAGGATAAATTAAAATATTAAAGACTAAATATTGATTTATCATGAATATTTAATCAATGATAATAAAATTAGAGTTGCACATAATTGATGAATTTAATTCGACAAAAAGAGGGGTAAAAATTTATTAAGACAGAAAGGAATACAACAAGGAGAGCTCAACAAGGAGCTTGATCCTGAGCAACAAGATCATCAAATTCTTGCACCATCTCAAAGGACAGTTGCCTCCTATCCCTAATATTCCAACCCGGATCATGACTAGAAGCCCATTTGGCTAAATAATCAGCAGTTCTATTCCATTCACGAGGAATATACGTGAACCTAATGAACTGAAAAGAGGAAGAGAAGAAAAGAATCTTCTTAACAACAGTGGCCAGCTGCCAACTAACATCCTCAAGCTCTTGCAAAGAAAGCATGTTCACCACCACCTGTGAATCAGACTCACAGATAATCTTACTCCATCCCCACAAGAAACACTGTTCCATAGCATATAAAATAGCCTGAGCTTCCATGAGATTGTTAGTATAATCACCCTTATGAACTGAGAAGAAAAATTTAACATCCCTAGAACTACAACGAGCCACTCCGCCAATACCAGCCGGACCAGGATTCCCACGGGAAGAACCATTAGTGTTAATTTTCAGAACTCCACAGGGAGGAGGAGTCCAATGCCCATCCCGGTTAACCTAACCCTTCCTCTAATGGTGAAGCTGCCTGGACATAGAAGGACACCTATAAGCTGCAGCCCCATCCTGCAGATGAAAATTGAGGCGATTACAGATAGCAAGATCAACCGGATCCATACCCCCATCAAGCTCACACTTCACAAGAATATTTTCCTGAAGAGAATGTGATATTTTCCACCAAAGATGCAAAACACCAAGCCAAACATCTTGGAATATGCAACGATTCCTCTCCAACTAGATATGCCAAAGCATGAAAGATGGGCCAGCAATCCAAGCAGCATGGAGAGAAGAAGACTTGGAGGGAGCACTACCCAAGTAAGCCCAGAACTCAGGCAAAGAGGAAGCATGCCGACAAGAGCAACCCCAAGCACTCCACCAAAGGTGCCATATCTATGTAGAATAGGAGCAATGGAAGAACAGATGGGAGACAAAATCCTCTCCATTACCACACAAAACACAATAAGAGGGGCCCTAAAATCGACATTTACAAAGATTATCCCAGGTAAGACAACGGTTGTGAGCCACTAGCCACATGAAAAAATTGCACTTTGACCAAGAAACTTTATTCCAAACTTGCTTCCACCAAGGGACCTCAGCATCCCCAAATAATTGTCTAGTTATCTCCTGATATCCAGAAGAGACATGATATTTACCAGACAAGGTACCACCCCAAGCCAAAACATCTAGACCAAGCAAAGAAGAACACTCTCTAGAGGCCAAAATTTGAGAAAGCTCCTGATGATCCATGTCTGTACCTCCAGGAGGCCAATCAAAAGAATGCTTCCATCTGTAACCAACAACAGGTCCCAATTGATAAGGAGTCTTGTAATGAGGCACTTTATCCCATCCAGTGGCAAGAAAAGAGTCACAAAGAGGCTGAAGATGAGGGTATATGGATAAAATGAAAGGGAATCCATCCCGAGCATCAGACCAAAACAAAGCCTGAGAACCTCTTTTACATATCCAGAACAGACCCCTCTTTACCAACATCGCACCTGTCTTCAAAGTATGCCAAACCATTGAGCCACGACCTTCAAGAGGAAGTGCAGAAACACAACAAGGATCAGCACCATGAAAATATTTATGAGTGATAATACGAGCCCAAAGTTGATGTTGTCCAGAGCACCATCACCAATAAATTTTAGCAGCCAAAGCTTGACTACTCAATAGAGCAGATCAAAGACCAAGACCATCCTCCTTTTTAGGCCTACAAATAGTTGCCCAATTAACCAAGCTCCATTTAGTACTACGCAAATTAACACTCCAAAGGAATTGTTGAGAAAGAGCATCAAACTCCTTGAGAAAGTAAATAGGTGCAGCGTGAACCATGCTTCTATAAGTAGGAAGAGCTTGGATAACATCTTGAAGAAGAGTAACCCGGGCAGCAGTAGAAAGCCATCTATGAGTCTAATGATTTACCTTATCCTGAAGCTTGGTAATCAAATTTTTCCAGAAGAGATGTGGCTACCTAGAAACAACAATAAGAATGCCAAGATAAGTCAAAGGAAGTGATCCTATCTGAAACCGTAGGATACCAACAATCCTGTGCTGAATAGAATCAGGAGTGTTAAAAAAGTAAATGGAAGATTTGTGCTCATTAACTTTCTGGCCTGAAGCTGCCAAATAAATGTCCAAAGCATGTCAAAAGGCTTCAGCTTCCTTGATCCTAGCAAGACCAGCAAGAGCAAAATCATCAAAAAATTGAAGATGGGAAAGAGAAGGTAAGCCATTACCCCACCGCCAGCCTTGAATAGAATTCTGGGACACCTGATGCTTAATGAATCTGCTCAAGCCTTTAGCCATGATGATGAATAGATATGGGGAGAGAGGATCACCCTGGCGGAGGCCTCTAGAACCACCAAATGGTTGAGAAGGTTGACCATTAATAAGAACAGAAAAAGAGGTAGAAGTAACACAACTCATAATCCAACTCACCCAGTCAGAGCTAAATCCAAAAGAAAGAAGAATACTCCTTAGGAAGCTCCATTTAACTCTATCGTAGGCCTTAGCCATATCCAGCTTAACAAACATGTCTCTCTCCCTTGAAGTAGCCATAGAGTGAATAACCTCAGTAGCAATAACCACCCCATCCAAAATTTGTCTGCCAGCAACAAAACCACCTTGTTCTTCTGAGATAATAATGGGAAGCCACCTTTTCAGTCTCTCAGCAATCAACTTAGTAATAACTTTGTAAACCACATTACATAAGGAAATTGGTCTAAAAAACTCCAATTGATTAGCACCCTCTCTCTTAGGAATAAGAGTCAAGAATGTAGAGTTCAAATCTCGAAGCATCTGCTTGCTAGCATAGGATTCTTTAACCACCTCCAACAAATCATGATTAATGATGTCCCAAAATTCCTGAAAGAATTCAACTGGAAAGCCATCAGGACCAGGAGCCTTCCCCTTAGGCATGCCAAAGACCACCTCCTCTAGCTCTTCCAAAGAGATAGGATGCATGAGATAATCATTCATTTCCTGAGTGATAAGGGAAGGAATACAGGACAAAATAAGATTTTCTTCATTATTAGCAGGAGGAGAGTCCTTAGAGAAGAGGGTAGAGAAGTACCAAATAGCCTCCTAGAACAAAGCTGGCAAGGAATTCAGTTGGATACCTTGAGAATTAACCAAAGAAGAGATAGTGCTCTGATTTCGGCGAGATTGCACTATTTTATGGAAAAAGGCAGTGTTTCGATCACCTTCCTGGAGCCAATCAACTCTAGCCTTTTGCTTCCAAATTTTTTTTTCTTGAAGTTCCCATTCTTCTAGAGCTCTAGAAGCAAGGGATTCAGCCTTGCCAAGATCCTTTGAGAAACCTCGATCTCTAATCTCCCTTGTGATGACATCAAGATCTTCTTGAGCAAGCCTCTTCATAAAGTGAAGGTTCCCAAAGCATTCCCTATTCCATATCTTGAGCTGCCTTTTAACATATTGAAGCCTTTTAGAAAATGAGAACATTGCAGTACCATATGCAGGAATGAATTTAATTATTATTAATGATTAAACTAATTATATGCAATCAAATTGTACATTAGTTAATAAAATCAAAATAAGATTTTTGAGTAGGGAATAAATTATTTAATTTAAAAGAAAGGATATTTATTTAGTTTATTATAAAAGATAAATCTATTTTGTGAAAAGAAAGTAAACAAATAAGGAATATGTATTTATTTAATATTAAAAGAAAGTAGAAAATAGTAGAAATTATGTATTTCTTTTATTAAAATAAATAAATAAAGTGATTAAAAAAAGAAAAAAGAAAACAAAAGAAACTATTATTTTATTTTAGTTGAGTTACTTTCTTTTGTAAGTTTACTTATTTTAGAAATCTTATTTTTAGTAGTTTTATTTATTTATTATTTATTAAGAGGTCATTTGGTCTTTTTGGGGGACGAGATTTTTGGAGAACAATAAGATAATTTAGAATAGAGATTTTAGGAGACAAGTTACAGGTTATACATTGTTATTATTGTTTTGTACAGACATAATTAAGGATTGATTATCATGCTAAAACAAGGCCTATTTGAGCTTATTTTTTAATTAGAGACACATGAACAATTACTTATAAATTTTACAAAATACATATATATGAAAATTTCTTCATTGTGATTATAAATAATTCTATTATGAATGCTTTTCTTGATTTTCATGAAGATCCAACAGTTCAAACAAAAGTTATGTTCTTTCTTCTAAACTGGTAACCTTCAAATTTGAATTGTGTTGCTAGGAAGATTCATATTTTACACCATGCAAATGAACTTTTCTTTAAGACTGGTAATAACAAAGAATATGTGAAATTAAATTATCTTTCCATCGATATAGGTTTTAGATCTTTACCATTCCATATGAAATTATAACATTTAAAATACTAGCTAAATTACATAGAGAAAATGCATAAAAACTCAATGCTATGAACTTTGAAAATGTTTTATCTTTATTTTAAATATTATTGATTTAACATATAAAATATTTAATTTTAAACTCATTAGATAATTAACAAACTGAATTTATGTAAATTTTTATAACCTTTATATAATCAAACAAAACTTTTGAAAATAGTCTAGTCTAAATCATTTGATAGAACCTTGAATTATTTGGTGTGTGTCTAATTGAGGTTTTGTGGTATTTTTTTTTGTGATGGGTTTTGGAAATTTTAATGTGGTGTTTTATTTTGTGATGGATTTTATGTGAACTATTTAGCTAGCCAAACTAGGATGTGCACCAGTGACGTATTTTAAGATTTCTTTTATGATGGTTATTTGAGTTATTTGACTAGATGTCAGGATGCACTTTATGATTCAAAATTTAGGGCTTATGTTTATGAGATTTATTTGGTGAGCAAATGTGATGACTTGGGCTTTGAGAACCAAAATATATTTTTAGGTTCCCTATTAAGGAACCAAGTTCTATCACTATTAGTGTTGTGGTTTGGGACAGAATTGTGGTTTATGTGCTTAGGGGAGTTTGTCTAGGTACATGTCTTTGGGAGTGGCTTGCAATAGGGGTCTAGGACCCAAAGTGGTTAGTACTAGGGTAACCTATTGTAAGTTGTGTAATAAGTGATAACATAGTAATTAAAATTATATCTCACCTAACCCTTTTTCCTTGAGATACATTAGAAAGATAAGTTAGAGATGTGCCTTGATCATGCCTTGAGTACTTGTATAGGCTAAGGATGGGAATGAGATGATACCTAGTGAGAGGTATGACTAGTTTTCCTCATCTTCATGAGAGCTTATTTTGGTTTTTCATGTGTCATGTTGAGGGTCCGAGGTCCAAAGTGACCAATCTAGGGTAATTCAATGCTTGAGAGTCCAGAATCTAATGATAGACTAGTCCAAGGTAACTCAAGTAGTTTGACCATATGATGACACTCCCTAGTATGTAGCCTAAGTCTCCTCCATGTATTTTCTATTTTCCTCTAGTGGTGTAGTTATTGGTGTTCTTCTTATTTTTGGATGTATTTATTGTTGGTGTTTACTTTCATTGATGATGATTGGTGATTCATGGTGATTGTGCTTTTGACATTTGTCTTTTGATTTGAGGTGCATATCTTTTCTGGAATTTTTCTCATGATTTTGGTACTCAATATATATACTTTCTATATGTATGTTGACTTGGTATGTGGTGTTGGTATTGGACGAATGTTCTTTCAACTTTGGTTATCTTTTCTTCTTGAGTAGTTTGTGTTACCCTTGAGGTAGATTTGGCTATTAGGATTCATTTCCTAGGAATGTTTTATGGTTTGATTAGTTGTATGCGGATCGTTCATTATCTTCCCTACATGGTGGGAGTGGGAGCCTGACTAGAAAATCACACAGTTGGGAGGTAGTGTCTTCTTACCATTTGGGCCCCCCTTAGACTTACACATGTTGGATGTTCGTTGTAGCAGTTGTACCTTTATCATTCTTATTCCTATCTTGGAGACTTCTATTCCTTTTATGTATGTATGTTATCATATATTTTGATGTATTTTATATATTCTTACATACCCTATGACATGTGTGGTGGATGTACTTTAATTGTATTAGTTATATTTATGTGTTGGGTTATGAGATGTTGTATCTATTATTTCCTTATGATCATGAACATTGTATTTAAGACTTAAATAATTAATAAAACTTTCGTAAATGTGAATCAACGCAAAGGAACCCTTTAGGAATGAAATTCATATTGTAATTGCATTTTTCTAAATGTTGTATATGAGTATATTGCTTTCATGTTGTTACTTTGATGTTGTATAAACTTTAGAAAGGAAAAAGAATAGTTTAGTAAACATTGTAATATGTTAGGTTTATTTCTCTTAGTTCTTGAGTGGGGTGTTACAATTTGTTTAAAACAACACCAAGTCAACTATGTCATCAAATCAATTGAACTCAACCATTAACCTTGCCACAGAGGCTTATAACTTTGAAGCATTTTGCCAGATCATCCTTCTTTCTAACTACCATGTCAAGCCTATGATGATGTGCTTGCTTTGTCACTGATTGGAAACCTAATTTCTTCATTGACTGCATGGCTTTACAAAATTGTGACTTCTTCATTCTAAGATTTATCATTACTTCACAACTATCCATCACTTCAGTTCACTAACCACTGCAACCTAGTGATGACCATGAAACTAGTTCTTCTTGCATCTTTACAATATTTTAGAACTTAACATTTCCATACCTTGTGATGTTGCGAAGACCTTTATTCTAACCTCATTGCAACTTCACGACCGCTAGACACAAAGCTTGTTTGAATCATGCAATGTTGCAAATACTGTTCTAACTAGCTGCCACCTTTCTTTGCAGCTTCACAACCAAAGAACTTAATTGTACATGAAACCTTGCAATGGTGCAATCAAAGCATTTTACTAATTTGCAACATAAACTAGAAGTTAGCATTAACTCCATGCCATGCTATGACTACTTAGACCTTAACCGTCTTGATTACTCCTTCACACATTCACAACTTAACTTTCACTTCAAACTAAACCCTTGGGATGATGCTATCATCATTTCTTTTAACTATCAGATGCTCTTTGTATTTTCTCAACTTAAAATCATTACTCCTAGCTTAACTGTGTGATGCTACAATGATTGTCAACTTGAATACTTTTTTCATTTGTCACTACTTTGCAACCTAAAATGTGTTCAATGCTTTCTCACTTGCAATGTTGTGATAACCATTTAAGGTTAACTATTTCATGCCATCACAACCTCACAACTTGGATCCTTAACTCATTACTTAACCCTGCAAAGCTGTGACAACATGCTTTCACTACTTTTCCACCTTAACCCAGGTTACTCTTAACAATTTATGATGATGCAATAACCATTTACCTTAACTACTGTCATCTTTTGCACCTTCACAACTTAGAAACTAGAGTTTATCTGACTGCTTGCGATCATGCGATGGTTCAAAAATTTGACTACCTTTACCTTTTTGGCAAATAGGACATGTGTCATCTTGTCACTTTCTCTCTTTAGCTATCCTTCATTCATCTTTGAAAACCAAGAATACGACAACCATCAATCTAACAAGATCTGATGGTTCATATATAATGAAGATCCTTTATCATAGTAAGAAACTCCAACCAACTTGAGCATGCCATCAGGACAACTTGTTCAGACACATTCTTTTTGTGGCCCACACTTGAGTCTGGTCCCACTATGTCCACATGTCGAACACTTATTTTCTCACTTTGGCTATCTTTTGCACAACTTCAGAAAGCGAGAATACGATAGGTGTTGATCTACTTCCAAATCAATGGTCGTGATTAATCATGGGCTTTTGAGACATTTCTTCCTTTGATCCATTAAGACCTCCCGAAATGTTGATACCTGTGAAATGCTACATCACCACCATTGGGTCCCTCTCTTAACTCCTTACAATGCAATGAAAAACTTGAATCTTGACTAAAGCTGTTGACTTTTGTACCTTCACAACTTAAAACATTTAGCCAGAAACGTGCTATGATCATGCAATTTCCATTAAATATCTCCTTTGTGACCTTAACTTAATAGTCAGCCCTAATAGCTGCAAAGCCACGATGACTGTTAACTTGTCTATTTCGCATCCTTGCATCCCTTACAACAATTAGATCACAAACTAGAGCGACAAGGTGATTGAGAGATTTTCACACCATCACAACTTGAAATACTCATAAAGATATTGACATATAATATGAAGAATTTAAAAACTTAGGAATATAAAAGAAAAGAACATATAAACAAAGTTTTTATGTATCCCTTTTAATGCTTGCATGGCATTTTATGAATAATTCATCAAAACGTGGGACATGACTATCTTTGGGGCATTTCATGAGGATGACAACATTGGAACAAAAGGTGGGCGGGGGGGGGGTGGTTAAAATGGCTAACATTTCTGGTGACTCAAAGGGGATGCTTTCATGATAAGCATAAGATCAGCGACATTAAGCAATCCATTGGGCTATATAGTCACAAAAAATGAGCCTTGCTATGCAAACAACTAGAAAAATTGCAACCTCTACGACTAGAAAAATTTGAAACTTGTTATTTCATAGAGAAATAGCCTATGCTCATGCACTTCTTGGAAAGGAGAAAACTCCTAATCTACCATTTACAAAAAAATATAGAGATGGAAGGTCAAAAAAACCCATTAACTAGTTTGTTAAAGTAGTTGCCCTTCCTCACGAGCTGATTTTTTCTTTCATACATTTGGGAAACTAAAAATAGAAGCAAACATGACATGCATGCTGTTGCAACTTGAAGCACCTTCCCAATGTTGAAAAAAATGAAGCTTTCCAACACTAGGACACCTTGCTCTTGGGAAAGATCAAGTTGCTCCTTCTGGTGAAAATATTCTTCATGCTTTGAGATAAGAATGATGGAGGGAAACTTGGTGTTTTGTTGCAAAGCCAGGTACCTAATAGGGAATCTTTTTGATAGTGTAGGGTCAAAGGAATCATTATTGACCACTTGGTTGTGCTTTGAAACATTTGGATCCTCTTGGCTGGCAGGGGCTGGCTCTAATGGTATGGATGATAGTATGTTCTCCACTAGCCCATGTGAATCCTTGCAAGAAAGGGGCGAAATTTCTTGCACTTGTATAGGCTCTTGTGATGTGGGAGGGAGGGATGGTTGTTTCTCTTTTTTCTCTAATGTAGCACTTAGCGTGTTCATCAACCTTTCTTGTAGTTCCCTCTCACATCGTTCCTTTTGTGTAGCCAAATCCCTTGCAAGAATTTCTTCATTCTCTTGTTGTTAGGTCTCTAGCCTCTTTGCAAACTCTTCCTCAAGATTCCTTGAGAGATTTACCTCAAGCTTTCTTGAAAGCTCTGCCTCAACATGTACTCATTGTGCTTCTAGCTGCTACAACAAGGTTTCTCCCTCTGGAGTGTTTGACAGTTCATGAGCATCAAATGATACCTCTTGAACTTAGGGTAGAAAAGCAAGGCCTCATCTTCCACCATATCATGGGAGACCTCCTATTACAACACATGGTCTAGATTTTGTTCCTTTTGCAGCAGGCCTTCAGGTTTAACCCTAGGCTCAAAGGAAAAATTTTGTTCTTTAAGAATAAGAAAAACCTCATTCTCAGTTTTCTCTTTCTTATCCATCCTCGGAAGTAGCTCAACATCAAGCTGAGGAGCCCCAGGCTCATGATCATTGCATCAAGGAATAGAAATTTGGGGAGGATCACTCCTTTTGAAGCTAGCAAAATTGCATTTGGGTGACTCTTCTTTAGATGGATTTGATAATGTTTCTTATGAGTGGGCCTTTGGCTCTTGTGTCTTGTTTTGCAGAATAGGAGGGCTACTTTGTCTGAAGCTAGAAAATTTTCTCCTTGGAGGCTCTTGTACTTCTACTCCTTACACTTGAGAAAGCTTGAACCTTATCTCTTCTTCTACAATAGCCAATCTTCTTGAAAGATCCTCCTCAAATTACCTTTGTCTTAACTCTTCCTCCTGTTGTTGGAGATAAGTATGGTATGCTATCTCCTCCTACTGCCTCTCAATCTCTTATTTCTTTGCAATCTCATCAAGCCGCTTATCCCATGCCAATAACTACCCGTCATTTTCATCCATTTGGATTTTGAAGGCCATTGTTTGCTCATGAAGCCTCAGGTTTACCTTCTCAAATTGTTCCTTTAATTTTAAGTCAATCCTCTCTTGGAAGTCCAACATCATATCTTTAAGCTCTTTATATGGGGATGTTGGGATTGGTGGAGTAGGGGTATGGGGATAGGAATAACCTTGAGCATACTGTCTCTAACCAGCTTGGGGTTGAGATTAAAATTGGTCATGTGAGGGCTGAGGAATAACATTATTATGATATGGGGGGACTAGTAGTTATTTCTATGAAATGGGTCCATGGTTAGAATTTCATAAAAAATGCATTTTCATAGAAAATTGAGAATCACAAAATGATCAAGAATGATCTTTATATACTAGCACTACTTCATCTTGAAACCAATAGATGCATGGAGTCTCCATGGTGTTGAATGAATGCCTCCAAAGGCTGATTATACTGAGAAAAACACCCAATTTCTTAGTGAATGGATATTCAAATTGGCTAACCAATGGACTTATGAATTTGAATCCATCCCATTAGGTGTGCCCAAAACTATTGTCACAAAATTTTGCACCCTTGCTTGAAGTTTGACCTAAAAGCAACCTTGTGAAATATAGAAACAATATTGAAGTTGTGAGACTTGAACTATGAGATTGAGTCTCTAGAGAAGGCCAAATTCCTTATTATCAAGATGTACCTAACTAATCTTTGAAGGAAAAGGGAGAAGGAAATGCATGAAATGAAACTACCTAGTCTAATCTAGAGGGGTGATACACCAAATAGTATGTTCAGTCTTATCTCTACCTAGAACTACATAGTTCATCAATATGATTCCAAAGTACAAAGATTCAATCTTTGCTTTAACTCAATAATCACATATAGATAAAAAACCAATGGAATGTTATAAGGAAGGAACTTCACTCTATATCATTCAAAGGAAAAGTGGACACACCATACAAATTGAAGAACAAAAGTAATACATTAATAGAAGATAAGAAGGTTTTGCACATGTATTAATGGAAGAAAGAGGTACAATAAAGGAATATATTCACTCAGAGAAAAAGGAAATTACAAGAGCAAAGTATGCAATATAGCTAGTACAGAATCAGAGAAGAGACCAACACTTGAAAGAGTTACAAAATTTGCCTTTTATAACTTAGGCATAACTAAGAAGATTTCAACTAAAACCCTAAAACTCAACCACTATCTTCAAGTTGTAGAGAACAATAACTACTGATCAGAGGAAGATCTGATTGAGTGCACGTCCATATGTAGAAAATATGATCTTTACATTAAAAATCAAACCTTGAAGAGACATAAATGATGGCCATAACTAATCTGACTAGTAGATGGATTACCATGGCGACAGTAGAATGAAATTTGCATTTATCAAGTCTTAATAACACCAAAAGGTTGTTGTAGGTGATCAAAGGATTTTTTCACCACCAATGGGCCACTTTGATAGTGTTTACAATAATGTGAGGTTAGTTGTGTCATCAAATCAATTGAACTCAACCGTCAACCTCACCATGTGGCCTTATAACTTTGAAGTGTTCCACCAGATCATCCTACTTTTCTAACTACCATGTCAAGCCTGCAATGATGCACTTTCTCTTTATTGCTTCTTGGAAACCTAATTTATTCATTGATTGCATGGCTATGCAAAGCTACAACCTCTTCATTCTAAGCTTTATCGTTGCTTTGCAACTATCCATCACTTCAAGTCACTAACCACTATGACCCAACGATGACCATGAAACTAAATTCTTACATCTTCATGGTTGTTTAGAACTTAGCATTTCCATCCCTTGCGATGTTGCAAAGACCTTTATTCTAACATCATTGCAACTTCATGACCACTAGACACAAAGCTTATCTAAATCATGTGATGTTTTAAACACTGTTCTGACTAACCACTACCTCTCTTCACAGCTTCACAACCAAATACCTTAACTACATATGAAACCTTATGATAGTGTGATCAATTAATTTCTCTACTTTGCAACTTAAACCAGAGGTTAGCAATTACTCCATGTGATGCTGCGACTACTTAGACCTTAACTTTCTTGATTACTCTTTCACAAATTTTCAACTTAACTTTCACTTCAAATTAAATCCTTGCAATGATGCGATTGTCATTTCTTTTAACTGCCAAATACTCTTCATAGTTTTCCAACTCAATAGTGTTTATCTTGGCTTAACTATGTGATGCTATGATGACTGCCAACTTGATTATTCTTTTATTTGTTGCTACTTTGCAACCTAAAATGTGTTCAATGCTTTCTCACTCGTGATGTTGTGATTTAATAACCCTTTAAGGTTAACTATTTCATGCCATTGCAACCTCACAACTTGAACCCTTAACTCATTACTTAACCCTGCAAAGCTGCAACAAAAGGCTTTCACTTCTTTTCCACCTTAACCCTGGGTTACTCTTAACCATTTGTGATAATTCAATAACCATTTGGCTTAAATATTGCCATCTTTTGTACCTTCACAACATTAAACTGGAGTTTATCTGATCGATGCTTGTGATCATGCGATGGTTCAAAATTTGATTGCCTTTACCTTTTTGGTGATTAGGATACATGTTATCTCATCACTTTCTTATTTTAGCTATCCTTCATGCATCTTTGAAAAGTAAGAATACGATGGTCATCAATCTAACAAGATCTAATAGTTCCTATATAACAAAGATCCTTTATCACAGTTAGAAACTCTAGCCAACCTAAGTGTTCCATTTGGACAACTTATTTTGATGCATTCTTTTTGTAGCCCACACTTGAGTCTAGTCCCACTATGTCCACATGTTGAACACTCACTTTCTCACTTTGGCTATCTTTTACACAACTTTAGAAAGTGAGAATATGACAAGCGTTGGTCTGTTTCTAGATCAACGACCATGATTGATTGCATGCCTTTGAGACATTTCTTCCTTTGATCCATTAAGACCTCCCAGAATTTTGACACCTATCCAATGCTACATCACCACCATCGAGTCCCACTCTTAACTTCTTGCAATGTAATGAAAACCTTGAGTCTTGATTGAAGCTATTGACTTTGGCACCTTCACAACTTAAAACATTTAGCTAGAAACCTATTGTGATCATGCGATTCCTATTGAATCACTCCTTTGTAATCTTAACTTAACAGTTAGCCCTAATAGATGTGAAGTCATGATGAGTGTTATCTTGAATATTTTGCATCCTCGCATCCCTTACAATAGTTAGATCAGAAACTGGCAATTGAAAGGATATTGCACCATCGCAACATGAAATATTCATAAAGATATACAATATGAAGAATTTAAAAACTTAGGGTTATAAAAGAAAAGAATGTATAACCAAATTTTTTATGTATCCATTTTTATGCTTGCATAGCATTTTATGAATAATTCATCAAAGTAAGGGACATGACTATCTTTGGGGTGTTTCATGAGGATGACAACATTGGAACAAAGGGGCGAGGGGGCGGGGGTGTTGTTAAAATGGCTAATTGAAACCTACTATGCTCATCAAACTAGGTATACAATAAGATTATGATAAAGTTGACTGTTGTTTCCTTTACAAATGTCTTGAGGCTTTTGGCTTTTCAAAAATATGGATAAACCTAATTTTTAACTTCATATCCACACCAAAGATTTCCATTTTGTAAATGGTTCATTTGAAGGTTTCTTCAAAGAATCAAGAGGACTTAGACAAGGTGATCCACTATCTTCTTTCCTCTTTGTTACAATCATGATAGAATCCTATGGTACAATGATAAATAAACATCATTCCTTGAATAAAATAAAAAAGGTTAAAGTAACTGAGGGTGTACCAAACACTACTCATCAACACTTTGCAGACAATTCTATTTTAAGAATTGAATCCACTAAGGATGAAGCTTTAAATCACAAAGAAATCCTTCAACAATATATAAAAGCATCAGGCCAATAGGCCAATGAAGATACATCATGAATCTTCTTTTTAAACACTAACTCATCCATAGAAATTGACATTTGTAATAATCTAGATTACAAAAAAGTGTTAGGATAAACCACGGACAGAAATAAAAAACTACATGCAAATATAACCAATAACAGAAAATAATAGAACACACAGAAATGAACACAAAGCACCAAGATTTAACGTGGTTCACCCAATCCCTGGGCTACGTCCACCAAACAGAAAGTTCGATCTTATTACAATCTAGTGATTACAACTTGATTACAATCCGTAATCCCTTACAGCTCAATACCGCCACAAGAACCAATTTCGTATCACCACACATAAAAATACCCAACCCTAAGCCCTTTTTATACAAGTATTAAACTGCTTTAGGGTTATAACATGTCGGCCATATGTCGGCCATAATATGTCGGCTACTTCCCAAAATTTTTTTTTTTGGGGTGATGCCCCGAACCCCACTATTTATGAAGTATGTACAATACTTTCCTGATTAGTCAACACAATCTAACAATCTCCCACTTGGGGACTGATCAAGCTCCACACTAAACAACAATCTCCCACTTGGAGACTAATCCTGTAGCAATACAACTACCGCATGGGGCTCCCACTGGATCAAACCACCCTGGACTCTGCTGTTCTTTTATTCACATTTAGTCTAAAAGACCAACTGAAGCTGAAGAGGAGTTCAACTTCTCCCTTGTTACAACCTTTGTCAACATATCTGCTGGATTTTCATTGGTATGTATCTTCTCTAGCTTTAACTGTCCATCCTCCAAAACTGACCGAATGAAATGGTACCGCAACTATATGTGTTTGGTCTTAGAATGCAGAGCTGAATTATTAGCAAGATGAATGGCACTCTGACTATCTGTGAACAAATAATTATCCTTCTAAGGATGTCCCAATTCTTCTAAGAAGAACTAAAGCTATATCATCTCTTTGGCTGCCTCTGTAGTAGCAACATACTCTGCCTCTGTAGTGGAGAGAGCATTAATCTTCTGTAGCCTAGAAACCCAGCTCACGGCTGCCCCACCAATAGTAAAGACATAACCTGTAGTACTCCGCCTGGTATCAATATCCCCAGCCAAATCTGAGTCAACATAGCCCTGTAAATCAGTAGTAGAGCCCCCAAAGTGTAAACACTTATTGGATGTTCCTCTCAAATATCTGAGAATCCACTTGACAACATTCCAATGCTCAAATCCTAGATGACTCATATACCTGCTAACGACTCCCACTGCATGTGCAATATCTGGCCTAGTGCATACCATAGCATACATCAAACTTCCTATAGCTGAAGCATAGGGTACCTTGGAAATCTTATCCTCCTCTTCCTGTGTCTTGGGACACATCTCCTTAGTCAATTTCAAATGACCAGGTAAAGTTGTGCTGGCAGCTTTAGCATTCTCCATAGAGAAATGTTGCAACACCTTCTCAACATAATCAGCTTGAGATAGCGTCAATATTCTGTTCTTCCTATCTCTGCAAATCTTCATACCAAGGATTTGTTTTGCTGCCCCCAAATCCTTCATAGCAAATGCATGTGCTAATTTCCGTTTCAGCCCCTTAATATGATCCATGTTAGACCCAGCTATAAGCATATCATCAACATATAAACATAAAATAATGTAGCTATCATCATCCAACCTCTTAAAATAAACACAGTAATCTGAATGACACCTATTATATCCATGCTCATGCATAAAACAGTCAAATTTCAGATACCATTGCCGAGGTGCTTGCTTCAAGCCATATAAACTTTTCTTCAATTTGCACACTAAGTTCTCCTTACCTTTGACCTCAAAAATTTGTGGCTGAGCCATATATATTTCTTCATCCAAATCACCATGAAGAAAGGCTATTTTAACATCCATATGCTCTAAATGCAAATCTTCAGTAGCCACAAGACTTAAAACAATACGAATAGAAGTCATTTTAACAACAGGAGAAAATATCTCATCAAAATCAATTCCCTTTTTCTGTGCAAATCCTTTTACAACTAACCTGGCCTTAAATCTTTTCTTACCTCCTTCCTCTTCTTTCAACCTGTAAACCCATTTATTTTGTAAAGCCTTTTTACCTGCAGGAAACTTGCACAAATCCCATGTCTTATTTTTCAGCAAAGAGTCCATTTCATCTTTCATTGTAGACTCCCACTGAATCTTAGTATCCACCTGCACAACTTCATCATAACTTTCAGGTTCACCAGCATTAGTAAGTAAAATAGAATACAAAGAGGGAGAAAACCTTTGTGGAGGTCTAATTGGCCTTGTTGACCGTCTAACATTCACTGGTGTGTGTGGTATTTGTTGTTGCAGTTGTTGCACATCATGAGGAATGGCTGGAACATCAGCTTTTGGAGTATCATCCAGCACTACATAATCATCTTCTTTCTTCTCATGTTGTTGCAACAGATCTTTGTACAACACTTTTTCATTGAATATGACATCCCGAATTCTTATAATTTTATGATTTTCAAAATCCCAAAGCCTATAGCCAAATTCATTAATGCATTATCCAAAAAAGACACATTTCTTTGATTTAGCGTCTAGCTTGGTTCTATTTTCAAAGTCTATATGAGCAAAAGCTTCACAACCGAAGGTCTTGAGAAAAGAATAACTCACCTTCTTACCAGTCCATGCTTCCTCTGGAATACCATAGCCCAAAGGAGTAGAGGGTCCTTTATTAATCAAATATACTGCAGTATTGACAGCCTTCGCCCACATGTGTAAGGGCAACCCAACATGCATCCTCATGCTCCTTGCGCGCTCCATTATAGTCCTGTTCATGCGTTCAGCCACTCCATTTTCCTATGGAGTCCTTGGAACAATTTTTTGTCTACGAATACCATTAGTGGAGCAATAATCTTCAAATTCGTGACTGCAATACTCACCACCATTATCAGATCTGAGACATTTTAATTTCTTACCAGTCTCATTTTCAACCAAGCATTTCCATTTCTTAAAAGTTTGAAATACATCAGATTTCTGTCTAAGGAAATAAACCCATACTTTTCTAGTTGCATCATCAATAAATGTAACATAATAATTAGAGCCACCAAGGGAAGATACCTGAGCCGGTCCCCATACATCTGTATGCACAAGCTCTAATTTCTCCTTTTTTTTTTCCTTCCCAGTCTTTACAAAACTCACTCTCTTTTGTTTTCCATACACACAACTTTCACAGAAATCCATATTCACACATTTTAGACCTGGTAAAACTTTCCTTGAATGAAGTACTTTCATACCTTTCTCACTCATGTGCCCAAGTCTATTGTGCCACAACGCTGTATCAGAATCTACAGCAGCTATTTGTTCTCCCTGCTCAACTGTAGTAATTGTTCCTGAATATTCATTTTTCTTTGAAACAATCAAAGTAGAAGGAACAATATGACCTGTACAAAGATATAAGGTGCCTACTTTTACACCTTTTTCTACTACAAGGGAACCTTTTGAAACCTTCCAATTTTTATCATTAAAAGTAACTACACAACCCTCATCACCGAGTTGCCCTGATGAAATTAAATTCCTACTCAGCTTTGGAACATGTCTTACCTCATGTAGTAGCCAATGATTCCCATTCTGCAACTTAATCTTAATTTTTCCCTTTCCAACAATCTGACAGGGTTCATTATCCCCCAAATAAACAAGCCCAAAATCCCCTTGGACATAATCAATGAAATAACCTCTATGAGGTGTACCATGAAAAGAAGCACCAGAATCTAAAACCTATGAATCATCAACACTCTCTAAAGACAGAAGCAAAGCATCCTCTTCGGATTTGTTACTTACCACATTTGCCTCTTTGTCTCCATCGGATTTATCTCCTTCATTTTTCTTTCGAGTCCAACAATCTTTCTTTTTGTGCCCTGGTTTCCCACAGTACCAGCAATCATTTGGTCCTCTCGATTGAGACCTCCTCCCCTTTGACTTTCCTCTTGATTTCCCACGATTTCCAGAGTTACTTCCTCTTTCAGTCGTTCTGCCCCTGCTTTGTGCATTTAAAGCACTTCCTGATGTAGATCCACCTGAGGATTTTCTACGAGTTTCCTCACTTAAAATAACACCGATCACATCATCATATTTTAGGGTACTAGATCCAAGAACAAAATTACTCACCGCCATTACCAACCCATTCCAGCTTTCAGGCAAAGAACACAAAATCAAGAGAGCCCTAATTTCTTCATCAAAATTGATACCCACAGAAGATAATTGACTAGTAATAGTATTAAAGTCATTTAAATGATCTGCAACAGATCCACCTTCTGCCATTTTCATATTAAATAAACGCTTCATGAGAAATACCTTATTTGAAGCGGAGGGCTTTTCATACAGTGTCACTAGGGTTTTCATCAAATCTTCTGTCATCTTTTCTTTTGTAATATTAAATGCCACCGATGGTGCCAAGCATAACCGAATGCTTCCGAGTGCCTTTCTATCCAAAAGATCCCATTCAGCCTCTGACATAGTTCCCTGATTCTTGGCTTTTCCTTCTAACAGCTTCCATAAATCCTTCTGATATAAATAGTCTTCCATTTGCATCTTCCATAACTGGAAGTTCTGCCCATTAAACCTGTCAACCCTCAACTTACCCTCATCTGGCATTGCTCCCACTCAACTGTGAGACTCCCACTTAACCGTGAGACTTTCCTGCAGAGGATAACTGAAAGACAACCTTGCTCTGATACCACTTGTTAGGATAAACCACAGACAGAAATAAAAAACTACATGCAAATATAACCAATAACAGAAAATAATAGAACACACAGAAATGAACACAAAGCACCAAGATTTAACGTGGTTCACCCAATCCCTGGGCTACGTCCACCAAACAACAAGTCTGATCTTATTACAATCCAGTGATTACAACCTGATTACAATCCGTAATCCCTTACAGCTCAATACCGCCACAAGAACCAATTTCGTATCACCACACATAAAAATACCCAACCCTAAGCCCTTTTTATACAAGTATTAAATTGCTTTAGGGTTATAACATGTTGGCCATATGTCGGCCATAATATGTCGGCTACCATGTCGGCTACTTCCCAATTTTTTTTTTTCCGGGGCGATGCCCCGAACCCCACTATTTATGAAGTATGTACAGTACTTTCTTGATCAGTCACCACAATCTAACAAAAAGGATCCTTTCCTTGTAAATATCTAGGCATCCTAATTGATAAGGATAATAGAGTCTCTAAAGCTTATGATCCCATTCTTAATAAATTTGAACAAAAGATGGATAATTGGAAAGGAAAATGACTTTCAAATGCAGATTGGTTAACTATGGTAAAAATGGTCCTCTCTACATTACCCTTGTATCAAATGCCATGTTTACCTTTATCTATAAAGGGAAAGAATGACATTGAAAAGAAAATGAAAAATTAATTTTGGCAAGGTGTGTCCAATAACAAAAAATTGATTTAATTAGTTTGGATAAAATTTGTAAATCTTTTGAAAATGGTTGTTTGGGAATTAAAAGAATAAAATGGAAAAATTAGGCCATGGAATCCAAACTAATATGGAGGATGTATCAAAACCTAAAAAGTAAGTGGGCTAAGATTGTTTACAATAAATATCTTGATCCCAATGATAGCACAAATATATTCAAAACCCCATATCCACCAAGAGGATCCAAATTGTAGAACTTTATGTTGGAATGCATGAATATTATAATAGAAAAAAATCTCTTGGGACATTAGCTTGGGTAAGAAAGCCCTGTTTTGGGAGGATTCTTTGGGTGGTTATTCCCTGCTTTCCAAAGCTATATCCTTGAATATCAGGACCACTCTCATCAACTTCTGGGGGTTTACTTTGTACAACTATGTGGAATTCCTTGAAGGAGATCCAAGTCTTGGATGGAAATGGAAATCTTTAGAAAATACCCCCTTGAGTAATGACAAGAAACAAGAACTTTCCACCCTTCTAGCCTCTAGAAATATTAACCCAAAAAACTTGGATGACTCACTTGTATGGTTGGGCTCTAAAAGATATATACAAGGTTAAATATTGATACCATTCCCTAGTTAAAAAACAAAATTGGAGCCAAACCGAACTTCCACTCTAGTAATGTTGGGATAAGTTGTGTCTACCTAAAGCATGTATGTTTACATGGGCCACACTTCAACAACATATCCTGACAACATAATGGTTTAAGAAAATATGCTTTGAAGGTCCCTCTAGAGGAATATTGTGTGAGGCACATGAAGAAACTATAGATCATATCCTATTGATTTTCCCTTACACTCAAAGTTGTTGGTTATGGTTACTTAAAAAACTACAATTTTTCATTCCCCTTCGTAACAATCTTTTTGATCTTTTTACAAGCCTACCTTCTCCCTTCAAAAATAATACCTTCTACTCCTTAACCAAAATTCCCTCATCTATTTTAATCGAGGAATTATGGAAGGAACATAATCGTAGGATCTTTAATGAGAAACTAATGGAAACAAATAATATATTAATAAGATAGAAGCAAGCATTGTTGAAGTAACAAATAATAGAGTTAGACAAACAAGATCTTCAAATATAATATATTTTTACAATGGGATAATGAGATCTAAAATAATTGATATGATCTCAATATCCCCCCTCATTATGGTAAAGGAGGAAATAATTCTTCATTGGCTAGAAAAAATTGCATATGGTCCCCACATCAACAAAATTGGTATAAATTAAATTTTGATGGGGCCTACCATGGAAATCTTGGTTCAGCTAGCATTGGATGCAATATTCATAATTTTTTGTGGCAGAATTACTAAGGCTAAAGGGAAGGCCACAAATAACATTACTGAAGTAGAAGCCTAGTTAGAAGGACTAGTCATGTGTAAATCTCTCAGAATAAAAAATCTTGAAAAATTGAAGGAGTTTTAAAAATTGCAATTAATGCCATCAAAATAGGTTCAACCCCTAATTGGTATTTAAATTCTAAATTAGAAAGAACTATGAGCTTTCTAAAATACTTTAACAATATAAGCTACACACATACTTACAAAGAAGGTAACGCTGAAGTTGATAAACTTGCAAAGACAGGAATTGAAGGAATAATATTTTTTGAATTAAATAAGAAAACATCGTCTAAATAAGAAATCTAATAATTTTCATCCTACTAATTAAGATTCTCAAGATTCAAAAGTGTGATAGGAATGATATTATCCATTGCAAAAAATTAAATTTTGTAACTATTATACTTAACCTTTTTAAAAATTTCCACTAAGCCTTTGTATCCTCTGATATTGGATAGTTTTTCCAATAGTTCAACTAAAACAAAAACAAAAACTAGGAAATATAAAGTTTTGAAATTTTCATAGAAGGAATTATTATTCTCACTATTTTAATATAACCTAAAGATATAACACTTTGTCTAGATGTATATTATGAAGTATGTGTAGATACTTAGAGCTTACAACAGGAAGGATTTACATTGATCTACTCTTCACTAGAAATGTATTTGAAAAACAAATACAAAGTGTATTCAATTTAACAAAGGCTTAAATATTGTTGGTGAAAATATTGTTTTCCTCTCGTAAAAGTTAAATAGCTTGCTCTACACCCAAGGAAGGAAACCAATAAAGCTCACAACAGTTGGGTAAACATTTCTTTAACCATTTCCCTTTGAATTTTAATAGGCATAGTTCTCTTTGATAGATTATCAATGAATTTAATTTAACAACATAATAAACACATGCACACACTTTTACTAGAAAGTGCCTAAGGATTTCTCACGTACTCTTGGGTATGGAGGTGAAATACACAATTTTTAGAGATAAAAAGCAACTGAGAAACACAAATTCTTCTCAATATTGAACATAACTTAGGAAAAACTAAGATACTTTAATAACATGAAACAAAATAAAAACTATAGAATGAGGTGTAGCAATTTTAGATAGTAATCAATGTCATAAAAAATTAGCATGACGGTTCATGAATTAACTGCAACTAACTGAGTTCAAACGCAAAGTCTTGAACTATGATATGTATTGATAAATATATAAATGAAAATAATCCCAAAGTTTTAAAAAAACATTCACATATTATCCTTACTTTCCACTGACCACTATTTAAAAAGGCCCAAAGTAATACTACTGTTAAGATTATCTTATCTCTAACTAAAAGCTGACCCTTTCTTAGTTTTATGCCTAAACATATATAGTTTTAAAATATGATAGGAATTCATCAAAACCCAACCATATCAGTTACAAACAGTTACTAAGCGTAAATAGTCAAAACAATTTTTAAAATAAGAAACTAAAAGAACAACCACTTCATAACTAAACTTCTTCACTAAGTGGTTTGTTTTACCAACTTCTAGATCTAGAAAGAGCTCATGAATTCTTGAATTACATGAGAGTCTAGATTCTTTAGGTTAAGAAACTTTGACTTGTAAGCATCTTTTTGCCACCTGAGGTCCTTGATTCTCCTATTTTGCTAGGGCATGAGCTCCCTAATTAAGTACAACATAGATTCCACATTGGCCACTATAGTGAAATCTTGAGGGGTAGGACTATTGCTGTCCTTGATCTTGAACATGGTATCATGGAAAATGTTTTTAAAGGTCTCTGAACCTATGTTTCCATCTTCAAACTATAGAATTCTAGTAGGATTGATTATCTGCATGTCCTTTAGTATCCCTTTATGCATCTCTGTAATCTTACACTCAATCACATGCACATCTTCTATTGTAGTCTTATATAGGGAGTCTTTGCAACACATGTTACTTTTCAAAATGAAAAGCATGCATGGATCTACATCCTTCATGGGGTTTTTAGAGAGGAATTTTATCATACCATATTTTTCTACTTCATGCACCTAGAATACAATTGCCTGACATTGGCTTTGATCCATTTCCCACATAGGAATGAGAGTTTCGACTTCCCCAAGTAGCACCTCTCCCTCTTTGTATGTAGTGGTAAAATCCAAAATGAATATTCCCCCTTCCTTTGCGATAGATCCAACCCACTCGTTTATTACCTCTAAAAATAGTCTCTCCCTTTTCATCTATTTGACTAACTATTGATTGTCGGAGGAGTTGGGGTCAAAAGATTGCAAAACTTGGATTAAGGGAAGTGCACCAAAATCCATTAGGGAATAAATATACTCGTCCATATTGACAATCAATGTTTTTAGTTCCCTCTTATCCTTGCTATCCTTTTTTGATTGGCTCAACATGTGGTCGAATAAGAACTTGAAGGTGTGGTTGCCAATGTCTCTGGCAAGAACCCCCAAATCCATGGTGGTAACCTTAGAATCTTTAGCCTCCACTTCACCTAAACCTTCTTTCTGCCTATAGGTGGCCACTTCTATTACCTTCCCTATGATATGATCCTTGGTCAGACATGCATTGTTCTTTACCTTCTTATTCTTTGGAGTACAAGTGGAATATTTGGTGACTGTGTCTTTGACGGGTATAGACACAGGCTAAAAGCTACATTTCTTATTCAAAGAATTAGATAACCAAGGGGGAATGGTACTTGCAACTATTACCTCTTTATTAGTTCTAGGGGGAGTCATGAAGGTGAACTGAATTACATTCATAGTGCCTATCAATTTTGCATCCATCTCTTGATGACAATGCACAATCTTCTCCTTTGTTTCTCTCTTGATCCATAGGGTTGAGCACTTGAGTTGTATTTTGAGCTAATGATATAGACCTATTTTTGGACTTGGTGTTGGGATGTATCATTAAATTTGGTGGCATTAATTATTTATTTCTCTTAACCATTGAAACAAAACCTGCAATATCAGATGAAAGGGGGATGTCAGAAGTTAAAGATTAAGATATTGCCATTGTGGGTGGGTATGTGCAGGATCATGGTGTGCCATACTTAGTGAAAAATTAACAAATCAGGGTTATTTCAACTTGAAACATAATTTTAAAGTAGTTATGGACTTTATATCAAAAAGTTTTAAGAAAATAATATGTAGGAAATTGAATGTAGTTTCTAAACTACTAGGCCTTATCTGGAGAAAAAAATAATTGATTGATCAAAAGTTTGAATTTTAATGTAGTACTACAAAAATTTTAGGGCAAAAATAAAAAGTAGGTGTATGTCTGACCACCTTAATCAAAATCAAATGATAATATTTTTTTAATATAATTATGGATATAAAAAGTAGACTCATGCCTGGATGTGATGGATATTTTTGGGTATTTTTATTCCAAATAAATAATTAAATATGAATTTTTTACCAATTTTTTTTTTTTTTTTTTTAAATCCTGTGTTTGACCACCTTAACTAATAGAAAATTTTACCAAATTTAATTTTTAAATTTTTTTTCTTATACTAGGCGAAGCATAGAATGTGACGCAACTTTTAGATTTAAAAAATGTTATACCGTTTGAAAGTTATAGCTATTTTTCAATCAGTATGTCAATCAACACTTTACAATAATCTTCATTAAAAATTAACTAATAAATACTTATCAAACTCAGAATTTGATAGCAATTATATCAATAAAATCTTGAGAGTGATATTAAAAAGCCCTTTTCGTTTCATTCAATTTCGATCAAAATAACATTGTCAGATGGCTATCCGAAGTCTAAGTGTCACTGAAACCCTTCTCAAACACATTTTTTGGGTTGACCGAATAGGCTTGGTAAATACCAGGCCTAATCGGATATCCGATTTCAAATCAGATATCTGATCAGGCCCGACAAGTTCACACTCATAATTGGAGGGAAGTTTGAAAATGGAAGTTTTTTTGAATTTTAAATTTGGAGGGAGACAAATTTAAAAGGAAATAAACTTAAGAGGGTAACTTTAGACAGTTTTAGAGGAAAAAATTATTTTGTGAATGTGTGGACATTAAAATTATTATTATTATAATTATTATTACATTATAGTAATATGTATGATTATTATTATTAAATATAATATAGTTCTAAATATAATATAGTGATATATATGATATATATTATTATTAAATATATATAGTAGTATTATATGAGAAAATTATTCTATATAATAATATATATTATTATTATTAAATCTATAATCTAGTAACATATATGATTATTATTGTTATATAATCTAATAATATATTATTATAATATTAAAATGTACAATATAATATAATTATTAAATATAATACTGTCCCTTTGATCCATATGAAAGATTCTAATATGTCCCTAGGGGTCCTAGGACCCCTAGGGATATATGTCATCATGTAATAGGTCGAAGGAGATCATAGGTCACCCTATGACCACCTTCGACCCATATGAAGGATTTTAATGTGTCCCTAGGGGTCCTAGGATCCCTAAGGACATATGTCATCATGTAATGGGTCGAAGGGGGTCATAGGTCACCTATGACCCCCTTCGACCCATATGAAGCATTCTAATATGTCCCTAGGGGTCCTAGAACCCCTAGGGACATATGTCATCATGTAATGGGTCGAAGGGGGTCATAGGTCAACCTATGACCCCCTTCGACCCATATGAAGCATTCTAATATGTCCTAGGGACATATGTTGTCATGTAATGGGTCGAAGGGGGTCATAGGTCACCCTATGACCCCCTTCGACCCATATGAAGTATTCTAATATGTCCCTAGGGGTCCTAGGACCCCTAGGGACATATGTCATCATGTAATGGGTCAAAGGGGGTCATAGGTCACCCTATGACCCTTTTCGACCCATATGAACGATTCTAATATGTCTCTAGGGGTCTTGGGATCCCTAGGCACACATGTCATCATGTAATGGGTCAAAAGGGGTCATAGGTCACCCTATGACCCGCTTCAATCCATGTGAAGGATTCTAATATGTCCCTAGGGGTCCTAGGACCCCTAGGGACATATGCCATCATGTAATGGGTCAAAGGGGGTCATAGGTCAACCTATGACCCCCTTCGAACCATATGAAGGATTCTTATATGTCCCTAGGGGTCCTAGGACCCCTAGGGAAATATGTTGTCATGTAATGGGTCAAAGGGGGTCATAGGTCACCCTATGACCCCCTTCAACCCATATGAAGGATTCTAATATGTCCCTAGGGGTCCTAGGACCCCTAGGGACATATGTCATCATGTAATGGGTTGAAGGGGGTCATAGGTCAACCTATGACCCCCTTTGACCCATATGAAGCATTCTAATATGTCCCTAGCGGTCCTAGGACCCCTAAGGACATATGTAATCATGTAATGGGTTGAAGGGGGTCATAGGTCCCCCTATGAACCCTTTTAACCCATATGAATGATTCTAATATGTCCCTAGGGGTCCTAGGACCCCTAGGGACATATGTTATCATGTAATGGGTCGAAAGGGGTCATAGGTCACCCTATCACCCCCTTCGACCCATATGAAGCATTCTAATATGTCCTTAGGGGTCCTAGGACCCCTAGGGACATATGTCATCATGTAATGGGTCGAAGGGGGTTATAGGTCACCCTATGATCCCTTTCAACCCATATGAAGCATTCTAATATGTCCCTAGGGATCCTAGAACTCTTAGGGACATATGTCATCATGTAATGGGTCGAAGGGGTTCATAGGTCAACCTATGACCCCCTTCGACCCTATGTCCCTAGGGGTCCTAGGACCCCTAGGGACATATGTCATCATGTAATGGGTCAAAGGGTGTCATAGGTCAACCAATGACCTCCTTTGACCCATATGAAGAATTCTAATATGTCCTTAGGGGTCCTAGGACCCCTAGGAAAATATGTCATCATGTAATGGGTCGAAGGGGGTCATAGGTCAACCTATGACCCCCTTTGAACCATATGAAGGATTCTAATATGCCCCTAGGGATCTTAGGACCCGTAGAAAAATATGTCGTCATGTAATGGGTCGAAGGGGGTCATAGGTCACCCTATGACCCCCTTCGACCCATATGAACGATTCTAATATGTCCCTAGGGGTCCTAGGACCCCTAGGGAAATATGTCATCATGTAATGGGTTGAAGGGGGTCATAGGTCACCCTATGACTGCCTTCAACCCATATGAACGATTCTAATATGTCCCTAGGGGTCCTAGGACCCCTAGGGACATATGTCATCATTTAATGGGTCGAAGGGGGTCATAGGTCACCCTATGACCCCCTTCAACTCATATGAATGATTCTAATACTTATGACCCCCTTCGAACCATATGAATGATTCTAAATATGTCGTCATGTAATGGGTTGAAGGTGTGACCTATGACCCCCTTCGACCCATATGAATGATTCTACATATGTCATCATGTAATGGGTTGAAAGATTCTAATATGTTGTTAGGGGTCATAAGACCCCTAGGGACATATGTCATCATGTAATGGGTTGAAGGGGGTCATAGGGTGACCTATGACCCCCTTCGACCCATATGAAGCATTGTAATATGTCCCTAGGGGTCCTAGGACCCTTAGGGACATATGTCATCATGTAATGGGTCAAAGGGGCTCATAGGTCACACTATGACCCCCTTCAACCCATATGAACGATTCTAATATGTCCCTAGGGGTCCTAGGACCCTTAGGGACATATATCATCATGTAATGGGTCATTCTAATATGTCCCTAGGTGTCCTAGGACCCCTGGGGACATATATCGTCATGTAATGGGTTGAAGGGAGTCATAGGTCGACCCATATGAACGATTCTAATATGTCCCTAGGGGTCCTAGGACTCGTAGGGACATATGTTGTCATGTAATAGGTTGAAAGGGGTCATAGGTCAACCTATGACCCCCTTCGACCTATATGAAGGATTCTAATATGTCCCTAGGGGTCCTAGGACCCCTAGGGACATATGTCGTCATGTAATGGGTCGAAGGGGATCATAGAGCCATATAAAGGATCATATGTCATCATGTAATGGGTCGAAGGGGGTCATAGGTCAACCTATGACCCCCTTCGACCCATATGAAGCATTCTAATATGTCCCTAGGGGTCCTAGGACCCCTAGGGACATATATATTAATATATATATTATATTTATGGATTATAATACTAATAACATAATATATTATTATATATTAATAACATAGGTCATAATAATAATAATGTATTATAGATAATAATAATATATATATATATATATATATATATATATATATATATATATATATATATATATATATATATATATAATATTACGTTATTATATTTAATAAAAATAAAAATAATATAATATATTAATATATATTATATTTATAGATTATAATAAGAATAACATAATATATTATTATATATTAATAGATTATATGTTATATCTTTACGTTACATTATTATATATATATATATGTATATATATATATATATATGTATATATACATATATGTATATATATATATACATATATATATATACATATATATATAATATATATATATATATATATATACATATATATATATATACATATATATATATATATATATACATATATATATATATATGTATATATATATATATGTATATATATATATATGTATATATATATATATGTATATATATATATATATATATATATATATATATATATATATATATATATATATATATAGTAATATAACTCAAATAATTGATAACTCACAAACTATAACTCACATATTCATTTTTTCCTCCAAAATATTTTTTGGAGCATATCGGATATCTGATATAACTGGCATCATTTTCTAACATATTCCTTGTCCTTGCAGACCTGACAACATCACTTTTTGAAGTTTTTTTATGAGTTTTACAAATAGACACATTTTGGGGCCCAACCAATCGAAAAAAGTTTGAAAATATAACCTTAGGTGTCTGATATTGTCATTTGATTGTTGAGCAATAGTTGTCGAAAGGCTAAATGCAAAAGGAAGGTATCTAATGAAGACATTGCGGCATATAGGGAAAGGGACAAAATGGAACACCGAAGAAAAATACAAGGTTTGTTAAATATCAGTCAAGTTGACAATGAATTAGTCAAAGGTGAAATCGTAGAGTCGGATAATGAATATGTATAGTTGGGGAATGAAAATGTACCTATTGAAAATGATAATGCCAAAATTGAAAATTTAGAGAATGAAAATTTTGAGGACGAAATGCTACCAAGTCATAATGCAAATTGCATAATTGACCATGTCGAACATGACAATGCACATGAACCTAATACACAAGAACCTTACATATCACCTAATTATAATCGACATGAAGGTTCTAGAACACCAAAATGGATAATTGAAATTGATAAAATGATTATTACCATTTTAAAAGGGAAAAAATCAGAAAGAACCATTCGGTTATGGGCTTCAAGACTATATAAGTTGTTTTTTGGCAACAAGACAGTGGTAGAGCAATGTCAGCTTTTCATGCACTTATTAAAGATGTAAAAGATGAGACCTATGCTTTCCAAATTGGAGATTTGTGTCAATAAAATGTTGGAAAGAAATGCCATTATTGTGAAGAATCTTTTTAGTGCTCTCAATAGCATTTGGAAAAATAGTAGGGAGAAGGATAACAGAGCTACTCGAACGATTATTACAACCTCTTTGGTAAGTCATCATTTGCGAAAGGGTAGATATATGAGACAAATTTGTATTGATTTGAATCTAAATCATACTACTTTGAGAAGAGCACTTAGTCGAGGAGAGAAAATTGATGACCCTCTTCAAAATGAAAAATGAGCATTTGGTGGGAGACTTCCACGTTTTGATAAGAAGCTATCCGATGATGTGAAGGAATAAATTACACAATTTTAGCACTCTAGCTCACGAGTATCACCCAATGCTATAGATGTGTTAAAGTTAAGAATTGACATCAGAGACTGCACACCACATCCTAAATACTATTTGGATGTAAGTCAAACTATGTTGTTCAAACAATTTAGAGAGAGTCATCCAAGTCTTCATATATCACAAAGGGATTTTGAATCTTTGAAGCCATTTTATTGTGTGCCACTCAAAATTCAAAATACATGTTGCAAATATCATGTTGAGTTTTTTATACACCATGAACTATTACGCTCCATCCATTCTACTTCGCAGAGTAAAGAAATGTTGGAGGATTGTGGTGCTAGTGGGCTTCCAAAATCATCAAGAGACTTGCTAGATCAACTTTTATGTCGTGGAGTTGATGGTTGTTTCTTTTATAGAAATGCTTGCTTAAATGAGAAGTGTTCAAAATGTGGTGGCTTATCAAAGTTTGACACATGTTTCCATGAGGGTTGCGAACAAGATCTTCGAAAGACAATAGTGAAAAAAAAGGTATATGAAATGGTGAAATACACATTGAAGAGTGGGAGTGAGAGCTCTAGATGTGAATTGGTTGGAAAAGATATCAGTGTGGCGAGTTTTATTTTTGATTTCAAGGAAAATCTTTTCTACAAGTATGCAAGACATAGTCATAGGTCTCAGTGGTTGGATCAACAATTTAGAATGTGTAAGGAGAATTTTCCCATTGGCACTATTATATCAATTGTTGATTTTTCTGAGAACTACACATTGCAACCTCAAAATGAGACACAATCTCAGTATTACAACTCCATTCAAATTACTATTTTCATTCACATAACATATAGACATGCCCCTAATAGTGCGGAAGATAATCAAAAGATTATTAGAGAGTATCATTTTTATATGAGTGATGATAGATCTCACTCTCACGAGTTTGTGCAAAATTGTTTCGAGAATTATTTTGATTTCTTACATGAGCATGCAATTGCTATGGATAGACATATCATTTGGTTAGATAACTGTATAGGTCAATTCAAGAATGCTTGTATGTTTTATTGGTTGTGTAGGATGCACGTAGAGAGAGGGGTGCCTCATATTTGGAGTTTTTTTGAGTCTGACTATGGAAAAGGGGAACATGATGGAGCATGGGCATGTGTGAAGAGAGCTCTAGTTAAGGAGCAACTGACAATTTCAGTAGCAGAGCTTCTTGATGCTCGTAACATTGTTGATTGGTGTAGTTTAGCATTATCATAGGGGGGACTCTTGATTCAGTGGTACACAGGTTCTTTTGGTTGGTTGAGGAAGGGTCCATAGCTGATAGATCAGATTGTGCTATAGTGAGAGACTCATCAAAAATGCATTCATTTCGGAGCTCTGATTCTAGTACATGGACCATTTGGACACAATAGCTAGCTTGCTTTTGTCCTAGTTGTTTTCAGTGTGATTGGGATCACTGTGAGTCAAGTGAGTGGGTGGAAACATGGGCTCCACATTATCTTACTCCATTGTCTATCATACCCTCTATCAAAAATGATGACATGGAAAGTTTACTTGAGCATAACCATCTATCAGATCTACTTCAGCCAGGACATGTCTTTGCATTGGTTGCACCACAGGGGAATGATGAGAAATTTGATTATTGGTTAGTACGTTGTGTAAGAGGTAAACAAAAACTTGCACAACCGATCACAGATGATGATGGATTCACATATCCTACTAGTTCTTTGGTTGTCACTGAAACATGGCTGCGGACATACATGCTTAGAAGGAACAAAATCCCTACATTCGAAGACTATCAGAAGCACAAAATAATTATCATATATTCGCATCTTATTATAGCAACAAATGTAAAATTGTTGAAGCATCAAGGAAGACCAAAAGTAAAAGAAATTTTTACTATTACTAATGCTGATCATGAAGCCTTGTTGGAGACCCTAAAACAGAGAGAGGACCCTCCTAGAACACTCGACTAGGTATATTTATTTCTTATTTTATTTTCTTCATAATGATTCAATGAACTAATGATTATCTTGTTTAATACAATAAGTTGCTAATTTTTTTATGATATTGGAATGTAGGTACATCATGAAGAGTTGGGGGTGGGGTGGTGTTGGGGAGAATTCCTAAGATTTATGATGTATTATGATGTAAAATGTGAACTTTTTTTGTATATGGTTTTTGTAATAATGAAAAAGATAGGTTGAATTAGTTGCACATTCTAATTTGTATTTTGGTAGGTTCTTTGTAAGGAATTATAAGAGGAAGATATTGAACAAGTTCTTGCAAATCATATTTGCATGTGATACAAGGCTATAAGGACACTTTTAAGAGAATTTATAACTATATGAAAGATAATTGCTTGCAGATATATTATTACAAGTTTGGCTTTTTTCTTATTTGACATAGAGCTGACATTATGATTATTAAAAACATTTTTTATCAAACTAATCAAATAAGAAAAATCTAGAAAGTACGGATGAACAATTAGAATGCTTGATTTCTTAGAAAATAATTTGAGGAAGGTGTCAATATGTTTGAATACTCATTCACGATGAGGCATTGAAACAAAAAGTGATTTTATGATACTAATATTGTGTAAGCCTTTTACTACAAGTCTTATCAATGCATTTCATTATTTTTTATGGAGTGAGGTTTCCATTGTATATTTTACTTATTATTTTATTCTAATAATGTGATCTTGTATATTGTCAAAGTCAAACCCTTGTATATTCTCAACATTTGGGACTGAAGCAACATGTTGCATTTGATCCTCTCCATAATCATCTTCATGTTCAAGTGCATCATGGTTCATAGTGTTTCTCCTTTTTGTTGGTTCATCATGGTTACCATGCATTATTACAACCATGCCAACTCTTCCTCCATTGGTAAAAAGTGTGGCAACAATGCTTACCAAATTGATTTGCCCCCTGATATTAACTTGCCTCCTATAAGGTGTAGGGATAGATTTAATGATCTCCCTATGACCATCCACTTTTGTAATGGATGTACAAGACCCCATGGTGCAACTATAAGCCTTGGGCATCAATTGGTCCAATAAAGTGGATTTTTGGTTATCTCTATGTTTTCTAGGCAGTCTAGTTGTTTATAATAGTAGTAGGGTCCCTAGGAGTTTGTGAAATCCATTTACAAGCAAATTTGCAATAAAAATTGTCTTAGTGCAAAAATTGCAATTTTCTTGACAACTTTTCAAAATGTAACTCCTAATAACAAAATCCTCATTATGCCCATTTTGAGGGAGGTTGTCATATTTGCATTGAATTGGGTGCATGTGGTTTTGGGTCGTACTTGTGGAAGGTAAGTCTAGAAACCTTTTTTAGTGTTTGTTAGGAGGAGTATCCATTCAAGGAAGTAGACCAAGTCTTTTTTTAAATCCTTGTGAAAACCTTGAAGGTTGTGTAGGAGTTGGCTTGATCCTTTCTTCTATTGTGCTATCTTTGCATCATCCATGGTCAAGGAGTCCCCTCCTTTTATTAAGGTAGCTCAAAGTTCTTAACAACTATCAACCTGCTGAATGCTCTTGAGAAATGGATTCATCTTGCATTCATGCTTAGAATCATCAGGAAAAATGCATATACTTTGAATTTTTAGTAGTAAGGTTCTCACAATTTTTTTTTACAATACTATAAAAATAATCTTCTAAGCTTTGGTTATCTACCATCTCCAAATGAGCTATTCATTAATATGGTGATTTAACATCACCAAAACATGTTGAGCTCTTGGGCCCACCCCTTGAAACAAGAGTAAAATCAACAAGAATCTCTTTGCATGCAGTCTCAAACCTTCCCAAATGAACTAGTCATTACCAAGGTGGTTCAACATCACCCATTAGTTTTGAACCCTTAGGCCCACCCTTCCAACTGAGAGGAAAATTGGTTCTTAATCCAATAACATTAATGAAATACAAGGTTGTTGATCATCCACATACCTAATACATCTAATAAAAAGAATTTCCAAGAATGCATGACATGTTTCCAAATGCATATCCATAAAAATGCACAAAAATAAAATTCTATAATATTAAAGGATGCTAGTCCCTTTGCATACACCCTTTAGCATCTCTAGAAGAGCAAGCGATTTACATGTGGATTCAATATCACCCAAACATGTTGAGCCCTTAGGCACACCCATTTGAATTAGTAGGAAAATGGATTGGTTATCCAAAAATTCTCATGCTAAAAAATCTTGTTAATCAATCAAATACCAACCACATCTCATCGAAAATAATAATCAAGTAATGCATACATGAGGTATGCACAATCACTAACCATTCTATGCACTTTTTTATCACATCAATACATGAAACACTAGTGCAAAGCACCTAATTGTTTTTTTTTCTTGATGTAATAAGGTCTAGGGATAGATCTAATGATCTCCCTATGACCATCCACATTTGTAATGGACACAAGACCCCATGGTGCAACTATAAGCCTTGGCCATCAATTGGTCCAATAAAGTGGATTTTTGGTAAATTCCATGTTTTTTAGGCAAGTCTAGATGTTTAGAACATTATTAGGGCCCCTAGGACTTTGTAGAGTCTATTTGCAAACAAATTTATAGTAAAACTTGTCTTAGCGCAAAAATTGCAAAAAGTTGCTTAGCAACTTTTACAATTTTCTTGACAACTTTTCAAAATCTAACTCCTAACGGCTAGAACTATTCAAATCATCAGCTCCATTAGCTTTGGGTGGGCGGGTGAACCCTAGTGACACCCTTGTTCCTACCACAGAGACCAGCCATCGTCCGCAACCATCCCATACCGAGGAGTCTCCAATGTGCTCTAAGTGCATTTCGAGGTTGATCTTTCGAGGGTCATAACTTATAGCTCGTGAGGACTATCGATGAACTATCAAATGCTATAGGATGGTGATGCTAAGGCCTAAAATAACCTATCTCATTTTTGAGAGATCACATTCTATTTGGATTTGGCACAACGATCTCGCTTGATGCCAAAACTCGCAGTGTACCTTGGTTCATAGGTGTACCACAACATAACTTTGAAACTGTTGATCTTGGCATTGAATTGTAAGCGCCATTAGCTCTGGGTGGGTGGGTGAACCCTAGTCACACCCTTGTTTCGGCCACAGTACCAAGGAGTCTCCAAGGTGTTCTAAGTGCATTTCAAGGTTGATCTTTCGAGGGTCATAACTCGGAGCTCGTGAGGGCTATCAATGAACTGTCAAATGCTACAGGACAGTGATGCTAAGGCCTAAAATAACCTATCTCATTTTTGAGAGATCACATTCCATTTGGATTTGGCACAATGATCTCGCTCGATACCAAAACTTGCAGTGTGCCTCAGTTCATAGGTGCACCACAACGTAACTTTGAAACTGCTGATCTTGGCATCGAATCATTAGCGCCATTAGCTCTGGGTGGGTGGCGAACCTTAGTCACACCCTTGTTTTGGCCACGAAGACCATCCATCGTTCGTAGACAACTTGTATCGAGGAGTCTCCAAGGTGCTCTAAGTGCGTTTCAAGGTTGATCTTCCAAGGGTCATAACTTGGAGCTCATGAGGGCTATTGATAAACTATCAAATGCTATAGGACAGTGATGCTGAGGTCTAAAATAACCTCTCATTTTCAAGAGATCACATTCCATTTGGATTTGGCACAGTGATCTCGCTCGATGCCAAAACTCGTAGTGTGCCTCAGTTCATAGGTGCACCACAACGTAACTTTGAAACTGTTGATCTTGGCATCGAATTGTCAGCACCATTAGCTTTGGGTGGGCAGGTGAACCCTAGTCACCCCCTTGTTCTGGCCACAAAGACCATCCATTATCCATAGCCACCCCGTACTGGCAAGGGTTGATATAAACCTGCATTAGATGATGTACCTTTGGCTCTTTGGAAATTAGACAACTTTGCACATACCTCTTAACTTCATTCTAAACTTGTTCTAGTGTCATGTCTACTCCAAAATGTCCTCCAAGAGCCCCATTGTGTTTTTCTTTGATGATATTTTCCCTCATTGCTGACTTAGGTATACATACCCTACTACCCTTAAACAATAAACCATCCTGCAAAATATAATCAAAAAATTCACCTTAAAAAGTGTTAGCATACTCCAAACAAGTCTTATAGGCCTCTCTGAAATAAGAATCTTCTTTATACAAATCTTTGATCTGCTCCAACCCCACACTTTGTAGTTTGACTTCTTGGGCTGCTATTACCCTTCTACTCAAAGAATCTACAACTTCATTGGTTGTTCCCTTTTTATGTTTGATTGAAAATGTAAATGCTAGAATTTGCTCCACCCACTTAACATGTATATAATTGAGTTTATCTTGCCTATTTAGGAAACTATGGGCATGGTTGTAAATATACACTATGAATTTCTTGGGTATGAGGTAGTGTTTCCATTTCTTTAATGCTTGAACCATGGAGTATAGTTCAAGATCATAGGTAGAATATTTTTGTTTTGCTTCCTTCAATTTTTCTAAAAAAATCTTGGCTAATAACTACTCCTACGACATACTTTCTAGCATCACACTCCATAACAAACAATTTGTCAAAACTAGGCAGCATTAAGATGGGTAATTCTCCAACTTTCTTCTTCAAAAACTGAAAAAATCTTCTCTACTATTCTAGTTAACCTAAACTGACATTTGAAGCCTCATTTTATGGTATCAAGTATAGGAGCTACTATCCCACTTAAACCTCTAATGAATTTCCTATAGAATGTAGTTAAGCAATGAAAATATCTAACATCCCCTACTACCTTAGGACTTGGCCAATTTAGAATAGCTTCTACCTTGCTAGGATCCATTTTTAGACATCCTCTGAAAATCACAAAACCAATATAAACTAACTCAGATTTAAAGAACTTGCATTTTTCCAGATTTATAAGTAACGTTTCCTTAGGTAACTTTTTCATCACCATTTCAAGATGCTCCAAGTGATCTTCTCTATTCCTACTAAATATCAACATATAATCTAAATATACTATAACAAATTTGCTAATGACTTGTACCAAAACTTCATTCATTAATTTCATGAATGTGCTAGGTGCATTTCTCAAGTCAAATGGCATCACTAGCCACTTATATAGTCCCTCATTAGTCTTAAAGGTTGTTTTCCACTCATCCCCTTATCTAATCGTAATTTGGTGATATCTTGACTTCCAATCCAATTCAGAATAAACACATGATTCTCCTAGATAATCAATTAGATCTTCAATTCTAGGCATGAGAAACCTATACTTGATTGTGATCTTGGTAATTTCACTTGGATCAACACAAATCCTCCATTTTCCATCTTTCTTGGGTGCTAGAACTAATGGACATGCACATAGACTTAAACTTTTCTTCACCATCCCTATGTTCAAAAAATCTACAACTTGTCTACTTACCTCTACATTTTTCTATGGTGTAAGCTTGTAGGAAGGGTTGTTGGGCAAGGTTTAACCGGGCACTAAGTTAATCTGATGAGTTATACTTTTGATTGGTGGTGAAGATTCTGGTTTCTCCTCTACAACTATGGAAGGGTATTGTTTTAATATTTCTACCACATCTGCGGGTATTAGTTCTTGACTTCTAACTTCCTCTTTTGGCTTAGCAAACAAAGCATATCCTTGAAAATCATCTTCTTTAGTCAATTGTAGAAACTCTTTATCTCTGATTAGCTTAACTGTTCTATCATCTTGGTTTTTCACTAGATGATTAGGTAAAGGTTCCATCTTAAATTGTATTCCATTCTTCTCTATTAGCTATGTGTTTTTTCACCATTATGTTGTGCCTTTACATCGAACTACCATGGTCTTCCAAGGATTAAATGATAGAAATCCATAGGAATAATCTCACATAATACCTCATCTTTGTACTCTCTGGGTTCAAACTCTACTGCTTGTTCTTCAACTATAAAAGTATGGTTCTTGTTCAACCATGGGTTTTTATGGGGAGCCACATGAGGTAACCTCTTAAGTTTACATTTTCAGCCATCTCTAAGGATAAAACATTCTCTGTTGATCCAGAGTCAAAAATTATCTTGAATAACTTGCCATATGCCTCGCCTTGAGTTTTGAATAATGATTTTCTTTGTGGTGGCTCTGTTTTTAGAGGTATTTATAGCATAGTTCTCAACATCATGTTTTTTGCATCAAATATTGGTGTTGCACTCCCAACTTGTTTGGAACTACTACTATAGCAAGACTCATAAATCCTTACTAATTTATTTCTCTTATCTTTGTTTTTATTAGAGGAATTTGCATGCTTGAGTCAACATTGAGCCATTGTGTACACTGTCTGTCCACATGAGTAACACTTGATCGTTCCATGACCCCTACCTTGTCCACCTTCAATACCTTTGCCTCTATTAAATGGCCTCCTCTACCCTCTAAATCCTTGGTTTTCTCTTTGTGAACTTTCACCTCTGATAATAAAGGTTGTTAAATGTTATTAAAAAATTATTACATTTGAATCGAATATAACAAACATAATCAAAATTAATGATATTCCATAAACATGAACAATACACATGATCCACGATAAATTGAACAATACTAGATAATAAATTAATATATATATCATTCTACACATAAATGACAAAAATATATATCAACATGTATCCATAGATAAAATTTTACAAAAATATATATCAAAGATCATGTATCCATAGAAAAAGTACTCAAATATATATCAAAATACATAGATCCATATACAAAATGTGGCTGATCATGCCATAAGAATGTGTATAATATCAATGTTTCTGTATACAATGTGGCATATGCCATCTCAAAATGTCTCATGATGCATCCTACGACAACTATACTATCCTAGGGTGCTGGTGGATGATCAAAATGCAGCCTCTTCGCTGCACTAGGTGGATCGGATGCCTCCTACATAAACAAAAAAGGAAAACCCAAAGTTAGACTACTAAATTTATATGATTCTTTGTATCTAACATTGAATTACTCAAATGCATAATGATATTTTTTTAATGAAGATTTATTCTATCAAAATTTCATAATAAATATCTCTCTCGTCGACCTCCTATGCTAGTCAGGAGTCCTCTCGTATGCCCTCGATAATGCTTGTATCTTGCTGATTGTGGGCTATATATGTTCAAATACATTTGTTAGATGAATCTAAAATTTAAACTATAACATTATAATTCATAGCATGCTAAATTTATAACATATTTAATCATGAATTCAAACTACAACTTACTATTGTAGGCTCCTCCTCAGGATAGAGTGGCCATATCATCAAATCTACATAACTCTCATGTCGGACCTCATGTGCACTAGGAGTCTCCTATGAGATACAAAATAGTAGTTGTTAATATCATGAAAATTAGTTTTGAATTTATTTATGAAGATAAGGAAAATAAAAAATAAATGATACTTATACATACAATGGGGCTCTCAGTGCGAATGGAAATCCCTGATCGTCTACCACGCAGAATTTGTACAGGCTCATCGCTAGTAGCCATGCCCTATATACAATAAAGAATGTAATTACCACAAACATTTTACAAGAATGTGTTGAGATTTAATCAAATAAAAAGCACCCAATTACCTTTCCTTTGTCAATGTGTGCTAGCTCATCCCCCGCACTTTGTCCCCCTGGGACAGGTGGTACCTACAAGATAAAAGAAAGATTAGCAACCGTATATGCTACAATATCAAATAGAAAAATAAATGCGAACACAACATAATGTATCATAGATGTCTCAAGGCGAAATGAAATGGCCAAGAGCATGGCATCATCAATCTATCTAAGCTCCTCCTTGGTCATCAACTAAACATGAATGAAGATCACATACATGTAAAAGTCAGTATGGATTAAAAATTAAAATTAATCTATTATAAAAATTAACTTTAAATCACATATGTCATAACAAAAAAATGTATACACGTACCGACACCGAAGGAGTCCATGCCTCTGCATTCCCCTCCTCTCTCGCATAAGGGTCTGTAACCTCTGCACATGTGTCTAGTGTATCCTCATCTAATAAAAAATGATACTTAGGAAGATCACCTATGGGACCTAGGAAAATATTCTTGCATGTAATGCAAGTGTGAGGCACACAAATGTGTGATGAGCTGGCCAATGATGAACTGGCACCAGCATCATCAACACGAGGAGGCAAGACTGACCTAGCCTGAGATATCATTAGGCTACTCAGCCTATGAATGAATCTGATGGTTTGAGAGCTAGCCTTTGCCATAATATCTGGATGCTGCACTCAAGGAGGGGGGGAGATATCATTGGGGGGGACAAAAGTGCCAGCTTTCTTCCGCTGGAAAGAGGGTCTATCCTGAGGAGCTCCTAGTCCTATGCCCATGTTGGGCTTCATGCTTCAATAGTTCACTTTAAGTTTCAACACAAATTCCGCATATAATTTTTTAAGGAAGTAAAATGGTATGTCTAAATTGTGATGTGGAGGGATATCAAAGACCATCCACCAACAATCCCAAAAGTTTGCACGTATGGCATCATTTGTGCACCATTTAATCGATAATTTGGATTTTTTTGGGTCAATTGATAAACCCATTTTTGAGTTTGCAAAAAGGCTAGCCAAATCCTCTTTGGTTATATTGAGCGTCGCAACCTTATCATATTCCAAACCATCATCAAACATCTTGTGCATTTCATCACACCAACGAAGAGCAAAATTTTGTTGGTTCGTAAGGGTTTCAATGTTATCCACTATGATGTTTAACGTGGATAACATAGGAGCCAATGCGGGTACATTATTATATGTTCTATGCAAAACTCTCAATTCGGTGAGATTTTCATTTATCAAATCCTTGATTCGAGGAGGGTTTTGAGGGGGTAGAGGATCATTTGGTGGATGATTTTGTGGGGGTACTAGATCGTTTGGTGGGGGGTTATGAGGAATATTTTTCGCTACCTCAGTCTCATCATTTTGATCAGCCATTCCTATTGAATTGCGAAACGTAATATATATTTAAAAAAAACCTTAATTTTAACCATTTTTTTCAAAAAAACCCTAGATTCAACTAAAACAAAGAAAATCATGCTAAAATCTATTGAATTTAGGTTAAAAATGAGTTATAAAAAAAAAAACACACCTTAATATATGATATCCGATTCTATATCGTATATCCAATCGCTTGGAAATACTCGCCCCCAAATATGGGAAATAAGGGCTCGTAGGTCTGTGATTTTTTTTTAATATAATAGCATAGGTATCGAATATCCGATATAATATCAAATATCTGATATTTTTTGCATATATTATATATTAATTATAACATATATTATATATTAATTATAATATACTACTTTTTTATTATATTATATTATAATATATTACATTTTTATTATTATATTATATTATATATATATTATATTACATTTTATATTATATTATATTATATTTTATATATTTTTATATTATACTTTATATATATTATATTACATTACTATATATTATAATATAAAATATTATATTATATTATTATAATAATATAATATATTATTATAATATAATATAATATTATTATATAATATAATAATATTATTATAATATTATATAATAATAATAATATAATATTATATTATTATAATTTATAATATATTATACTTTTTTATTATATATTACATTATAATATATTACTTTATTATTATTATATTATATTATATATTATATTATATTATATTATATTTTATATATTACATTACATTACTATATATTATAATATAAAATATTATATTATATTATTATAATATTATCATAATATAATATTATATGATTATAATATAATAATATAATTATATTTTAGTATAATAATAATATTATTATTATATTATAGTATAATTATTATAATTATAATAATATAATATAATATAATATTAAATAATATATTATACTATTATAATATAATATTTTTATATTATTATAATATAATAATAATAATATTATATTATAGTATAATAATTATAATAATTATATTATTATAATATAATAATAATAATATTATATTATAGTATAATAATTATAATAATTATATTATTATAATATTATTATGTTAGTTATAAGATCGAATATTCGATAAGGCTTGGCCAAGTTACTTTCCAGGTTTGGTACTTGGATAGGTGAAAAAAGGTCAGAGCGGATTTTGAAGCACTTTTAGATGTTTTCAAACTCTATTTTTTTCACATCTCCAATTTTTGGCACACCATGATCCTGGACATACCTGAGTCTTGTAATTTTCTTCTCCTTGGGTGGCTTGGTTCTTTTTCCTTTTAACTAATTATCTGTGCCGGACAATATGGATCTAGTCCCAAGGTTTATGTCATCCTCCTCATCTTTGTTCCAGTCAACCTTGGGTTAAATTTGTTCATTCATTTCTTCCCAACTTGGCTCAATAACTTCTTAACTATCTTCAATAAGTCCCTCTAGTTTGAACTTTAGCTTTAATGAGGTGATCTAAGAAAATGTTAGCCTTGAATGGTCTCCTTTAATGAAATCTTGTTCATTGTTGCAGTCTTCCCACAAATCTTCGAGGTGAGGCAGTGGCTAAAGCTAGTCATTTATACCAAGCACTAGTCTCACAAACTTTTTATTATCAAAGTCTCTCCTTCCTTGGTAGAACCCAAAATGAAATTCAACAAGTCACTCCCAATTGTTAAGGCATTAATCATTGTGTTGCAAGCTAGGGAGCCGAGTTTAATGGGGAAAATAGACTCCCATTTCTCTTAGGGAGAATTTCTTTTACTACTGAGAACATTTTTTTGCATACTTCAGCCATGAAAAAACAATCTAGAACATACTGAGGCAAATTAATGGGTTCTTCTTCAAAACCTCCTATTCTGAGATAAGTGAACCTAGGGAGCTAGATGTAGAAACTTCAATAGGTTTCAATCAATCTTTGAGCCTTTGGGGACATCCTTTGCATAGGGGTTTTAACATGACTAAGGTGTAAATTTCCTAGAAAAACATCATGTACTCTCTTGAAATCCTCTAACACTCTATCCTTCCTTAGTAAGGGACAGTATTGATATATTGTTATGTCCTCACTCAAAGGTTCATGAGGGATAGAGGTCAAATCACTAGCACATGTGAGTAATTCATATAGGAAGACATACAAAAATCTTGTTTAGATGTTTATGAGTGCTTGAGTTGGCTCCTTAATGAATTGGCTATCAAATCTACCTAGTCTAGAAATTATTTACCAATTAAAACAATATCTATATAATGAAACATCCACTTTTTAAAAACCAAAACATCAGCAACACCATTTTTCAGTGCAACAAAACCATCAAGTTGTGTATATGGGGTTTCATATGATCCTTAGTGAGTACTTTAGGCAGTCTTGAACCTCTCCTATAATTTTTTTTTGTCCATTTCCTAACCATTTTGTTGTGGTATTTTGAAGGATCCTCTTGGTATTGAACCAGGGATTGGGTAGGGCTGAAACCAACAAAGGCACATTCTAGAAAATCTAAGATAGATGAGATGGTTTCTCTGGTAATAGACAACAAGGGTTCTCCATCTTTGTTTAGGATACTCTTAGCTTTTACATCATAATGGTCTATACAAAATTAGAGTAATTTTGGGCTTAGAAATGTAGGAAGGTGGTTACTTCGAGGAGACCACTTCTTAGAATTTCTAGACATTCTTTATCTTCATATTTCTCTAAGAATATTTCTTGTAGTTTCTCAACCGCAACCCCCATCAAATTAGTATTAGAAATTACAAGTTTCTGACACTCAAGGCTAGGGGTATTTCTAAAAAATGCATGATAGATTTCATTCTTTTAAAAGAAAAATAAGTTTTCCAAACCTTTCTCTGGAAAGAAAAAGTATATTACAGAAGCAGAAAGGAAAGATTTCTCAACTCTCACTTGTAAACTGCTAAATAACCAAAATACTTCTCTTTCTTCTCCTGTTGTTCAACTCTCAATTTTCCATGAAGCAAGATAAAGAAAAATGAGTTTTAGACTTGGTATTAAAGAAAAGCTAGCATACCCGAGAAAGTACTGCCAAATGCTGAGGTTTTTATGGTGATATTATCCTAGGCCAATACACATGATTGAAGGAGTCATGATGTTTTCTCATTAAATGCTCGCTTGAGGGAAATGTCTTTACAATCATTATTATTCTTTTGACAACGTGATTTAGCCTTCAAAATAAAAGATTTGGCTCTTTTCACTTACACTACCATCTTGTCACCCGTATTAAGTAGCAATGATTCAGAGGGAATTCTTACATCATCATCAGGATGTCATCTCCCATACCTTTAGGACAGTTGTATTGTTAGACAACATTCACATTCTCGAGTGTCAAAACTACTTTGAATTATTTTGAACCAAGGTTCAAAGAGGTTTGAAGTGGTTAGAAGAAAGCCAACGACACACTTGGCAGGTCCCACATTTAAGACAAAAGTTAGTCCAAAAAACTTTGGTTGAACTACTTTGAACTAAGGTTCAAGGAGGTTCAAAATGGTTCAAAGGATGTAAACACAAGAATTTCACAATGGGGTTCGACTTTATGTGCATAAGTCAAAACAACATATTAAGGGGAACAATGGACGGTTTGAAAGATAAACTTAGTAAGAGAAGAGAAAAATAGAGGATCAAAGATGTCAACTCAAAAAGTAGGGTGAACAAATATGTGGTAAAAATAAATATTAAATTTCAATATACCATAAAGAGTTAAATTTTTATTTTTAATATTAGTTATAAAAAATATTTTATTGGTTTTTCACATATTAAAAATTTACATTTAAAAAATAAAAATTGAAATCTAAATTTATATAATTTCTTATTTTATAATTATATTTTAAAATTATAAATTTTATTTATTTATAATCATTTTTCCCTACCATTTCATTCATATAAACTATATTTAAAATAAAAATTACTAACTATTGTCTATTTATAAGCAATGACTATTAATTGATGTCTATTTATAGGCAAAGGCTAACATTTTTTCATTTGTGCTCATTATTAATTAGTAGATAAACATAGAATATATGATACATAGAAAGGATGAGTAAAAAATAATGAGTTAACTTCTACAAAGACCTTTTTAAAATATTGTCACTCTGAATTAATATTTAATAAGAGATAATATTTAGTAAATTAACACACACACACACGCACACACACACACACACACACACACACACACACACACACACACACACGCACGCACGCACGCACGCACACACACACACACACACACACACACACACAGAGTTGGGTGTAAATAATGTGCAAACACATAACATATTAGGTAGTAGAAGTAGTTCAAAAGTTAGATATTTCACATTAATTCATTTGGAAACATTGTTTAAAATAAATAATAAATAAAATTTCACAATATATAATTCTTATATGCCATTTACCTATCAGATGAAGGAATTTAAAACAAAAAATATATTTTCCATCTTTTCTTTGCTACCTCATTTTGTTGTGGATCTATGCTTATAATTAATTATGAGATATAAATACCAAAATAATTTTTTTATTTACACATTCCAAAAATTTACAATCAAAGGTTCAAAATAAATTTTGACATGACATGGCGATTTGGGTATTTGACTATTATATTTGTGCTTCTAATATTATTTTATTTGTTAATTTCTTGTCAATGTTTCCAACTTCAAACTTCTAACCTATCTTTCAAATATATGCATTAACTTTTAAATTTACATTATTCCATAGTTACCTAATTATGCCCCTTATTGATCTACTTTAAATTTTATTATAATATTAAAAAAAAAAAAAAAAAAAAAATTAAATGAATATAAATTTTAATCCAGTTTTCCCAGATGAGAGATCTGTTCCCAATGATGCTTGTGGGGCATCCCAAGTTGTAGTATATCAGAACTGTGAGGTCCCTATAGCTCCTGTGACAGAGGCTCTGGTGACTCCTGCAGTGTTGCCGGATAATGATGTTGTTTTAGCTGACCTGGTTAAGGATGTGCTACCATCAGGTAAGGGCAAGGGTTCTCCTCTCCACTTGGGGTTGATGCCTTGACCCTTTAAGCGGGCTTCTTCTACTCCCCCTCTAAGGAGTGGGCGCAAAACAGACCAAGAGAAGATTAAACTCACAGGAGATATATTGATTGAGTCTGGTTCAGTGAAACCTTTGGATTCTCATTTTCCCAATTCTACCTAATGATGATTATTCTCTCATGGAATGTAAGGGGGTTGAATAGCATCCCTAGAAAAAAGGCTATTCATAACTTGGTGGTTGATCATAGTCCTGATATTTTTTGTATCCAAGAGACTAAGCTCTCTGTGGAGTCTATGGTCCAACATGCCTCTAGTATTTGGTCTCATGGCCAATGCCAGTGTGTTGGGGCAACAAGCAGTGTGGGTGGTTTAGCTATATTTTGGGATCCTCAAAAAATTTCTCCTCTTGGATGGATGTCTTCTCGCTCAGCTCTCTCTATGGTAGCTTCTACTCTAGACTCAAGAGAGGTAATCATGGTTACTAATGTGTATGCACCTGTTGATCTTGTGGGAAAGGAGGAACTTTGGGAACATATTCAATATGTTAGAAATTGTCATCCTTATCATCCTTGGGTGTTAGCAGGGGACTTCAATTCAGTTTTAAGTCTGGAGGAGAAGCATGGTGGTTTGGCTAGATTGGGGCCTTCTTCTGCTCTTCTTCAGCAACACATATCTCTTTTGCATCTCTTTGATGTTAAGCCTTCTAATGGTCTCTATACTTGGAATAATCGCAGGACTGGTGTTGCTGCTATCTCAGAACATCTGGATAGGTTTCTTGTTTCTTGCTTCTGGGTTAGTGGCACCCTTACTATCTCTTTCGAAATCCTTGATTGGAGGGGTTCAGATCATTGGCCAATCAAATTTTCCGCTATAGGGGCTTATGTTCCGAAGCATTCTCCTTTTAAGTTCCAGTTAATGTGGCTTCGTGACTCCTCTCTTCATGATTTTGTTTTTTGTTGGTGGAAAGATGGTGCTCCTGCATATGGTACTGCAATGTTCTCATTTTCTAAAAGGCTTCAATATGTTAAAAGGAAGCTCAAGATATGGAATAGGGAATGCTTTGGGAACCTTCGCTTTATGAAGAGGCTTGCTCAAGAAGATCTTGATGTCATCACAAGGGAGATTAGAGATCGAGGTTTCTCAGAGGATCTTGGAAAGGCTGAATCCCTTGCTTCTAGAGCTCTAGAAGAATGGGAACTTCGAGAGGAAATTTTTTGGAAGCAAAAGGCTAGTGTTGATTGGCTCCAGGAAGGTGATTGTAACACTTCCTTTTTCCATAAAACAGTGCAATCTCACCGGAACCAGAGCACTATCTCTTCTTTGGTTAATTCTCAAGGTATCCAATTGAATTCCTTGCCAGCTTTGTTCCAGGAGTTTATTTGGTACTTCTCTACCCTCTTCTCTGAGGACTCTCCTCCTACTGATAATGAAGAAAATCTTATTTTGTCCTGTATTCTTCCCCTTATCACTCAGGAAATGAATGATTATCTCATGCGTCCTATTTCTTTGGAAGAGCTGGAGGAGGTGCTCTTTGGCATGCCTAAGGGGAAGGCTCCTGGTCCTGATGGCTTTCCAGTTGAATTCTTTCAGGAATTTTGGGACATCATTAATCATGATTTGTTGGAGGTGGTTAAAGAATCCTATGCTAGCAAACAGATGCTTCGAGATTTGAACTCTACATTCTTGACTCTTATTCCTAAGAGAGAGGGTGCTAATCAATTGGAGTTTTTTTAGACCAATTGCCTTATGTAATGTGGTTTACAAAGTTATTACTAAGTTGATTGTTGAGAGACTGAAAAGGTGGCTTCCCATTATTATCTCAGAAGAACAAGGTGGTTTTGTTGCTGGCACACAAATTTTGGATGGGGTGGTTATTGCTACTGAGGCTATTCACTCTACGGCTACTTCAAGAGAGAGAGCCATGTTTGTTAAGCTGGATATGGCTAAGGCCTACGATAGAGTTAAATGGAGCTTCCTAAGGAGTATTCTTCTTTCTTTTGGATTTAGCTCGGACTGGGTGAGTTGGATTATGAGTTGTGTTACTTCTGCCTCTTTTTTTGTTCTTATTAATGGTCAACCTTCTCAACTATTTGGTGCTTCTAGAGGCCTTCGCCAGGGTGACCCTCTCTTCGCATATCTATTCATCATCATGGCTAAAGGCTTGGGCAGATTCATTAAGCATCAGGTGTCCCAGAATTCTATTCAAGGCTGGCGGTGGGGTAATGGCTTACCTTCTCTTTCCCATCTTCAATTTGTTGATGATTCTGCTCTTGCTGGTCTTACTAGGATCAAGGAAGCTGAAGCCTTTCGACAAGCTTTGGACATTTATTTGGCAGCTTCAGGCCAAAAAGTTAATGAGCACAAATCTTCCATTTACTTTTTTAACACTCCTGATTCTATTTAGCACAGGATTGTTGGTATCCTACGGTTTCAAATAGGATCACTTCCTTTGACTTATCTTGGCATTCCTATTGCTGTTTCTAGGCAGCCACGTCTCTTCTGGCAAAATTTGATTACCAAGCTTCAGGATAAGGTAAATCATTGGACTCATAGATGGCTTTCTACTGCTGCCCGGGTTACTCTTCTTCAAGCTATTATCCAAGCTCTTCCTACTTATTGAAGCATGGTTCATGCTGCACCTAGTTACTTTCTCAAGGAGTTTGATGCTCTTTCTTGACAATTCCTTTGGAGTGGTAATTTGCATAGTACTAAATGGAGCTTGGTTAATTGGGCAACTGTTTGTAGGCCTAAAAAGGAGGGTGGTCTTGGTCTTCGATCTGCTCGATTGTGTAGTCAAGCTTTGGCTGCTAAACTTTATTGGCGATGGTGCTCTGGACAAAATCAACTTTGGGCTCGTATTATCACTCATAAATATTTTCATGGTGCTGATCCTTGCTTTGATTCTGCACTTCCTCTTGAAGGTCGTGGCTCAATGGTTTGGCATACTTTGAAGACAGGTGCGATGTTGGTGAAGAGGGGTCTGTTTTGGATATGTAAAGGAGGTTCTCAGGCTTTGTTTTGGTTTGATGCTTGGGATGGATTCCCTTCCATTTTATCCATATACCCTCATCTTCAGCCTCTTTGTGACTCTTTTCTTGCCGCTGGATGGGATAAAGTGGCTCATTACAAGACTCCTTATTAATTGGGACCTGTTGTTGGTTACAGATGGAAGCATTCTTCTGATTGTGGCTTGGGGCGGTACCTTGTCTGTAAATATCATGTCTCTACTGGGTATCAGGAGATAACTAGACAATTATTTGGGGATGCTGAGGTCCCTTGGTGGAAGCAAGTTTGGAATAAAGTTTCTTGGTCCAAGTGCAACTTTTTCTTGTGGCTAGTGGCTCACAACCGTTGTCTTACCTAGGATAATCTTTGTAAACGTGGATTTCAGGGCCCCTCTTATTGTGTTTTGTGTGGTAATGGAGAGGAGTCTGTCTCCCATTTGTTCTTCCATTGCTCCTATTCTACTTAGATATGGCACCTTTGGTGGAGTGCTTGGTGTTGCTCTTGTCGGCATGCTTCCTCTTTGCCTAAGTTCTGGGCCCGCTTGGGTACTACTCCCTCCAAGTCTTCTTTTCTCCATGCTGCTTGGATTGCTGGCCTATCTTTCATGCTTTGGCATATCTGGTTGGAGAGGAATCATCGCATATTCCAAGATTTTTGGCTTGGTGTTTTGCATCTTTGGTGGAAAATATCACATTCTCTTCAGGAAACTATTCTTGTGAAGTGTGAGCTTGATGGGGGTATGGATTCGGTTGATCTTGCTATTTGTAATCGCCTCAATTTTCATCTACAGGATGGGGCTATAGCTCATAGGTTTCCTTCTATGTCCAGGCAGCTTCACCATCAGAGGAAGGGTTAGGTTAACCGAGATGGGCACTGGACTCCTCCTCCCTGTGGAGTTCTAAAAATTAACACTGATGGTTCTTCCCGTGGGAATCCTGGTCCGGCTGGTATTGGCGGAGTGGCTCGTTGTAGTTCTGGGGATGTTAAATTTTTCTTCTCAGTTCATAAGGGTGATTATACTAACAATCTCATGGAAGCTCAGGCTATTTTATATGCTATGGAACAATGTTGCTTGCAGGGATGGAGTAATATTATCCGTGAGTCTGATTCCTAGGTGGTGGTGAACATGCTTTCTTCGCAAGAGCTTGAGGATGTTAGTTGGTAGCTGGCCACTTTTGTTAAGCAGATTCTTTTCTTCTCTTCCCATTTTCAGTTCATTAGGTTCACGTATATTCCTCGTGAATGGAATAGAACTGCTGATTGTTTAGCCAAATGGGCTTCTAGTCATGATCCGGGTTGGAATATTAGGGATAGGAGGCAACTGTCCTTTGAGATGGTGCAAGAATTTGATGATCTTGTTGCTCAGGATCGAGCTCCTTGTTGAGCTCTCCTTGTTGTATTCCTTTCTGTCTTAATAAATTTTTACCCCTCTTTTTGCAAAAAAATTTAAAACCATTAAAATAAAAATAATGCATTTTTAAAAATTAGAAATAAAATATTTATTAACAATTATTGTTCAAAAAAATTGACACATTTGTAAAAAAAATTGTAAAAATTTATAACTCCTAGCTAATCCTCTTGGGTCTAATAAGATTAAGTTGGAGTGATATCACAAAAAATAAATTTATTTGTTGCAACTTTACAACAAACTTTTTCCCATGTTTAAATTTATAGAATTTTATGACTTGTTGATCCATCATATCATAGTTTGAAAACTTTCTCTTCAAATATGCTTGTACGAATCACTTGTCCACCAAAAAATGCTACTCCTTTCAAGAAAGCTCTAAGATCAAATATAGCTTATACATGGGTTAAATGTATTTTGGAGATTCCAATAGTTCATTTATGATGAGGATAATTATTGATTTATGTTGATTATGACATGCTGAAATTGTTATCATTATTTTTAAAATTTATACTTTTTAATATAATATTTAACCTATATATCCAACTATCATCTTAACCGTCTCACCTCCTTTTTGGTGCAAATGCTAGTATATGTAATTTTAAAAAATATTCTAGTTATAAATTATTAAAAATAGTCATATAATTCCAACATCTCGTCCTTATAATTATAATGAAATTTCCTTTACAACATTCTTGTTAATGTTTCAAAAATGTTTTACATTACACTTTCATTTGCTATTAAGCTTGTTAAAAGAGGTAGGCAAATAAAGAACCTAATTAATATGCCTTATTGTGAGTCCACCCTACAATAGTGCATTCCTGCTTTAATTTCGTTTTGAATTTGCTATGATTTACTCCTTTTATGATTTGATTGTAATTTTTATGTCATTCTTAGAAATAAAAGTGTATAAGTTTTTTATACAATGTGTTTAGGCTTGTAAGTGGGCTTGCATCACAATCTTTTGTTTCAGGAGACTCATTTCATCAATAAAAGTTGATTGTTATTGGTAATAATGAGAGATGGGGTTGATTTAAATAAGTTTAGAGGAGAATCATATGAGTGACTAGGGTTGACTCTAGAACCTCATATAAGATCTGCAATTTGGGGGATTGATGAGAAGACATGACATACATATAATAGTTTGCAAATTATTTTAAGCTTTAGTTGAAATAATTAGCTCAATGTGGCTAAATCTAATTGATTAATCAATAAATTTGATTTATTTAATTGAGTGCATGAGAGAATAAATGAGATTATATTGTTCCATGAATGAGTATATTGATCGCATGAGAGTGAAATGAATCTAATTGATGAATGAAAAAAACTTAGAATAAGTAAGTGAAATAACTAGAGAGTCCACTAGTTATGGATAGACAAATTAGGTGATGACTGGATGAAAACAAATGATCAAGTGACATAGTGAATGCTAGATATATTAGGACATAATCAAATGAATTAATGTTATGAGATAGATAGATGAATGAGGTGATTTGGTGATGGTGATAATTTTTAGGGGTTTGCAGTAATTTTATAAGGAATAATTAATATTTAATGACTATTATTAGATTTATATTGGGTTTGGGATGTTAATAAAAATAGATTTTCTTGAGGATGTAATTTTAGTACCCTTGTTAGAGAAATAAGTTTGATAAATAAACAATCGTCACAATCTCTTTGTCCATTGTAAAACTAAAGTTCATATCAATGTTAGGAACCTATGTGTTCCTTCTGTTTATTTTGTTAGAGTAGAGTTGTTGGACGCATATGCTTTGTAAGTCGTCCCGTGAGTTTATTTTATTATCCTACATGCATAGGTAGTATTACTTTTCTAGATCGTACCCAGTATATAAGAATAGGTTGGGGCCCTTGATGGGTACGGACGAATTTATTGTATTGAGCTTGCTCAAAGGAGGTTACCCCCTCGAAGTGGCCTGCGATCAGTAGATTTATTCTGAGTTCTGCTATCACTTTGTATTCTGTTATTTCGAGCATTCTCACGATATTGCTATAAGGAGGTTCTTCTCATCTGGTATCAGAGCACTCTCTTGGGCTCGCTGGGTGGAAATTACATCAAATTTTTTTCTGTCGTGGCCTTCAGGTTCCTCTCACTTCTAATATCTCTTGTTATTGCAATAACTCTTTTCAGTTGTTCTGTCTGTGAGTGAATTTTTCTAAGTCGACTGTTCAGAAAAAAAAAAAAAAAAAAAAGAGTAAAATTTTTTCTGTTTTTTAGTCGTAGCTTCCTTGTTTGCTTTCTGTTTCTGCTCATACTTCCGCAGAACGTCTGCAATATCATTTCGCATACTTCCTTCCTTGGCGACCCAACCCCAAATTTTACATATCAAAGCCCTAAATCTCTCATTTATCTAATTTTAGGGTTTGCCCTATCTTTTTCACCTCTCATCCAATCGCCACCAAACTGAGCCACAAGATTCAATTCCTCATTTTGCTCCCTTATCCCTCTTGGACTGTTCGCCTCATTTCGCCTCCCTACCCTTGAAACCCTCATTTTTCTTTTTCCCTTGTCCCCAGATAGTCTCCCACCACCCGTCGAACACCCATTTCCTATATGAGTTTTACCCAAATCCAAGTTTGCCGTAACTAAAAAAGTTTTTGTTTCTCATCTTCTACCCATTTCAAAAAAAAAAAAAAAAAAAAAAAAAAAAAACCTTGTTTTATGGTTGTTACGCGTACAGGAGCAAAAATCATGGAAGAGGAAATTGCATCCCTCAAAACCAGACTTCAAGATCTGGATGACAAAATTCTGGGTCTTAACTTTCAGCAGTCAGCCATGAGCCGAAACCATTCAGGAGATACTGGGTCCTCTTCTGGCAATTTCCGTGGACCAAAGCTTGATTTTCCACGCTTCGATGGTTCTGATCCGACTGGATGGATCTATAGGGCAGAGCAGTATTTCAGCTTGCATAATACTTTGGATAACCACAAAGTCTCCCTTGCATCTTTTCATTTGGAACATGAAGCTCTTCAATGGTTCCGTTGGTACATCAAGGCTAATGTAGGCCCAACGTGGAGCGAATTGTGCACCCTCATTTTGGAGCGCTTTGGCCCTAGTTCCTTTGATGATTTCACAGGAGCACTCACTAAACTGCGTCAAACAGGCACTGTAAGAGAATACCAGACAGAGTTTGAAAAATTAGCTAATCACACAGAGGGCTTGTCTGATGAATCCTTCCGTAGTTGTTTTGTCAGTGGTCTGAAGGATGCACTTCGCTCAGAAGTCAAAATGTTTCGACCTACTACAATGATGGAAGCCCTTGGGTTGGCTAAGTTAGCGGAAGACAAGATTAGTGCTCTACAATGCTCCAGATCTAATTTTGTTCCATTCAGAAATACAGGTTCTCACAACCCTCCAGTCATACCAGCTCCCAGAACTACTCCGATCAAGCACTTGTCTGAAACAGAGATGCGAGTTAGGTGAGACAAAGGGCTTTGTTATAATTGTGATGAGAAATGGTCTCGGGGCCATAGATGTGTTCAGCAAAAGCTCTATCTCTTGGATGTGGATTCTCCACCGGAACTGGAAGAATATGTAGATGCTCAGGAAACAGTGGATGCTGAGGTTGAGCCTCACCAGCCTGAACCTCCTTCCCCAGAAGCTCCACCAGAGATATCTGTCCATGCTTTGGCAGGAGTCACTACTCCACAAACCATGCGGGTCCAGGGTTTCTTCAAGAAGATCCCTCTTACTATACTCATTGATTCTGGTAGCACTCATAACTTCATTGATCCACGCATAGCCAAACAGGCTGATTGCTTTATCCATCCCTGCTCTAGCTTTGAAGTCATGATTGCCAATGGGGGCACTTTACCTTGTAAAGGGAAATGTCGCAATGTGCGTCTCTCTATTGGAGATTATAACATGCGCTCTGACATGTTTGCCTTACCCTTAGGTGGCTGTGATGTGGTTTTGGGTGCCCAATGGTTACGCACTCTTGGCCCCATTCTCTGGGATTTTGCTGAACTTTGGATGCAGTTTTCAGCCGAGGGGCACCAACACACTTTGAAAGGCTTACAACCAGGGTCTCTCAGCATCATCAGTTCACACCGTATGGAAAAACTTCTTAAGAAGAATTCACATGGTGTCATCGCTCAGCTCCATTCCATTCAGATGCAGCCATCAGCAGTCTCTAGCACTCCTGCCGATCTCCAACACATTTTGGACAAGTATTCTGGTATATTTGCTGAACCTGTGGGATTACCTCCTTCTCGTCCAGAGGACCACCGTATTCAGCTCCTTCCTGGCAGTGTTCCGCCCAACATCAGGCCCTACCGCTACCCATTTCATCAGAAGACCGAAATCGAGATACTTGTCCGTGACTTACTAAAGCAAGGTATTATTCGCCCTAGTACCAGTTCCTTTTCTTCTCCAGTTCTGCTTGTTCGCAAAAAAGATGGGTCATGGTGACTCTGCATTGATTTCCGAGTACTTAATCATCTCACTATAAAGGACAAGTTTCCCATTCCAGTTGTTGATGAACTTCTTGATGAACTTCATGGGGCTCATTTTTTCTCCAAGTTAGATCTTCGTTCTGGGTATCATCAAATTCGGGTTAATGAGGAGGATATACCTAAAACTGCCTTCCGCACACATGATGGTCACTATGAATTTTTAGTCATGCCCTTTGGCCTCACGAATGCTCCTTCAACATTTCAGGCAGTGATGAATAACATATTTCGACCATACCTCCGGAAATTCATTCTGGTCTTCTTTGATGATATCCTCATATATAGCAAAACTTGGGCTGAGCATCTCCATCATCTGGAGCTTGTCTTGCAACTTCTCTCTGATCATCAACTCTGTGCAAAACTATCTAAATGTGTGTTTGGCCAGGAGGAAGTGGAGTATCTCGGGCATATTGTTGCACACCATGGAGTGCGGGTGGATCCTACAAAAATAGATGCCATGAAAACTTGGCCGCATCCTAAAACTCTCAAGAGCCTTCGGGGTTTTTTGGGGTTGACTGGCTACTACCGCAAGTTTGTCAAAGATTACGGGAAAATTGCAGCACCATTGACAGCTCTGTTAAAAAAGGATGCCTTCTCCTGGACCCCTGTTGCTGAGACTGCATTTGAACAACTGAAACAGGCTATGTGCAGTACACCTGTTCTCGCGATGCCAGATTTTTCCAAACCCTTCACTATTGAGAGTGATGCTTGCGGCAATGGATTGGGTGCTGTTCTCCTGCAAGATGACCATCCTATTGCGTTCACTAGCAAAGCCCTCTCTGGTAAGAATCTAGCCCTCTCTACTTATGAAAAAGAAATGATGGCTATTTTGCATGCTGTACAGAAGTGGCGGCCATACCTCTTAGGGAGTCATTTTTGCATCAGAACCGATCACCAAAGTCTGAAATACTTCCTGGAACAACGGGTATCCTCTCCTACACAACAGAAATGGGTCAACAAACTCATGGGGTATGATTATGAGATCACCTACAAGAAGGGTAAGGAGAATATTGTGGCAGATGCTCTTTCTCGCACATTTGATAATCAAGCTTCCCTTTCCGCTATTTCTAAGCCCATTCCCAATTGGTTAGCGTCTGTTCAGCAGGGCTATGACAGTGACTCTTCTTTATCTCAAATCATTCACCAACTAGCCAATAATCCTTCTGCTATACCACATTACTCTTGGGATGGTGCTTCTCTTCGATACAAGGGTCGGCTAGTGCTTCCTCAGAACCCAGCTCTACATCAGGCTATTTTTTATGAACTCCATGCTTCTCCTTCAGCAGGGCACTCAGGCTTCCTCAAAACTTATGAACGAGCAAGGAGAAACTTCTTTTGGAAAGGAATGAAACAGACGATTCAACAGATGGTGGCTGAATGTGATACTTGCCAACGCCACAAGGGTGAAACGACCCTCCTTCCTGGCTTGCTCGAACCATTGCCCATCCCTACACGGATTTGGACTGATATTTCTATGGATTTCATTGAAGGGCTTCCTAAATCCGGTGGCAAGACAGTGATCTTGGTTGTGGTTGATCGTCTCTCGAAATATAGTCATTTTTGTGCCCTCAGCCACCCCTATACTGCCTCCTCTGTTGCACAAATCTTCATGGACCAGATATTTCGTCTTCATGGACTCCCTTCTTCCATTGTCTCTGATCGTGATGCAACTTTTACCAGTCATTTTTGGACTGAACTGTTTCAGAAAACTGGCACCAAACTGAAGATGAGTTCGGGCTATCACCCACAAACTGATGGTCAAACGGAAATTGTCAATAAATGCTTGGAAACTTATCTTCGTTGCTTCACTTCCGAACAGCAACATCAGTGGGCCAAGTGGCTCCCTTTAGCTGAATGGTGGTACAATACCTCTTACCACACTGCCTCTAAAATGACTCCATATGAAGCAGTCTATGGTCAGGCACCTCCAGTGCTCCTTCCCTACACTCCCAACAGCTCACCAGTCCAGGCAGTTGACATAGTTCTCCGCAGCAGGGATCAGATTCTTCGTACCTTACAGGATAATCTTCACATGGCCCGTAATCAGATGAAACAGCAAGCAGATCAACACCGTTCTGAGCGCTCATTTCAAGTTGGGGATATGGTTTTTCTTCGTCTACAGCCATACAAACAATCCTCCCTAAAGCTGAAAGGGCGTCATAAGCTGGCCCCAAAATTTTATGGGCCTTATCAGGTTCTGCAGAAGATTGGTTCAGTTGCTTATAAACTGGAACTTCCTCCTTCTTCCCGCATTCATCCAGTTTTTCATGTTTCTTGTCTAAAGAAAGTTCTGGGTACCACTGTCAGAGCACAAACTACTCTCCCTGAAATGGATACGGAAGGATCCATTATCCTGGAGCCGGTGGCAATCATTGACCAGCGCACTCGCCAGCTTCGCTCTCGCTCCATCTCTGAGGTCTTGATTCAGTGGCATGGCATGCAACCAGAGGATGCTACCTGGGAACCCCTTCTTCAGATTCAACAACAATTTCCACACCTTAAGCTTTGAGGACAAAGCTTTTTTCTAAGGGAGAGGGGATGTTAGGAACCTATGTGTTCCTTCTGTTTATTTTGTTAGAGTAGAGTTGTTGGACGCATATGCTTTGTAAGTCGTCCCGTGAGTTTATTTTATTATCCCACATGCATAGGTAGTATTACTTTTCTAGATCGTACCCAGTATATAAGAATAGGTTGGGGCCCTTGATGGGTACGGACGAATTTATTGTATTGAGCTTGCTCAAAGGAGGTTACCCCCTCGAAGTGGCCTGCGATCAGTAGATTTATTCTGAGTTCTGCTATCACTTTGTATTCTGTTATTTCGAGCATTCTCACGATATTGCTATAAGGAGGTTCTTCTCAATCAACTACTCATGCTTGCAAGAAATAAATATGGCTTAACAGTTTGTGGTCAAATATGGGTTGACTCTAAGATCTATTAATATTCTATTTTACAATTAAAAGTACCACATTTCTAAAATTATTTAGTAAAAAATAATGTTAAAATAAAGCATATTGATGTCCAGTACTATTTTATTTGCTTGACAAGGTAGATGAATGAAGGATGATGTGGGAGAAAGTTTACACTTTACCTAGTGTTGGTGATGCATCGATGAAGGTAGTAAATACAATACTATTTAGGAGTTGATTTGATTATATAGGTCTCTTAGGCTCATTGAAATTAGTTTATAAACTTTGGTCTAATATGTTTTACTATTACAAGTCATTTTACAACTAAGAGAATATTAGAATAGATGTTTCAACCATGATATTAATGTTTATGATTAGGAGTAAAAAAGGGGTTTAAGCAGTTTCAAAATCTTTTAACAAGCATATTTTGAGAGGGATTTGGAACCCAACAACATTAAAGAACCACAAAAGGTAAATCACCCTAACAGAAAAACTAATTAACAACAGAAAAACAACCTAGAATGATAATGACATGCAAAACACAAGTTGAAATAATAATAGATACATGCCTTATTACTTAATAAATATGATTTTCCAAGGCATCCGTAACCTTAAAAATAAAAAACCATGGGCTCTACTAGGCACCCATGACTTGAGAGGATATAGGATTTAATAGGACTCCAATAACCTTATGATTAACCAACCACCAGATAGCATTAATTTAACACTCTTTGGAAGAAACTTGAACCATGAATTTATCTTGTAGAAGAGGCAAGGTATTTTGTCTAGACTTGCTTAACTTGAAACTTGGGAGAATAATGGCTTCCCAAAACCAAAGCATCCAACACCAAATATAGCACTTTAAAGCACCATCTAGGAAATAGGTCATCTCCCAAAAGGAGAAGAGAAAGGGTTTTTTAAGGCTCCTAAAACCTTAAATACAGGTTTTGACATGACACTCACAATCATCCAACAACACCAAACAAAGACCAGCCTCCAAAGAGGCAACTTCTCATCTTCAAACTTGTTTTCCACCTCAATAGAAAAAGATCCCACCTTAATACAGATATAAGACAAAAAAAAAGGCCAAAAGAGTGAACTAGACAAAAATTGACCATGATAATAATGTTAATATTACAATTTAGTACCTTTTTTTGTAGGTACTTTTTTGGCATAAATATTTTGTTATGTTTAACATCACTCTAAGAGATATCTTTTGTATTGATCTATTTGAGCTCCATAATTAAAAAAAATCTTACAATAGAATTGAAAATCAAAATACATGACTTCCAAAATTTAACCCTTTCATGAGTAGAAATTTGAAAACATCAAGACAAATAAAAATAACTATAAGAGGAAGTTAAACTTGTTGAGTAATGTTTATGATATATTATGACATATCATAAGGCATATTTAAATAAAGATAATGAAGCCAACATGGATTGTGCTCTTTAGTGAGGGGATAAGTACTAGCTTATGATAGGTGGCAAGGATATAGGTTACATATTTCTAATGGTTTTGTGTATTATTTCTTCTATTTATTGGGTGGTTAATACACAAGTTTTGATTATGAGTTTTATAAATACGATTATGCTACAAGAATCACTTAAAATACTCATTGATAATAATTTTTATAGTTTTGTGAATTATTTCTTCTACTTAGTAGGTGCTTGTTACACAAGCTTTGATTGTGAGTTTAATAAATATGATTATACTACAAGAATCACTTCAAATCTTCATTAATGACACTCTCGTAAGCTCAATCAAACTTTACAAGTATACTGCAACATTAGATTATCAATAGTACATTGAATGACTTTAACATTTGATATTTTTCTTCCACATTAAAAAATTTCACTTAATCATTGTCTAATCTTATATTTATTTATTTTATTTTCTCATTAAAATACTTTTAATTTCACTTAATCATTGTCTAATCTTATATAAATAGCATAGACCGTTAGTGAATTATTAAACAGAAAGAAAAGACCTATCGATCGATAAGAGCCATGGAATGTCTCGTAGACGACTTGGACAATTAAATTAAAATAAAATAACATAAATATCTTTGAGCAATACAAGTTTCTTTCACCAAACAAACAATAAAAACAAAGCAAGCTCGCGTAGAATTCTTCCAAATCAACGACAAATGAACGCGTCAAAAGAATTATAGAAGCAGCGGCTTATTCCAAATTGAACGCAAACGCTATTTTTTAAAATATAAAGAAGCACGATAGTCATACAAGGTAGTTTAAAAAACACTTCAAATTCCACCGCCATCTTTGGTGTATCTCCATTTGAATCCTTCTTCTTCTTACTTGCTCGGATACATTAACCCCTATATAATCATCTCTTCTCTCCTCCATTCTCCACACACCTCTTTCAATTAATTCCTTCCAAACGAAAAGAAGGGGCATTCAATTATTAAACTTTTGTGGTATAACTGTTAAAAGCATTGCACAAAACAAAATAAAATAAAATGGGTCTTCATGAGATTGCAGCAATGGCGGATGTCTTGTTAGTTTTGTGTTTGTGTTGTCATTATCATTCTGCATGAATCTCAAAACTTGAGACATATAAAAAGTGGGAGGGCATATGAACTCTCATGGCCCAATTTTCTGGTTGGATATCCACGTCATTTATTAAATTACATTCTTTATTATTTGAAAGGATGCAAGAGTTATGTCGATAGTCTTGTATACCTTTGATAATATTCTTGACTAGTTATTACTTTATTCCTAATTTTAATTAATTTTTACAATAGTAAAATGTTCGATACAACATTTTCATGTTTATTGTTATGACGATTAGAATAGTGACACTTTGTTTGAAGGGTAATATGATCTAGACAAACCTTCTCTTTTTTGCATATAATTGTACATGGATTGGTTTTTATTTTGGAATATTTGCCAAAGGAAAACGAATGTCTAATGTAAAACCCATCTATTAATTTGGTTCCAGATATAGTTTTAAAATTAAGACCTTGTCTCTCAATTGTAGTAATAGCCATCACTTATTTTGTAGTGTAAGCCCTTCAATTTTTTGTAGTGATAATCCATGACATGGTAATTTAGAAGTCCATTATAATTATCAAGATGTGTTACAACATACATGGGTGAAGAAATATGATATATAGATAGGGAGAGGTGAAAGCTATCGAGAGGGGTAAGATTAGACAAAGATAAGAAAGAAAAAATGAATATCTATATATTTGATTTTTCTACCCTATGAAACTATTATTTCCCCTATGAAATGGTTAACCTAACTGTTTGAAATCAACATTCAAAATTGGATTCATGTCATCATCTTAATGATGTCCTCTATATCTTACTTTTTATCTCTTCATCCTCATCTCTCCTTTTCAATCTCCATATCTTTATCTAGCATATTTATATCTATTTGCATATCCATTTTTCCTATACTACTATTACTTTGTTTGTTATGATTGTGTGATAAAATAAGAGAAATTATTGAGAGAAATTTTATATAAAAAATTGGAAGTAGAATGTGTATGTTCTAAACATGAATGAATGTGTATAAAAATTTAAAGAAGTCAAGGTTAACTAATAGATATTTGTGATTTTTATATTCCAAGTGTGCTCTTACATGTATGTCCCTTTATTTCTACAATCCTTAACTATTGAATATTTACTATTAAAGATTATTCTCCTCCTCATTCTTTTCCTTCCTCTTCTTCTCCCCTTCACCTCCTTCTTCTTGATCTTGTCCTTCCCCTTTTCTCTTTTTTCTTCTTTTTCTTTTTTGCCTAATTTATATTTTCTCTCCTTCTCACTCTTACAATCAATCTTACAATTTACATTCAATATTTAAAATATCTAAAAGTACATATTTTATGATTATCAAAAGCAAATCTTCCATTACTTAATCAAGTGATTTGTTTTCTTCTCCTTCCTCTTCATCTTGTTTTCACTTCCTCCTTAGTCTTCTCCTCATATACATTCTCCTTCCCATTTTCTATTTTTTTCTTCTTTTTGTCTAATTTCTTTTTCTTCTCCTCTTTTAACAATCAAACTTACAACTTACAATCAATCTTTGAAAAATATGTAAGCGTATAATCTTCCGCTACCTAATAAAGTGGTTTATTTCAAACAGTGTTAATAGATTGTATTATTTACAAATTTTACAATATTTTATTAAACTATCATTATTTGTAATGAATCTTCGGGAGGAATTTGTTAATGATAGAAAATTTATTACTTTTTGTGATTTTCTGGCATTCTTGTTGAGCGCATCGTTCCTAGAATGCTAAAAATATGAACTAAACATTACTCATTAAAGCCTCTACTGTAGGACGACAAACAATGACCAAATATATAGAGGAGAAAGGAAAAGGTGGAATAAGTTTCACAAAACCTTGAATCAGAGAAAACTAAAGTGAATGAATGCAAAGATTTGTCTTGACAAAACATATTTATATTGCCTGAAATGAATCTGATCCAGTGAGGGGGCTATCAAACTGTTCACGCGATTCCAGGCTTCCATATGTCACGAGTAGATTCACCATGCCATTTGCATCAATAATATTTTCTGGCGTGGGCTTCTTATTTCCTGCATAAGTCACTGCGTAAGACCAGACTGTCCGATTATTATAATCATTTTTATTATTAATTGATCATTTCTGACAGGCTAATTTTTATGGCGGGATTTGTTTTATACAGTGCAAGTGCCACAACATTTTGTTTTGTATTGGTTGGATGATAAACAATCCCTTTTTCAATATTCTTTCTTTTATCATTGTATGAATCTTTATCAAATATATATTTTTTAAATAAAAATATAATTACCTACGATTTTTTTGGGAGTCAATATCAATGAGCAAGCCAGTCTCACGATCAAACCAGTTTTATAAAATGTTTCAATAAAGTTAACATCAACATGGGAGAAGCGTTGGCTGTCGGCTGGGCTAGGGTTTTTCCCCTAGCCTGTTCTTGGTGTTTGATCTTTACTATTTTTCTGTTCTGTTTGGATTGCTAGCTACTGGACATAATTTGCATCGGTGTTTTTGAAAATATTCTGCAGTCAATTTTGGATTGGGGTTTTATTGTTTGCATGCCAGGGCCTGAGATTTCTTCTCCGTTGGTGAGAACAGATGGTTCTTCTCCAACTATGCATGCAATGCGATCTGAATCGTTTTATTCAGGGGAGAGCTCCAAGTTGAAAAAAGTTAATGGTTGTTTTCTGCGTAGCCATGATTGCCCTGTTCTGGTTATTCCTCCAACGGCTGTAATGGAGGACATTGATTATTGGACCAAGCATGCTTTGACATGCAAATTTCTTGAAATCCGAATTTCCCTATCCGCTCTTGAGGCATGGATCCGCCGCTATTGGCAGGTGGAAGGCGATATGGAGATTATGTTGGCAGGGAATAGTTATTTTTTTGTTGTATTCTCTTGCATGTTTGATCGTGATCATGTTTTTGAAGGAGGCCCTTATTTCTACAACCATGTGGGGTTATTTGTCAAACCTTGGCATTCAGGTTTTAATTCTGCTGAGGATCTCCCTTCAACAGTGCCAGTTTGGGTTTGCTTGCCTCGTCTTCTCTTGGAATTTTGGCGTGAAGACATCCTTCGACAAATTGTTGCTTTGTTGGGGAAGCCGGCTGCAATTGCACATCAATCCCTTCATAAAAAGGTTATTTCTTATGCTAGAATTTGTGTTGAAATTAATTTGAATAACCCATTACCAGATTCTTTGGAAATTTGTCGATTACAGATAGCAAGATCAATCGGATCCATACCCCCATCAAGCTCACACTTCACAAGAATAGTTTCCTGAAGAGAATGTGATATTTTCCACCAAAGATGCAAAACACCAAGTCGAACATCTTGGAATATGCGACGATTCCTCTCCAACCAGATATGCCAAAGCATGAAAGATGGGCCAGCAATCCAAGCAGCATGGAGAGAAGAAGACTTGGAGTGAGCACTACCCAAGCAGGCCCAGAACTCAGGCAAAGAGGAAGCATGCCGACAAGAGCAACCCCAAGCGCTCCACCAAAGGTGCCATATCTGAGTAGAATATGAGCAATGGAAGAACAGATGGGAGACAGACTCCTCTCCATTACTACACAAAACACAATAAGAGGGGCCCTGAAATCCACGTTTACAAAGATTATCCCAAGTAAGACAACGGTTGTTTTGGGGTTTTATTGTTTGCATGGCAGGGCCTGGGATTTCTTCTCCGTTGGTGAGAACAGATGGTTCTTCTCCAACTATGCATGCAATGCGATCTGAATCATTTTATTCAAGGGAGAGCTCCAAGCTGAAAAAAGTTAATGGTTGTTTTTCGCGTAGCCATGATCGCCCTGTTCTGGTTATTCCTCCAATGGTTGTAATGGAAGACATTGATTATTGGACCAAGCATGCTTTGATATGCAAATTTTTTGGAATCCGAATTTCTCTATCTGCTCTTGAGGCATGGATTCGCCGCTCTTAGCAGGTGGAAGGCGATATGGAGATTATGTTGGCAGGGAATAGTTTTTTTTTGTTGTATTCTCTTGCATGTCTGATCGTGATCGTGTTTTTGAAGGAGGCCCTTATTTCTACAACCATGTGGGGTTATTTGTCAAACCTTGGCATTCAAGTTTTAATTCTGCTGAGGATCTCCCTTCAACAGTGCCAATTTGGGTTCGCTTGCCTCGTCTTCCCTTGGAATTTTGGCGTGAAGACATCCTTCGACAAATTGCTGCTTTGTTGGGGAAGCCGGCTGCAATCGCACATCAATCCCTCGATAAAAAGGTTATTTCTTATGCTAGAATTTGTGTTGAAATTAATTTGAATAACCCATTACCAGATTCTTTGGAAATTTGTCGATTACAGATAGCAAGATCAACCGGATCCATACCCCCATCAAGCTCACACTTCACAAGAATAGTTTCCTGAAGAGAATGTGATATTTTCCACCAAAGATGCAAAACACCAAGCTGAACATCTTGGAATATGCGACGATTCCTCTCCAACCAGATATGCCAAAGCATGAAAGATGGGCCAGCAATCCAAGCAGCATGGAGAGAAGAAGACTTGAAGGGAGCACTACCCAAGCGGGCCAAGAACTCAGGCAAAGAGGAAGCATGCCGACAAGAGCAACCCCAAGCGCTCCACCAAAGGTGCCATATCTGAGTAGAATAGGAGCAATGAAAGAACAGATGGGAGACAGACTCCTCTCCATTACCACACAAAACACAATAAGAGGGGCCCTGAAATCCACGTTTACAAAGATTATCCCAGGTAAGACAATGGTTGTTTTGGGGTTTTATTGTTTGCATGGCAGGGCCTGGGATTTCTTCTCCATTGGTGAGAACAGATGGTTCTTCTCCAACTATGCATGCAATGAGATCTGAATAGTTTTATTCAGGGGAGAGCTCCAAGTTGAAAAAAGTTAATGGTTTTTTTCTGCGTAGCCATGATCGCCCTGTTTTGGTTATTCCTCCAACGGTTGTAATGGAGGAGATTGATTATTGGACCAAGCATGCTTTGATATGCAAATTTCTTGGAATCCGAATTTCCCTATCCGCTCTTGAGGCATGGATCCGCCGCTCTTGGCAAGTGGAAGGCGATATGGAGATTATGTTGGCAGGGAATAGTTATTTTTTTGTTGTATTCTCTTGCATGTCTGATCGTGATCATGTTTTTGAAGGAGGCCCTTATTTCTACAACCATGTGGGGTTATTTGTCAAACCTTGGCATTCAGGTTTTAATTCTGCTGAGGATCTCCCTTCAACAGTGCCAGTTTGGGTTTGCTTGCCTCGTCTTCCCTTGGAATTTTGGCATGAAGACATCCTTCGACAAATTGCTGCTTTGTTGGGGAAGCCGGCTGCGATCACACATCAATCCCTCGATAAAAAGGTTATTTCTTATGCTAGAATTTGTGTTGAAATTAATTTGAATAACCCATTACCAAATTGTTTAGAAATTTGTCTGGGGGATTCTTCTTGGGTGCAGCAGTTAGATTATGAATCCCTCCCTTTCCGTTGCCGGATTTTTCATGAGTATGGTCATTTACAGCGTCAGTGCCCTCGTAACTCGAGTTTCAAAGGAGTGGATGGTTCTACAGCTGGCAATGCTGGTGGTTTGGCAGATACTATAGGGAAAGGACAATCTCAAATGGTTAATACTACCAAGGGGATGAATCTGCAAGATGCTATAGGTAAGGGTAAGGCTCAAATACAAGATAAGGATGGATTTATCCCTATTCGCCCTCAAGCTAAGGGACATGGTCAAAAGAGGCCTTTGAAAGAAAGATTATCTGATTAAGGTTTTAACCGCTTTGAGGTGCTGGATAGTATGGTTCTAGAGGAGGGTATTCCTCCTCCTATCTCTTCTGATCTAGTTTGCCCAGATGAGAGATTTGTTCCTAATGATGCTTGTGGGGCATCTCAAGTTGTAGTATATCAGAACTGTGAGGTTCCTGTAGCTCCTGTGACAGAGGCTCTGGTGACTACTGCAGTGTTGGAAGATAATGATGTTGTTTTGGCTGACTTGGTTAAGGATGTGCTACCATCAGGTAAGGGCAAGGGATCTCCTCTCCCCTTGGGGTTGTTGCCTCGACCCTTTAAGCGGGATTCTTCTACTCCCCCTCTAAGGAGTGGGTGCAAAAAAAGACCAAGAGAAGATTAAACTCATAGGAGATATATTGATTGAGTCTGGTTCAGTGAAACCTTTGGATTCTCATTTTCCCAATTCTAACCAATGATGATTATTCTCTCATGGAATGTAAGGGGGTTGAATAGCATCCCTAGACAAAAGACTATTCATAACTTGGTGGTTGATCATAGTCCTGATGTTTTTTGTATCCAAGAGACTAAGCTCTCTGTGGAGTCTATGGTCCAACATGCCTCTAGTATTTGGTCTCGTGGCCAATGCCAGTGTGTTGGGGCAATAGGCAATGCTGGTGGTTTAGCTATATTTTGGGATCCTCAAAAAATTTCTCCTCTTGGCTGGATGTCTTCTCCCTCAGCTCTCTCTATGGTAGCTTCTGCTCTAGACTTAGGAGAGGTAATCATGGTTACTAATGTGTATGCACCTGTTGATCTTGTGGGAAAGGAGAAACTTTGGGAACATATTCAATATGTTAGAAATTTTCATCCTTATCATCCTTGGGTGTTAGCAGGGGACTTCAATTTAGTTTTAAGTCTGGAGGAGAAGCATGGTGGTTTGGCTAGATTGGGGCCTTCTTCTGCTCTTCTTCGGCAACACATATCTCTTTTGTATCTCTCTGATGTTAAGCCTTCTAGTGGTCTCTATACCTGAAATAATCGCAGGACTGGTGTTGCTGCTATCTCAGAATGTCTGGATAGATTTCTTGTTTCTTGCTTCTGGGTTAGTGGCACCCTTACTATCTCTTCAAAAATCCTTGATTGGAGGGGTTCAGATCATTGGCCAATCAAATTTTTCACTATAGGGGCTTATGTTCCAAAGCGTCCTCCTTTTAAGTTTCAGTTGATGTTGCTTTGTGACTCCTCTCTTCATGATTTTGTTTTTTGTTGGTGGAAAGATGGCGCTCCTGCATATGGTACTGCAATGTTCTCATTTTCTAAAAGGCTTCAATATGTTAAAAGGCAGCTCAAGATATGGAATAGGGAATGCTTTGGGAACCTTCACTTTATGAAGAGGCTTGCTCAAGAAGATCTTGATGTCATCACAAGGGAGATTAGAGATCGAGGTTTCTCAGAGGATCTTGGCAAGGCTGAATCCCTTGCTTCTAGAGCTCTAGAAGAATGGGAACTTCGAGAGGAAATTTTTTGGAAGCAAAAGGCTAGAGTTGATTGGCTCCAAGAAGGTGATTGAAACACTGCCTTTTTCCATAAAACAGTGCAATCTCGCCGGAATCAGAGCACTATCTCTTCTTTGGTTATTTCTCAAAGTATCCAACTGAATTCCTTGCCAACTTTGTTCCAGGAGGCTATTTCGTACTTCTCTACCCTCTTCTCTGAGGACTCTCCTCCTGCTGATAATGAAGAAAATATTATTTTGTCATGTATTCCTTCCCTTATCACTCAGGAAATGAATGATTATCTCATGCATCCTATCTCTTTGGAAGAGCTGGAGGAGGTGGTCTTTGGCATGCCTAAGGGGAAGGCTCCTGGTCCTGATGGCTTTCCAGTTGAATTCTTTCAGAAATTTTGGGACATCATTAATCATGATTTGTTGGAGGTGGTTAAAGAATCCTATGCTAGCAAGCAGATGCTTCGAGCTTTGAACTCTACATTCTTGACTCTTATTCCTAAGAGAGAGGGTGCTAATCAATTGGAGTTTTTTTGACCAATTGCCTTATGTAATGTGGTTTACAAAGTTATTACTAAGTTGATTGCTGAGAGACAGAAAAGGTGGCTTCCCATTATTATCTCAGAAGAACAAGGTGGTTTTGTTGCTGGCAGACAAATTTTGGATGGGGTGGTTATTGCTACTGAGGCTATTCACTCTATGGCTACTTCAAGGGAGAGAGCCATGTTTGTTAAGCTGGATATGGCTAAGGCCTATGATAGAGTTAAATGGAGCTTCCTAAGGAGTATTCTTCTTTCTTTTGGATTTAGCTCTGACTGGGTGAGTTGGATTATGAGTTGTGTTACTTCTGCCTCTTTTTCTGTTCTTATTAATGGTCAACCTTCTCAACTATTTGGTGCTTCTAGAGGCCTCCGCTAGGGTGACCCTCTCTCCCCATATCTATTCATCATCGTGGCTGAAGGCTTGGGCAGATTCATTAAGCATCAGGTGTCCCTGAATTCTATTCAAGGTTGGCGGTGGGGTAATGGCTTACCTTCTCTTTCCCATCTTCAATTTGTTGATGATTCTGCTCTTGCCGGTCTTGCTAGGATCAAGGAAGCTAAAGAATTTCGACATGCTTTGGACATTTATTTGGCAGCTTCAGGCCAGAAAGTTAATGAGCACAAATCTTTTATTTACTTTTTTAACACTCCTGATTCTATTCAGCACAGGATTGTTGGTATCCTACGGTTTCAGATAGGTTCACTTCCTTTGACTTATCTTGGCATTCCTATTGCTGTTTCCAGGAAGCTACATCTCTTCTGGCAAAATTTGATTACCAAGCTTTAGGATAAAGTAAATCATTGGACTCATAGATGGCTTTCTACCACTGCCCGAGTTACTCTTCTTCAAGCTGTTATCCAAGCTCTTCCTACTTATAGAAGCATGGTTCATGCTGCACCTATTTACTTTCTCAAGGAGTTTGATGCTCTTTCTCGACAATTCCTTTGGAGTGGTAATTTGCGTAGTACTAAATGGAGCTTGGTTAATTGGGCAACTGTTTGTAGGCCTAAAAAGGAGGGTGGTCTTGGTCTTCGACCTGCTCTATTGAGTAGTCAAGCTTTGGCTGCTAAAATTTATTGGCGATGGTGCTCTGGACAACATCAACTTTGGGCTCGTATTATCACTCATAAATATTTTCATGGTGCTGATCCTTGCTCTGATTCTACACTTCCTCTTGAAGGTCGTGGCTCAATGGTTTGGCATACTTTGAAGATAGGTGCGATGTTGGTGAAGAGGGATCTATTCTGGATATGTAAAGGAGGTTCTTAGGCTTTGTTTTGGTTTGATGCTTGGGATGGATTCCCTTCCATTTTATCCATATACCCTCATCTTTAGCCTCTTTGTGACTCTTTTCTTGCCGCTGGATGGGATAAAGTGGCTCATTACAAGACTCCTTATCAATTGGGACCTGTTGTTGGTTACAGATAGAAGCATTCTTCTGATTGGCCTCCTAGAGGTACAAACATGGATCGTCAGGAGCTTTCTCAAATTCTAGCCTCTAGAGAGTGTTCTTCTTTGCTTGGTCCAGATGTTTTGGCTTGGGGCTGTCCCTTGTCTGGTAAATATCATGTCTCTGCTGGGTATCAGGAGATAACTAGACAATTATTTGGGGATGTTTAGGTCCCTTGGTGGAAGCAAGTTTGGAATAAAGTTTCTTGGTCCAAGTGAAATTTTTTCATGTGGCTAGTGGCTCACAACCATTGTCTTACCTGGGATAATTTTTGTAAACGTGGATTTCAGGGCCCCTCTTATTGTGTTTTGTGTGGTAATGGAGAGGAGTCTGTCTCCCATCTGTTCTTCCATTGCTCCTATTCTACTCAGATATGGCACCTTTGGTGGAGCGCTTAGGGTTGCTCTTGTCGGCATGCTTCCTCTTTGCCTGAGTTCTGGGTCCGCTTGGGTAGTGCTCCCTCCAAGTCTTCTTCTCTCCATGCTGCTTGGATTGCTAGCCCATCTTTCATGCTTTAGCATATCTAGTTGGAGAGGAATCGTCGCATATTACAAGATGTTCGGCTTGGTGTTTTGCATCTTTGGTGGAAAATATCACATTCTCTTCAGGAAACTATTCTTGTGAAGTTTGAGCTTGATGGGGGTATGGATCCAATTGATCTTGCTATCTGTAATCGCCTCAATTTTCATCTGCAGGATGGGGTTGCAGCTCATAGGTTTCCTTCTATGGCCAGGCAACTTCACCATTAGAGGAAGGGTCAGGTTAACCGGGATGGGCACTGGACTCCTCCTCCCTATGGAGTTCTGAAAATTAACACTGATGGTTCTTCCTGTGGGAATCCTGGTCCGGCTGGTATTGGCGGAGTGGCTCGTTGTAGTTCTGGGGATGTTAAATTTTTCTTCTCAGTTCATAAGGGTGATTATACTAACAATCTCATGGAAGCTCAGGCTATTTTATATGCTGTGGAACAGTGTTGCTTGCAGGGATGGAGTAAGATTATTTGTGAGTCTAATTCCCAGGTGGTGGTGAAATGCTTTCTTCGCAAGAGCTTGAGGATGTTAGTTGGCAGCTGGCCACTGTTGTTAAGAAGATTCTTTTCTTCTCTTCCTTTTTTCAGTTCATTAGGTTCATGTATATTGTTCGTGAATGGAATAAGACTGCTGATTGTTTAGCCAAATGGGCTTCTAGTCATGATCCGGGTTGGAATATTAGGGATAGGAGGCAACTGTCCTTTGAGATGGTGCAAGAATTTGATGATCTTGTTGCTTAGGATCGAGCTCCTTGTTGAGCTCTCCTTGTTGTATTCCTTTCTGTCTTAATAAATTTTTACCCCTCTTTTTGCAAAACATGCTTAGGTTAGAGTTATCGAAGATCATTTAGAGGTCATTAAGGATATGTAACTATTTTTTCAAAGTTAAATAAATTCTACAAATTCTAGTTATCATTCTATTATTCTATTTATTAAAATTAAAATTTAAAATTATAATATGAATATCTTAATTTGGAGGTAACTAAATTGATATAATTATTTTTTCAAAGATAAATTGTACAAACTTTGAAATGTCATTCTATCAACTCATTTATGAAAATCACAATTTTAAAATATAAGTATGAATATTTATTAATCTATAATTGAAAACTATGCAAGTTTAAAAAAAGATTGAAAATCAATTCACAATCCTTTTGAAGTATATATAACTTTTTTTTTCAAATCATGAGAATCATGTATACATATCCATTAATATACATAACTTGGGAGGAAGGGATAATTCTTTTAAAAATTAAAATGGGCAAGCTTAAAACAAAGCTATCTAAGATGATTTGGAGGCAATTAAACTTATGTAATTATTTTTTCAAACTCAAAGTGTACAAAATTTATCAAAATCACAACTTTCAATTACAACTACCATTCTACCACCTATTTATCAAAATCACAATTGTATAATTTAATACAAATATCTTGATTCAGAGGTAATCAAGTTGATGCCACTATACACTAATACATTAGGGGTCAATTTGCGATGGCAGACAAATATAATGTGTTTTTGGCCTTTTTTTTTTTCCAGTTATAGCCCAACAACATATCGCAATTGCGACGCTAACGAGATATAAGAGAAAAAAAGAAAGAAAGACATTTCTCATTTGTTTGAGGGCAATGTCGACAGATGGAGGCAAGGGCAAGTTTGAGGGCAAGTCTATGATGGTCGCATGAGAACTAGGGCAAAGGAGCATAGAAGAAGACCAGCCATCGGTATGAGTGTAGACAACTTAGTTGGATGGGGTATCTAAGGGTGGGGTGTGAAGAACTGGTGGAGGACAGAGAGAAGTGAATGTAGGTTCGCCCTACTATTCGCTCAAGAAATTGGCATGTCTTCTGCATCTTTTGAACAGTTTAGGATTTGATGTTTATTATTCACTGGAGTTTTGCAACTATTACTAGTGCAGTCCAATTTGCAGATGTATCTAAATGAATTCGTTTTAATCTAGTATCAGAGATTGCATGGTAGCAAGGTTCCCAATCTTGACTTTAGCAAGGCAAAACTCTTTCTACATAATTATTTCATGTGCTAGGTTGCATTACAATTTTTCATTCCATGTTCTTTGATAGTGTTGTTTGTAGGCTTGTCTCAAACGAAGAGTATTGATATTGGTCCAAACTTGCTAGGCAACTTTCTTGTTTCATCAACATTTGTTCAAGAATCAACCATTATCATAGCTTGGTGGATGCAATCTGTATGGGCTGTACTAACCTGTTCGAACCTTGGTCTATATCGTCTTGGATTTTTGATGGTTTCATAGTCTCACAAAAGGTCAGTGGTCATGAATTAATGGATTAAATTGTTTTAATTTCCCCTGTATCCTAGGATTGATAATGTTCTACAATTTTCTTTACCAATGTTCTATAGTTATCAATGTTCTACAGTTTTCTTCAATTTTTACATGTACTTCAAATGATGGCAAAAATAATGGTGAAGAAAGCATCTAATTTGGAGTGTGAGGTGATCAAAGATACATATTTTCCTAGATCAATATGTGACTAAAAGCTAATAGAATTGAAGAAAGAATTTTTGCTAAAGACAAATGTCGGAAAGCAACAAGATTTCCAATTTGGGTTTCTTCTAAGTGCTATAATTATCTTGAATTTAGTTTTTTAGGAGATAATGATATACTGACACAGTATGAATGTTTCGATGTTATTTTATTCTAACATCTACTTCTGCAATTGAAATCAATAAACTCGTATCAATATGCATTAAGAGTAGAGTGAAATTAATTGAAATGCTTCACATTTGGTTTGGTAATGAACTGATAAGCTATATTAGAAGTTAGCTTATGTTTTAAAGCCCTTGTTAATGCATTGAGGTACAAGTTGGCGACAAATTTTAATCACTTTTGCAAATTAATTTTTTTTGTATGACCTCACAAATTACTAAGTTGGGCATGGCAAGAAAATGAAAACTTCTTGGGCATCATTTTGGTGACAATTTTTGAGGATTTTACTAAAAAAACCCTTTTATTTTTTAAATTTAGGTTTTTTTTAATGGAAACTTTAGTATTTTTTAGGGAAGTAATTTAGTATCTTTCAAATGAAATGTAATTATAAGTTTGTTAATGGATGATTGATAAGACTGATTTTAAGTTGTAAAAGGTTATTTGGGGAAGCTGGAAAGCTAGCATAATATTTCATTTTGAGTTTTGAAATTGAAACTTTACCAAAATACTTCCAGTTTTGGTGATTTTCTAGGCCATTCTTGGCATTTTGAAGTTTGTCTGTATTGTCTCTAATGATATTGCATAATATCCAACAAGGGAGACACTACTTTAGATGGAGCAACATTCGATACTTGAATCACCTTTTTTCTTCTTTTTGCAAGGGTCTTGTTTTTGGGAAGCAATTGGTCATATGGTCAACACATTTTCTTAACTGTAGGATGCAGTGTAGTCAAAATATTATTATAAAAGACTTGAAAATAGTTTCATGTGTTGTAATTGCAGGGACTTAGAACACGAAGAATGATTTGTGCTTATTTTTACTTTTCTTATTTAAATTTGAGTTCTAAATCTTTGGTTTTCTATTTATAGGAGGGATATCATCTAAAAAAACTTGGAGGATATTCATTCTCTTGTTAGAAGCTCAGTGAAATTGTGGTTCATATCTTGCTGGAGAAGGTGCAAAAGAGTCATTGCCATCTATTGTTTTATCACTTAGTGGTGAAGATAGTTACCGAAACAATTCTGTATCTGCTCTGGGTGGAGAATTTAACTTTGAGAATCTATTTCATGGGAGTTTTTTCCTTCATCCACTTTTGAAGATATGCATAAGGTTGCTGATATTGTGGTTATTGTTAGTCTTTAATTTTATTGATAGTCCGAAACAAGTTTCAGGCAGCAATTGATTCCATGAAATAATGCACTAATAATGAATTAGTTTTTCCATTGTTACACAATTCATTGTCATATTGTATAAAGGAGGGAATTTGAAGATGTTAAATGCATCATATCTACAGATTTCCAATGCACTTTTTCATTTCCAATGCTGAGTTTCCTTCCTAGTATTTCGTGAATTTGTTGAACAATCTTAGGAATAAGCAGGTCCCCAAGCATAGTTTATTTAGATATTTACTCTAATCACTCCTATTACTAATTAAAATGGGACTGTGTTATCTTGTCCAATCTTTTCATAGATTTGACTATATTGCCTATGAAGGCTATTAATTGTCATCACATACGTCTATTGCAAATGGAAACATAAGAAATTAAAGAAAAAACTCTTGCCAAGTAATGCAATTTGGCTTCATATTTCTTTAATCACTATCTCTATATTGCTAAATGTTTTCCTATCCCACACCCTTTTATCAAGATTGCACATGTACGCATATCTAGACTCCTGGTATGTGTACCAGGTACTACTAGGCCTATCCCATATTGGGTACTTGCTTGGGTATGTACCTTGCAGCCATAAATGCTACATCAGCTCACAAATTCCACCCCCCTTGCAAAATGTTAAAAACTGCCATGTAGATTAAAATGTCTGATATTGTTTTCAATTTTACATTTGCATATCAGCTTGCTGTTTATCAAGCTTAATTCAATATGTAATCAGTTAGAATCCTTGATACAATATTGAGTATCAGTAAACTATTAAATTTTTTTTGATTTTCACTGTTCAAGTTAGAACTGGAAGCTTATCATTTGCAGTATGTCGTTATATGATTTATGATCCTCTTGTTCATATATAAAGTTTGCCTTCTTTGTTATGCATCAAAAGTTTTAACATTCAACATATATATTTTGACTTGTGAATCATATTTTTAGATTTTCTATAAAATATAAAATCTATATTTAATTTTTTTTTAGGCAATCACATACCCCCTTTCCCTATTTTGAAAGATAACTATACTTGTACCCATACCTATACCCAGGAACCCCCATACCCATGCAACCTTTCCTTTTATTATACATTATCATCATTAAATCTCTTGCAAAGCCAAACATAAGCAATTAAAGAAAAAGATCTTCCCAAATGCAATTTGGCTTCATATTTCTTCAATCAACATATCTATACTACTAAATTTATTCCTATCCCACACCTTTTAGGTATACCCTAACAACTCTTTTACTTGTCATCATTTCAAAGACAAACATGTGTAGTGAGGGATTCCTGTACAATTTTCTTCTAGTGTGTGGGGTAGCAACCTTGTAAAAACTTCCATAAATTAGCTCTCACCTTTTCATGAACCTCTCTCATTGCTTCTACTATATCTTCAGCATGAGAACTCCTCTTATCCATACTCTTCATATCCCTTAATTTAAAATATCCTCTATCTTTTTTGATATACTATCTTAAAAGGACTAATACCATTTCTCCTATTTGTCCATTCATTATAGGCATATTGTTCCTATGGTATTAATGCATCCCATTCTTTCCCATGATCCTTTGTTGGACACCTTGACATGTTTTTGTTAAATAACTAAGGAGGGAGGGGGGCTCAATTTTCCTCGGCTATCGAATAGGGCCTTAAAAAACTCTCAGCATCTTACAAACTTAAACTTTTCCTATATCAACTTGGTAACTATATTAAAACTTCATAATAATATCTAATTCATCCTTCACTAGTAAATTGTTAACTTTCACCAAGTATTAGAGTAATAAACTTTTAACTATATATTTCATGTACCGAGTTACATCAACAAGAAGTATACGAAAAATAAGAATAAAATAACATGTAACACAATAATCCACACATTTAAACACAATAATTTTTAACATGAAAACCCTATTAAGAGAAAAATCACCTATGACTAATCACATCAAATTTGTATTATCAGATCTTCACTTCCTTTCCTTTACTAGTTATTTTCTCCTTGTTATATATTCATTCATTTCTATCCCTTGTCAAAAATGCATATGTATATTTTAGCTCTTCCTTAGCTCGTGTTTAGATGTTCTCTTATACCACGATCTTCCTTCCTTCCATACCTACATATTTCATGTTTAGATCTTCTCTCCCTTTGAAAAAAATGCCAAAAAAAACAACTAAAAACTTTAATATAATGGTAGTTGTACCTTGTACCTTACATGTGCTAATACATTTTTGTTTTAATAAATCTTTTCTTTCTTCTTTCATCTTCTTCACATATTTAGGACTACATAAAGAGTGAACTCCTTCTTCAACTCCAAATAGATATTCCCAAGGTATATTGGTTGTAGTGTTTCTTTATTAATTTTTGGCTCTAGTTTTAACAGTCCCAGCTATCTTTTTGTGTACTATTTTCTATATTTGGTGTGTATGGTTACCTCTATGTCATGAATCTCCAACCGTGAAACCCTAGTCTACCATAGTGCATCCCTAGTTCCACCAATAAAAAACATTGCAGCTTTGCAATAAACCTGATGAATAGCTTCACAGTTTTTGAAGCCAGATGACAATGCAGATTTTGAGCCACATGATGAATAGCTTCACAGTTTCTTGGATTTAAGCAAAAATCATATATATGCATGTTCTTGTGTCTAATGTCATATATTGCATAGTAATTAATATCTCTTGTACAAATTACACTGATGTTGGTATATATTATGCTCTCTTTTATATTAGAACATTCTAACCTTTTATTTATGGATATGGTGCTTGATTTGGTCACACTGTAATCTGTATCTGGTGTCTCATTTGTAATAGCTGGTTTAGTAACTAAATAGATAAGCTTAATGTGATTGTTATAAAAATATTGTTATGTAATGGTGTTTCATGTGTTGGCCAAGGCTAGTTTGTAGGCCACCCACTTCAAAACCCTGCTAGCATTTATAGATACAAAGTTCTATAATATCATGAAAAACAATCAATATAAAAAGGCTCATTCTCTTTGTAACATTTTTGGCTTTCATTTTAATTTCATCTTTTCTTCTATTGTGATAGGAAAGCTAGAGAGAAGTGCTATATTGAAGGCCATATGTGCAGGATAAAAAGAAACTACCAAACCTCTAATTTGTTTGACTGGAGGTAGATTCCCGATTCTTTGCCTTAGAACACTATCATCTTCAAAATCCTATATGAAATCTATATGACCATTTAATTTCTTCAATATGCCCTATGGATTTCCTTATCTAACTATATATCTTTTAATTGCATATAATAACTAATTTATGTGCTTTTTCATGACTATGTTTGACTCATATAATTGTGATCTCTCTAGCACTATGATGTCATTTAATATGTCTTGCTAAAGCTTGTAAATTTTGTTCCTTTTGCCATGCCATTTAATATGTCTTTCCTTGTAGCTTATATGTTTTGAAATTGTTGTTAGGCCTTGTAGCTTGTATAATTTGATTGCTGGAGAGCTTCTATAGCTAAGCAAGAAGGCCGTTGCACGAGTTATAGCCGCGCGCTCAGGTATGAAAATTGTATATTTTTTAATCTAATGTATATTTTAACTAGACTTTTAGCTTATATGTTTTGAAATTTTGTTTAGTGGCTTAATGTTGTGAGGTTTCTTGAAATAAGACCTTCAGGCAGTTGGTCAATGTTTTACAAATAATCTTATCCACAAATTTTCCTAGAGCAATTGACTGAATGTTATAAAAGGTGATGGGGTTAAATGTCTTAGGAATAAAGTCAAAGAAAGTATTTTTAAAATATTAAAGTATTTAGGTAGGTCTAAGTAGATTTGTGTACTTTTGATAGTTTTGCTTAGTTTGTGAAAGTTGTAGACCGAAGTTTTCATAGCCCAATTTTTGCTTCTTGTGAAGAACGATCATGTCAGATAATATAAGTGAAGAACAAAATAGGGAGACAATCACTAGATTGTGGTCTAACTTGAAAAGAAAAGGCGATGGAAAATGTTATTGTCCTTGCAAAATTTGTAAGGGCTTAAACCGTAGAAGACTGCTAATCAAAACAGTTAAGAGACATTGTAGGGAGAATGGTCACATTGAAGGGGGGCATGACTATCATCCACTGGTAAGTTGTTCATTATATCATTTTAACAATTTATATACATATGAAATCAATTGATCACGAGTTGATTATCATGGTTTATTTATGTTAATCAATTTTATATAGGTTGATCTCCCCAGGGAAGTACATGATATGAACCACAACAATCCGAAGAATATGGTTTTCGAAGTGGAGGAACATGGAGGTACGAATATCTAAGGTGAAGATAATGATCCGATGGAAGATGATGATCATCGCCAGAAAACACAATTGAAGATGATGGTATATATACATTGATCCATGAAACATTTAGTCCAAGCGTATCTGATCATGATGATGATGATAGCCTTGATGTACCTCTACTTGAGAAGGCATACGAGCCCCTATACAAAGACTCCCAAACAAATCTTCTCTTTGCTGTATTGTTGTTGTTGAACTTGAAGGTTATGAATGGTTTATCCAACATAACAATGTCACATATGTTAAGGTATGTCATATATGTCTTTATAGTTAACAAAGGGTGAATAATGTACCACTAATATTGTTTATGTTAACAACTTATATTTTTTGCTATAGATTGATAGGCAAGTTTTTGTTACCACCATAAAATATTCTACCTCGCTCATATCGAGAATTATTTGCTATTATGAAAGATATTGGAATGGAGTATGAAGCAATACATGCTTGTCCCAATGATCATATTATATATTATAAAGAACATGAATTTGCAACACAATGCCCTATATGTCATACGAGTAGATATCAAATAGATCGACTAACAAAAAAGGTGCCTCAAAAGGTTCTTCATTACATCCCCGTTATTCCACAGATGCGACGATTATTCAAGTGTAGTAGTTTGGCTCAATTTATGGATTATCATGCACACAATAGAAGTCGAGATGACATTATTAGAATTCCTACGGATGGTTCAAAATTTATGCACATAGAGAAAAAGTGGCAACACTTCAAAGAAGAACCTCGTAATCTCAGGCTTTCATTGGCAGTGGATGGTGTCAATCCATTTGGAGAGATGAGATCTGTTTACTCGGCGTGGCCTAATTTTGTTATCAACAATAACATTCCTCCGTGGATGTCAATAAAGAGGGAGCACATTATGTTGGCAATGATTGTTTTAGGTATCTTATCATTTGATAGTTATTAATTTACATGTACTTACAAATCTTGTAGTAAAACGGTCACAATAATTATGTAATGTTACTGTTCATTCAAGTAGGTAAATATCAAGTAAAAGATATGAATGTATATATTGAGCCTCTTATCAATGAGTTGGTGGAGTTATGGAATGGTATCACTATGTATGATGTGTCTAGACCAATAAGACAAAGACAATTTCAATTCCATGCAATACTTGCATGGACAATACATGATGCCCCAGGGCTAACACATTTTTGTGGTATGTTATAGTGAATTCAAGTTGCACACGATAATTCTAATTATAAAAAATAAACATATTTAATAATCCAATTATATCATTATCTTGTAGGTCTTCAAACAAAGGGAAAATTTACATGTCCAGTTTGTGGTCCAAAGATGAAATCTCATCATTCAAAAAGTTTAGGAAAGAAGGTGTTTGATGAGTGTAGACACTTCCTCCACAGGAATCATAAGTATCAAAGTACGAAAAAACATCTTTTTAGTGGGAAAGAAGAGACTACATCAAAGCCACAAAGAATGACACCTCGCTTATGGAAGTTGGAATATAATAGAATTAATCGTTGAGGTAATGCCGTTCCACCTAATGGTTAATTTTTGTAATTTATATATTTCTATTGTGATGTTTGTTTACTAATTGTGTAATTGATGATCGTGGAGGTCATCAAGGTAGTACTGAAAACCTTCCAAAGGGACTAAAAAGCTATCCTAGACAATTTAGTAGGTTGCCCTACTACGAGCAGTTACAAATTGTGCATTTGTCTGATACTATGCATATTGGAAAGAATATAACAGAGACATTGTGGAAAATATTGGATGGAAGGCGTGACAAAGAAAAAATTGTCAAAATTTGTAACGACATTCATGAATCCAATCATGCATTGAAGAATTTCATTCACTCAATTAGCAACATAGATCAGATTAATATAAGTGCCCTTCCTTGGTTATTAATGGAGCAGCAAAGTGATGCTATAAAAGAAGTGATATGAAAAATTTGATTTCCCATAGGATTTGCTATGAACATAAACAATCTCATATTAAAAAAAAGTGAATTTGGGCCAGGATTCAAAACGCATGATTGGCATACTTTCATCAAGGTAAGTTATGTTCTTCTATATTTACAATATATTCATAAACTACGTGTACTGTTCATTATGTTATGTTAGAAAACAATGAAATGATTGGTTTATAATTACTGCAGTATGTGCTTCCTCTATCTCTCCCAGAGCACTTCAACAATAAAATCAAACAAGTGATATACGATCTTGGAAAATACATGAGGTAAGCAGTAATATCCGTTTAATTTTTTGTATATATTTATTATATTTGCTATTTGTTTTTCTTGCTATATAATCTATTGTATATTATTTTGTAAAGTCTCGTATCTATATATTTTTTGTGACTTGAATCTCTTAATGTAGGTGGTTGTCATCTAAAGAAATCCATAAAGAAGATATAAACTATTGGAAGAGAAGAATTCCTCATTTACTGTGTGAAATGCAAAAGTGTCTACCTCCAACTTTTTTCAATGCACAGGAACACTACTTCATACACCTAGTCGAGGAGATTGAATTGTGTGGACCTGTACACACTAGGTCAATGTGGATGGTTGAGAGGCACTTGAAATATTTGAAGGCTTTGGTTCAAAAAAGAGCACATCCTGAGGGTTATATGGTAGAGGGATATATGGTATACTAGACTATGGTGTACATTATTGAATATCTTCCTAAGTTTACATCAAATATCGATGTAGATCGCATTTGGGATCTCGAGCCTTTTAAAAAATTAGAAGGGGAGTACTTGATGGGGAAAGGTACATTGAGGAAAGTGAGAGGTAATAAATTATAAGATGTTATTGTAATAAATTATTTCTTAATCTTCAAAATAAATCGGTTGTAAGTTGTCTATTTTTTTTTTGTACAGGTGCTCGAGAGTGGGATGCACTACATTTGTATATTGCAAACAATCTTGATTGGATGACGGTATGGATTGAATGATGTCAACATTCTGGTTGCACATTAACATGGGAAGGTGTATCTTTATTGGTTAAAGAAGCTCATCGTAATGGAGATTCCAATGTTACGCAAAGGAAAATAGATTTAGCACGTGGTTCAAGAGATTTCCAGGTACGTACAAATTTATTTATCACCAGTATGTTTATCAACTCACGATACAATAATTTTGACATGTTTCACATATTATTGTACATTAAACACCACAAGGCTATGTTCTGTAATGGTCAAAAATTTTGCATCAATGTGTTGGATGACACGAAGAAAAATTGTGATTTAGGAATAACTACAGTCTTTCAAGTGACTAATATTTCATCTAAAAACGAATTACATCCTCGAGAGTCTAAAAATTGATACTATGGCATTTTGGATGATATACTTGAGTGTGACTTTAGTTCCTTCAAATTAGTACTCTTCATTTTCAAATGGTACAGGCTACAACTTAATCCAAATGATCCTGATATAACTATTATTGAACATGATAATGGATTTACAATGGTTAATACAAGGTTGTTTGAGCCAATTGGGGATGAGCCCTATGTTCTTCCAAGCCAATGTGTGCATGTATTTTACTCAGAGGTTCCACATAAACTGGGTTGGTCATTTTTTGTTAGACATGAACCGAGAGGAAGGCCAATAAAGTATAATGCGATGGAAGAAGAAGATATCGAAGAAGTAGAAGATGATGTAGATGGTGATCATGATCAACAGTTATTGGATGATGTTCCTGACACAAATTTTGATGATGATGAAGAAGAAGAAGATGACGATAATGCTGCTACTGGTGATGATGATGAAGATGATGTTGATGTTGATGATGATGATGTTGATGATGACGATGATGACGACAATGATGACGACGACGACGTCGATGATGGCGAGGATGATGATGATGATGATGATGACAAGGATGATGATGATGATGATGATGATGACAACGAGGATGATGATGATGGAATTTAGAGGTATGCCATCAATCCTTAATCAATTTAATATTCATTTCTTGATAGAAATATATTTGTATTATATATATGGTTACATAGTTTATTCATTATCTATTTAAAAGCTACAAGTTTCAACTACAAATAGAACACTGCTAATCTAAATTAACTATTAATCTAAATTAATTAAATAAAACTATTCAAAACACATATTGATGCGTGAATGTATTGAGCCTTATTTTCTTTCAGGTCAAAAGTATTTTTAAGTGTTTAGTTTAGAAAAGGGAATTCATTAAATATCTATAAAAGGGAGTTTTACCTAGAATAAAATTCATACGGAAAACATAATATTAGTGCTTACCTAATTTTTTGGTTAATAATTCTGCCTCTGTAGGTGATGCAGAGACCCTAGGTGGACTTGCAATCATTCATAACAAGAGGGACTTCCATAGTATTCTCACAACACCAACCAATCATCTTCATAAGATCCCTCTACTTGATCCAAGCCAAATCCATAACCTATCAGAGTGCACACCAAATCCTTATGCCACCTTAGGTTCTACATCTTTGGAATAATCCCATGAATGTCCCTCAATCCATCCAATGGATTCATCCAAGCAATCTAATAAACAAACTATCAAATGCTCACAATGCCTCAATAGGCGCCAAACTTGACTTCACCTTAACTAGGTGTTTCCTCCACCTCCACACACATCAAAAAACTTCAAATAGCATGTCCCCAAGGTGACTAAGCCCTCAACTCATCAGCTGATACAAAAACCCAGTTTTAGCCCTTCTGTAGTGCCTCTCCCATTTGACTTATGTGAGTCATCTTGATGGATGCAACCTTGCTGATCTTTTGTTGTGATGGATCATGATTGTGACCCTGAGTGGTCTACACCGTCGAGGTGTTTGGATTTATATTTTTGTATCAGTTGCATTGATTATGCTTTTGATTGATCTTTGAGATTATGATGTGATTTTTGGTTCACTGAGGTTTGTGCTAGTGGTTACCAGAATCGATGTGGTATCATGAGGTTGTTCCATGATTACCCTGAGATGTGTGCAGAGATTGCACTATGTTCTTTTACCATGCTACACTGGACTAGGTTCCTGTAGCAGTGGTTAGTCATGTTTATGACTGTGTTCCCTTATGTGTTTTTAAATGCCTTTTTAAATGCAGAGTAATCAATCATTATTAAATGCTTAAGTGATTAGAAATGGATTATTCTTGTTGGATTCTTTGGTTATGTGCTCTGGACATTTACCTTGTTATATTTTTGATTAGAGAGATATTTGTTACTCATGTTATGTTTTACATTTGAGATGACCTGAGGGTCAAATGTTACTCTTTGATTCCAGTATCATGGATTTTAGACTACTATGCTGTTCAATTAATCATATTGCATGATGATGCCATTTTGAGATGATAGTGTGTTTTATGATGTTATCTGGTTATCTGGTATTTGGACATAGCTCTGATTTTGTTATGTGATGGATTTAATGCTATGGTTATCTACTTCATTCCTGCGTTGCTATGCCTTTTGCGAACGTGAGTGATGTAAATAGATTATTTTAATATAATTAAATAAATGGTTAAATTAGGTGATTTAATACATTTATTGTTTCGGCTATGTTATTATATGCAATTGCACTTGATCGTGTTGTTTAGTGTGCAGGATTTATATCCCTGGCAGTGGCACTTGGAGTTAGTGATTCAGCCATTCATATTCTACCAATGTCGCCTTTGTATGGTCGACGTATCCTTAATTAAATGTTTAATTTAAACCTTTCGGTGATTATTAAATCCGAACTCATTTGCATTATGTGATTAGACTAGTAAGAGTGTCAGTGCATTTAGAGGTTTGCATTGTCGTGAAAGTTGTTTAAGGTGATTTATGTGTTTTTGGGTTTTTGAGCCTTTTAATTGATTTATTTTAATTTCTGGCAGCTTTGCCATAGACGAATTCCTATTAATAGGAATAGCCTATTTTCATTTGGGTGGAGTTGGAGTTTAACTGGATTGGCTGGTTAAATGCCCTAATCGATTATTCACCCAAAAAGTGAATAAATATCCAAGGAGGAATTTAATTACTCACTTCTCACTTTCAAATTGGAAATTTGGAGAGTAAAACCCAAAATCCTCTTCATGAGGATTTACTGTTTTGTTCATTGTGGGAGCTATGGGCGTGAGATCGTCGCGAGGTTGGGCTCGTTGGATCTAGCTCGAGGAAATCTTGGATTGCCGCAATTTTCAGCTACTTCTGCGGGATATTTATTTTATGGTTCAGATTCCCATTTTGCCCTTTTGGCTGTGAGGTAGGGCTTTCTCGTTTTATTGTTTCTGCTCCATTTCAGCTTCGATTTTTGGTAGCCGTTTGTTTGGAGGCTGAGAACTAGTGTTCCCCTCCGTTTTTGTATGTTAGTTCTACTCGGTTGGGCGGGTATGAACATTTCCCTATTTTTTGGGATGAGGGTTTGAAATTTTATGCCGTTATGCTAGCCATTTTTGCATACGGTGTTCGATTTCATTTATTTTTGGATTTTTGGGGGTTTTGAACCCAAAGGCCAAATGGGTTTTAATTTTGTAGTTTTCCAAATTTTTGGAGTTTTTACCTCGTTTTACGTGCTGCCCTATTTTCTTGGGTTTTTTTGGCACAATGTGGGTTGTGGACCTTGATGATCCGTTTGGATATCAGTCAGATCACTTTTGCACTTTTATGTTGCATTGGGATGCATGTTGCATATGTACTCCCAACATTGTGTTCGGTTGAGTGATTTTATACCTGTTATGGTTTCTTTTGGACCTTTGCTTTTGTTTCGTGAATGCTAGGATTTGTGTAGAATCCATACTCTTAGATTGAGGCCGGTTGAGTGAGTTCATGATGTTTGGTCTTGTTACATCATTGAGATTCGTGTAGAATCCATACTCTCGGATTGAGGCCGGTTGAGTGATTTCATGATGTATGATTTTATTAGCTTTGGGATTCATGTAGAATCCATCCTTCCCGTGTTGCTTTTAGTTGGGTGTTTTCTTTGCATTGTGTTCTCATTCCTGTCCTTGTGTTATGATCTTCATGATGGTGGTGCGTCACACACGAGTACGTGCGCGTACATTTGTTGGGTGACTTGCGAGGCCCGATCTTTCGTGGATTTACTGGAAGTTATGATCATTGGGGTTGGGATGGGAGTATGCATGCCCACGAGCACTTGTCGTAGGATGAGCATGGGTAGGGTAAGGTAGCATATGGAGGGGGCTTCTACCTTGGAGCCTGGTGATCATTGTGCCCAGAGGGTTGGCGAAGGAAGCTTTAATTAAGTGATAATTAAATAAAATGTGTGATTGGTAATAAAACTTAAGATAATAAAAAGGTTTGGGGTGCAAGAGCCTTTCCGTTGAGGGATGTTGAATCTGCGCAAGTCCTAGCTTAGGCTTTTTGATGCCAAGCAACTTTCCATGATGTTAGTCCCTACATAGTAGCCTATTGAGTGTTTGACCAGGACCTATACTCCTTGCATTGTCTTAGGTTCTTGGTTGCAGCCATCATACTGTCTGGCATGAGTGTTAACCATGGATGTTGCATTTTATGTGTGTTTGTGGTTGGATCATTATCTCCATCAGCATGGCGGGTGTGGACCTATGGGTTCCACATGGTTGGGAGGCGTAGCTACCTTTACCACTGCTAGGGATCGGTGTATAGAGATGATCTTTTGTCCTAGTACGACTGTTGCTGGATGTCTTCACTTGGTACTTCGGGTTCCGGAGTATGCTTTCTTGTGATTTATGCTTTCATTGGGATGCTTGTATATCATGCTTAGATGATGTTATTTTATTTGACGCATTCCCTTATTATGATGTTTAACATATGATTAGATGATGTTATTTGATTTAGTAGTATATCTGTTGCTTATTGATATTTAGCATGTGATAGGTGATGTTATCTACTGTAGGATTATCTTATGCTTTTCTACTAGCATGTTAGATTTCCTTATGCTTATATTGTTGCATGTTTTAGTAGTGACATCCCTATTATGACAGTACTGACGATCTGGTCAGTGGATTGGGATGTTACGCATGGGGGATGGCTAGGACCCACGACGGTCTTATGATGCTATTGACGATAGGGAGGAACCACGTACTTAGTTTGGTTGTTTTGTTCCTGAGATGCATTTCTGTACATTGCGATGTTGCTTTTGTTCTCTGCAATGCTTATTTTTAGTGTGTTCTTTGCTGCTGTAGTTTAGATGGTTTGGTGTTCTTCATTCTATGTTGTTCCTGCACTCGAGTGTTCATTCCTTGAGCCTTGGTGGATCTGGTACTCCCTGGTGTGGAGGTTCTTTGCTATTTTTTGGTCCTTTTTGCTTCTGGGAGTGTTTTTGTGTTTCTATGGGCGACATTTGTTCAGCATTGTGTGACATTGATAAAGTATCGCACGCCCATAGAAAGAATGTCGTACGACACTATAAAGTGTCGCACGCATTACTGGAGAAATGTTGTATGACACTAGAAGAGTGTCGCACGGCTTTATAAGAAATGTCGCACGATACTTTTCCAGTATCGCATGCCTTCTTGAGAAGTGTCGCACGTAGTAAGGGAGAAGTGTGACCCTCCCTTAGTAAAAGGTGTCGCACGATTTTTGTGAAAAACCTACGTGTGCCATCAGCGAGAACTTTTCTTTGTGATCCGATCTTTTTGAGAGTTGATCTGGATACCCTTTTGGGCGTTCTTCAAGCCTATGTTGTTGCATTTTGAATTCAGGAGGTTTCTTTTGAAATTCAGTTTTTGGGTTTCTGTTGTAGTCCTTCGGGGTTTAAAATATATTGTTTAAGTATAAGTTGACGTATATTTAATTTCTTTTATACTTAAGATATATTTTAATATATGCGACAAATCGTTTGAGATAGGTTTCAGACCTCTCGGAGATAAGTTATGGATTCTAGGAAATTTCAGGGCTTTAGAAATCCAGACTTTGCCAATTTTCAGGGCTTCAAGATTTTAGGCTTAGCCAGATTTCGGGATTCTGCATTTTACCCCAGCTTGGTGTTTTATTGATGAGTGGTTGTTTCTTGTGCCCTCATCATGTGCGTTGTCGTTGTTGGCTTTTTTTGGGTGTGTCAGTTTGGTAGTGGTGTTTGGAGATTCGTTGGTTGCCGAAATTGTGTTGAAGTCTTCTGTTGCGATCGTTGTGATCCCTGTATGATGTTGTCATGTGAATTCATACTTGTAAAAAAAAAAAAATCTTGGCTTGATTTGAATCCTTGTTTCCAAGGATCTCCAGGCGGGGCATTACATCTGGTATCAGAGCCCATGTTCAAACATTGGGATCTCTGTGTTATGTTGCCCTTGTAGTGTTGTTGCGTTGGTTAAGTGCGAGTGTCTTGGTGAGAACTCGTGATCTTTGTTGCTTTGGTATCTACTCGTGATGGACTTGCTTGTCTAGTAGATGCAACTAGAGAAGTGTGTGGAGAAGGAAGTGAGTCTTCCTGGCCTTGTAGGTGGGATCAATGTGCCTTGGTTGGTTGGGTGCTTGTGTGACCCTTTTTGGATGGAACCACTGATTGGTGTCCATGTGTTGGCTTGGGTGCCTCCTTTTTTTGTTTCTCCTTATGGAGTAGGTGCATTGTTTCCCTGTTTTCTCCTGATTGTAAGTTGTTGAATGAATCTTATTTGTGATTCTTTATTTTGTTGTTATAATAATAAATTTGTTCCTTTCATTGAAAATGAGTGTTATTGTGAATCATTGCAAAGTTGTAGTTTTGCATTATATATTTGGGTTAATGACTTAAGTCCCCAATCTGATTGTTTCTTAAGCTTATGTAAAACTGTATTAATTTGATGGATATTTAAATGTTGCATTGCATGGAAATTATTACTTTTTGCATATGCATGAGATTACTGATGGGATATTGTTTGATGTGTGTGAGTGTGTTCTCTAACATTGCTAGGATGATGTATTCCTTAGCATTGTGTGGTGATTTATCCCTCTTGTGTGACTGTACTCAGTCATCACCTGTAATGCGATTTGTTTGATGCCTTATTTTATTTGGCTGGAGGTACTTCCTCATGTTTTTGGGCTAGCATTGGTTTTTAGTATTTTCCTCTCTTGGAGTAGTCATCAAATTTTATCTATCGCTCTCTTTGTGACAGTTGTCACATTTGGCTTATTGTTGAAGTGAGCTCTTTTTGGTACTTACTGTTGGAATTGACAATTCTCCCATTTGGGCTTTTTGATTATGTTTCATGATGACTATTGTGGATGTGTTTTACTGTTGCCCAGTTGTGTGTTGTGACTCTATCATGTTCATCTCGAACCTCTGGTAGTACGTTCAAGGGATAATATCATGGAGAACATGCTAGTGTGTCTTTGTTAGATCTAAAGTTGTTATTGTAACTGAATGGTTTAAATGGTGATTAAACTTAATGTTATTTTTGAAAGAAATTGAAAGGTATGTACTTGTTTTATATTGACTCTTGGACCCATGCTTGAAAATCTTTTAGTTCATTATGCATTAGTGCCTATGTTATGCTTAATTAATGAATTTATGAAAGAGGAGTGATGATGGTTTCAATGTGTGATTTACCTTTCATTCCATGTCTTATGTTGTTTTGGGCATGTGTGCTCTTGTGTGGATTCAGACATTTCGTCCGTTGCTTGTCTTGGTGACCAAGGCTGTTGGTTTTGTCTTTGTTGTTTTGATTTGAGTGGTGGCTCAGATCGTAGGTCTTGGTCTCTCTTAGCTTCTTCATGCTGTAGTCCTTGTCGATATCTTTTCGACGCTTTTCAAATGGATTCAATCCGAGTCCGAATGTGAAGCTATGGCTTCTGGAGTTGCCAATCGATGTTCTGAGTACCTTTTTGAGTAGAGGCCAATTCAATCATGACATATCGTATTTATGGCCATTGGAGAAGTTTAACTCTTCATGTTATTCATATGGAAGAGTTATCTTGTCTTCATAATCTACTAGGTACTTGTTGGAGTTCATGCTTGGGTTTTTGTGTTTCCTATTGCACTGACCCACCCTTGTGAGGTGTAGTGTGGTTTGTGAGCGTTCCTTGTTATGGATGATGTTGCCTTATCATTTGGGAGTGACTCAGTTCTTTGATGAGTCTACATTCTCCTTTTTAGATGTTGACCTTGGCACATCTCCGTATTCTTTCTCTCTTGAGAGAGTAGGCTAGTGTGGTTATGCCACTAACTCAGTTAGTATTCTCTTGTGAGTATGTGGATGGTTGGGGGAATTGTGAGTTCCCTAATGCATCTTGGGCTGATTTTGTGCAGAGGTTGAGAGTGACTCCCTCTCAGTCCTATACTCTGTAGTATCCTTCTCCCTAAGCTTATATCTTCATGTGGATTGTCTCAGTCAAGTTTTCTCTTTAACTATTGACTTGAGGCTAGAGATTGAGTTTAGTGGTAGTTTGGGTGTAGTTTTCCTAGCATGGTGCTAGAGGGACATGGTATCATTGGACACATGTTACCATCTCGTGAGTTGGTATACAGAAATTTCATGATTGTGTCCACTTACGGAAGTCTTTGAACCTTGTGAGAAGGTGATATCTTGTCTGCTTGGGTTGTGTTACCCTAGTTCCTAGTGATAGTTGAGCTCTTGTGCCTTGGTGAGGTGTTGTGCTCCTACGCTTGGTGGTGAGTAGTCTTTTGGAGTGTGTCCTTTTGTTGGTAAACTTTCATCCTCTTGGTTCTAAGGGTGAGTTTATGTGGATTCCAGAATGATCATGTGTGACATGATAGTATTCTTGGGAGTTTGGGATGGTTATTCCCCATGATTCCAACTCTTGTTGGAAGTGTGCCTTGTTTTGACCTTGTTTGTGGTCTTGCAGTTGGTGCATGTTGTAGTTGGGCACCTGTTGACGAGGTAGAGAGGGATTTTCCTTACCTTGTATTGTTGACTCTATGGCTAGTTGGGTTCTTCCTAGCGCATAGAAGGTTCTTTGTTGGAGGACCTTGTGTCTGTGTGACACCCATTCTCTCGTGGTTAACCTATTTGGGGGTTAACGTGATGGTTTGAGAATGTTGGAGTGATTTGGGTTTGACTTGTACAGAGTTGTTGAGTCATTCCTATTGCTCGCTTTTGATTTTGGTTCTTGTGTGTTTTGGGTTCTATTCTTGGATTGCAGGCTTCCAGGAGTAAGCCTAGTCTTTGGGGGGGATGATGTAGTGCCTCTCCCATTTGACTTCTGTAAGTCATCCTGATGGATGCAACCTTGCTGATCTTTTGTTGTGATGGATCATGATTGTGACCCTGAGTGGTCTACACCGTCGAGGTGTTTGGATTTATATTTTTGTATCAGTTGCGTTGATTATGCTTTTGACTGATCTTTGAGATTATGATGTGATTTTTGGTTCACTGAGGTTTGTGCCAGTGGTTACCAGAATCGATGTGGTATCATGAGGTTGTTCCATGATTACCCTGAGATGTGTGCAGAGATTGCATTATGTTCTTTTACCATGCTACACTGGACTAGGTTCCTGTAGCAGTGGTTAGTCATGTTTATGACTGTGTTCGCTTATGTGTTTTTAAATGCCTTTTTAAATGCAGAGTAATCAATCATTATTAAATGCTTAAGTGATTAGAAATGGATTATTCTTGTTGGATTCTTTGGTTATGTGCTCTGGACATTTACCTTGTTATATTTTTGATTAGAGAGATATTTGTTACTCATGTTATGTTTTACATTTGAGATGACCTGAGGGTCAAATATTACTCTTTGATTCCAGTATCATGGATTTTAGACTACTATTCTGTTCAGTTAATCATATTGCATGATGATGCCATTTTGAGATGATAGTGTGTTTTATGATGTTATCTGGTTATCTGGTATTTGGACATAGCTCTGATTTTGTTATGTGATGGATTTAATGCTATGGTTATCTACTTCATTCCTGTGTTGCTATGCCTTTTGCGAACGTGAGTGATGTAAATAGATTATTTTAATATAATTAAATAAATGGTTAAATTAGGTGATTTAATACATTTATTTCTTCGGCTATGTTATTATATGCAATTGCACTTGATTGTGTTGTTTAGTGTGCAAGATTTATATCCCTGGCAGTGGCACTTGGAGTTAGTGATTCAACCTTTCATATTCTACCAATGTCACCTTTGTATGGTCGACGTATCCTTAATTAAATGTTTAATTTAAACCTTTCGATGATTATTAAATTCAAACTCATTTGCATTATGTGATTAGACCAGTAAGTGTGTCAGTGCATTTAGAGGTTCGCATTGTCGCGAAAGTTGTTTAAGGTGATTTATGTGTTTTTGGATTTTCAGGCTTTTTAATTGATTTATTTTAATTTCTAGCAGCTTTGCCATAGATGAATTCCTATTTATAGGAATAGCCTGTTTTCGTTTGGGTCGAGTTGGAGTTTAACTGGTTAAATGCCCTAATCGATTATTCACCCAAAAAGTGAATAAATATCCAAGGAGGAATTTAATTCCTCACTTCTCACTTTCAAATTGGAAAGTTGGAGAGTAAAACCCAAAATCCTCTTCATGAGGATTTACTGTTTTGTTCGTTGTGGGAGCTATGGGCGTGGGATCGTCGCGAGGTTGGGCTCGTTGGATCCAGCTCAGGGAAATCTTGGATTGCCGTGATTTTCAGCTACTTCTGCGGGATATTTATTTTATGGTTCAAATTTCCATTTTGCCCTTTTGGCTGTGAGGTAGGGCTTTCTCGTTTTATTGTTTCTGCTCCGTTTCAGCTTCAGTTTTTGGTAGCCATTTGTTTGGAGGCTGAGAACTAGTGTTCCCCTCCGTTTCTGTATGTTAGTTCTACCTGGTTGGGCGAGTATGAACATTTCCATGTTTTTTGGGATGAGGGTTTGAAATTTTATGCCGTTATGCTGGCCGTTTTTGCATACGGTGTTTGATTTCATTTTTTTTGGATTTTTGGGGGTTTTGAACCCAAAGGCCAAATGGGTTTTAATTTTGTAGTTTTCCAAATTTTTGGAGTTTTTACCTCGTTTTGTGTGCCGCCCTATTTTCTTGGGTTTTCTTGGCACAATGTGGGTCGTGGACCTTGATGATCCATTTGGATATCAATCAGATCACTTTTGCACTTTTATGTTGCATTGGGATGCGTGTTGCATCCGTACTCCCAACGTTGTGTTCGGTTATGTGATTTTATACCTGTTATGGTTTTTTTTGGACCTTTGCTTTTGTTTCGTGAACGCTAGGATTTGTGTAGAATCCATACTCTCGAATTGAGGCTGGTTGAGTGAGTTCATGATGTTTAGTCTTGTTACATCATTGGGATTCGTGTAGAATCCATACTCTCGGATTGAGGCCGGTTGAGTGATTTCATGATGTATGATTTTATTGGCTTTGGGATTCGTGTAGAATCTGTCCTTCCCGTGTTGCTTTCAGTTGGGTGTTTTCTTTGCATTGTGTTCTCATTCCTGTCCTTGTGTTATGATCTTCATGATGGTGGTGCACCACACACGAGTACGTGCACGTACATTTGTTGGGCGACTTGCGAGGCCCGATCTTCCGTGGATTTGCCAGAAGTTATGATCATTGGGGTTGAGATGGGAGTATGCATGCCCACGGGCACTTGTCGTAGGATGAGCATGGTTAGGGTAAGGTAGCATATGGAGGGGGCTTCTACCTCGCAGCCTAGTGATCATTGTGCCCAGAGGGTTGGCGAAGGAAGCTTTAATTAAGTGATAATTAAATAAAATGTGTGACTAGTAATAAAACTTAAGATAATAAAAAGGTTTGGGGTGCAAGAGCCTTTCCGTTGAGGGATGTTGAATCTGCGCAAGTCCTAGCTTGGGCTTTTTGATGCCAAGCGACTCTCCATGATGTTAGTCCCTACATAGTAGCCTATTGAGTGTCTGACCAGGACCTGTACTCCTTGCATTGTCTTAGGTTCTTGGTTGCAGCCATCATATTGTCTAGCGTGAGTGTTAGCCATGGATGTTGCATTTTATGTGTGTTTGTGGTTGGATCATTATCTCCATCAGCACGGCGGGTGTGGACCTACAAGTTCCACATGGTTGAGAGGCGTAGCTACTTTTACCACTGCTAGGGATCGATTTACAGAGACGATCTTTTGTCCTAGTGCGACCGTTGCTGGATGTCTTCGCTTGGTACTTCGAGTTTCAGAGTATGCTTTCTTGTGATTTATGCTTTCATTGGGATGCTTGTATATCATGCTTAGATGATGTTATTTTATTTGACGCATTCCCTTATTATGCTGTTTAACATATGATTAGATGATGTTATTTGATTTAGTAGTATATCTATTGCTTATTGATGTTTAGCATGTGATAGGTGATGTTATCTACTGTAGGATTATCTTATGCTTTTCTACTAGCATGTTAGATTTCCTTATGCTTATATTGTTGCATGTTTTAGTAGTGACATCCCTATTACGATAGTACTGACGATCTGGTTGGTGGCTTGGGATGTTACGCGCGGGGGATGGCTAGGACCCACGATGGTCTTATGATGCTATTGACGGTTGGGAGGAACCGCGTACTTAGTTTGGTTGTTTTGTTCTTGAGATGCATTTCTGTACATTGCGATGTTGCTTTTGTTCTTTGCAATGCTTATTTTCAGTGTGTTCTTTGCTGCTGTAGTTTAGATGGTGTCATGTCCCCTTTTCAAATAATTAAAAAATAATAATTTTTGCTAAGGCAGGCAGGCCCAAGAAAGTGAAGTTTTGGAAAAAGGGGGTTAATCTTTGGAAACCATTGGACTAATAAATGAAAATTATTATTAAAATATGTTTCATTAACCTCTATTGGACGTGAGTTATAGTTATGCCCTCTTTAAAAGGGGTTTGGAGGCATTTTGGACTCATTACAGAACTTGATTCTTGCTCATTCTTTGTTATTCTTCAGAGGCTGCCAAACCTGTGGAGAAGGAGACCCAAGAACGGGAGTTTGCAGGTTTCCAGGGAGACCCAAGAACGGGAGTTTGCAGGTTTTCAAGAAGGTTAAGGATGGTAGTTTGAAGCCATTCCATGTGCATGCTCATACGGAGTTTTCCTTTGTGCTGAACAATGCAGATTTGTGGGTTTCGGGTGTGTTTTTTTGTATGAGTTTGGTGTTTTCAGTTGAGTATTTCATGTCAGTTTGGGTTGCTGCTGTATTTCAGACTTTAAGGTATTAAAATAGATCTGAATATATGTCTTGGGACGTGATTAAACTTCTGAGATATATTATTAGTGTTTTTGTGGTGTTTCCGAGCATTTTTGTGTTAATTTCGGGAGCCTAATGAGCATAGTTTTTGTCCTACATTTGAGAACTGTTGTGTAAAGGCTATACGGATCTGGAAATTTCATTTTGTAGGCTGTTATTCTGCTAAAATTTCTGTAAAAATGTCCACTTTCAGATTTATTAATAATTTGTGAAGCTGTGAAGCTTTTGGCACAATTTCTGGCATACCCGATTTGGGGTTTCTTGAGAAATTTGGAGGATCTTTGTGATATTAGTTGTTTGATCTTAAAGATCTGATTAGAGGTTGAGAATATCATAAAAAAATCAGAAAAGGGACATTTCAGTGGTATCAGAGCCATGATCTTGCCAGCATAAGGGTTTGTAGAAGTTTGCAGGTCAGTTTTGACAACTACCCAGATCTTGCATTTCAGTTTTGAGAACTACCCAAATCTTGCATGTCATAATTTATGATTGCATGTTGCTTCTAATCAATTGCATATCAAAATTTATGGTTGCATGCTACTTCTAATCATTTTCATGTTAGTTCTTGGTAAATTTGATGATTGTAGAAATTTGCATTTCAGTTTTGACAAGTACCCAGATCTTGCATGTCAGTTTTGACAACTACCCAGATCTTGCATGTCATAATTTGGTGGTTGCATGTTGCTTCTAATCAGTTGCATGTACAAATCTATGGTTTCATGCTACTTCTAATCATTTTCATGTTAGTTTTTGGTGAATTTGGTGGTTGTAGAAGTTTGCATGTCAGTTTTGACAACTACCCAGATCTTGCATGTCAGTTTTGACAACTACCTAGATCTTGCATGTCATAATTTGGTGGTTGCATGTTGCTTCTAATTAGTTGCATGTCCAAATCTATGGTTTCATGCTACTTCTAGTCATTTTCATGTTAGTTCTTGGTGTTTGAAGAAGTTATATCCCATTGGGGTTACACTCTACTTTATCCAGAATGGACAGGTATAGTACATAGTCTCAGAGGGAACGATCTTGGACAATTGATAGCCAGAGTCAAAATAGTAGAAAGGATGGTTATTTAGACATTCGAGATAAACTTATGAAAATAAGTCATGACATGTCTAAACAGTTGGTTGAGCACCACCGTATAATGAATGACATGTTATCTGACCCAGCTAAGGTGGATAAGTTGACTGGATTTCTATTTGGCATATTTTCTCACAGGACAGATGACACAATTCCCAAGAAGTTGCATGAGGAGTTTGAGAAACTAGCTGATAGCCAGGTAGAGGTCTCAGATTCTACTCTGCCACAGGAGGTGGTTGGAAAGGATATTACACAGATTGATAGTAATAGTCAACTTGATACTCAAATTGAGACAATTGTTTATAGGTCGTCAAAGGGTTATGCCACAGGTATTCAAGATGGTATAGTTACAACAGGCAGTGACTACAGTGTAGTGGGTTCAAATGATTATTATGAGGATGTTTTTGTGCAGGATGGTGAGATACCTAGTAGAGATGAGCAGACATTGAGCATTCATGACTTTGCTGAGAAAGAGTACCAGGCACAGTTAGATGCTTCATCACATGAGGTTGAGGCTGGTAGTACTTCACATGATTTATCCAGCTAGCTGAAGGTGAACAAAGATAGTATTGTGACTTCATTATCTCATCATGATAGGTATGTGGAGTTAGTTGGTATTGGTCATATTACTCAGGTGAGGAGTTTGCTTGAGTTACCAGTTGATTGTAGTTTATAGATATGGACTCAAGATTGTTATATTGGCATTTGGGATTCAGTTGACTGGAGATCTTCAACACTTTTTGGTAGCAGTGTTTGTTTGGGTGCTATCATGGATTTGAATACCAGATTACATGGTGTTGTCTTTTCTTGTGCCAGTATCTTGTTTGATGTTGGTATTAGTTTTTATACACCGATGTTGGGCTTTGTTCATATATCTAGTCGACCATACTTGCTAGAATGTGTTGATGATATTTCATATTTGGCAGTGTGTATAGATGAGTCCCAGGATCATATTATCATATTGGCATTGATGACATCCAGGAGGATGCAGTGGGCAGTTTTGAAGACTTAGTTTCCTTGGTTATAGAGGAGTTGGACAGCAATGCTAATGTTTTTGATACTCCGTATGTTGATATGAGCTTTAGATTTGATTCACACGATATGGATGGTAATACTCTAGAGACTAGTAACTTTGAGGATACTCTTTTAGACAATGCATCAGAGGAGGTTTGTAGGAGACAGTCAAGCCAGTGCCATCATGTGTCTAATCAGTTGAGAGTTAGTGACCGAGACATTGCTATCACTTGCCAGCATTTCGATGCTGTTCGTCAGTTGTTAGCAATTTATGGATGGGGTTCTCCTACTAGTGATGAGCAGGAAGGCAGTTATCTTTCCTTGACAGAGATCCACTCTTTATGGGAGGCTATTTGGATTTTGAGACAGAATTATATGCAGTTGCTAGCCGACAGAGATTATCTTATGGAGTGGGGTAGTACAGCATATGATGCATTGTTGGCCAAGGAAGATGAGGTGAGTGAGCTTACTGAGCAGCTTGAGGTGACTTCTGAGATTCTTGAGAGTACACAATTGGCTTTCAAGGAGTCACAGCTTCATTTGGCTAAGGTGACCATGGAGTTAGAGAAACTACAGTCTTTACCTGATTCTATACAATCACAAGCTATGGTGTTTGGTGATCTGAGGATGTCCATGGCCGAGATTGTCAGAGATAGTGGAGATGGGGATGCATCCATCCTTGATACTAACATTGGCATATCAGGTTCATTCCCACTAGAGTCAGGTTTAGTTGATTTGGGTGTTATAGCAGATTGTTGTAAGCCTGACATGGTGGTGGCCTCTGGTACTGATGGCACAGAGACTAGAGATGCATCAAAGATCGTGTGTGATGTTGGTGAGTCAACAGTTGGCATGGTTATTGCTAGTAATACTACTCCCGTGGTGATATCTTTGGAGGTAGTAGTCAGTTCCAACATGGTTAATGATCAATTGCAGTTAGTTTCATCTAGATTACAGTCTGAGCCACTGACTGAGATTGGCGCATTCTATCGGCATTACACTATGAGGTACGCTCATCAATTTACCTTTGATGACCATGTTGATGAGATTATGATACAGAGATGTAATTTGGTTCCTAGTGCTTATCATCAGTTATGGAATAGTTTGATGCCTCGGGATGAGAGTTGTGATGGGCACGACATGGTGATAGGTCCTGCAGTTGATAGCTTGATAATACATGACTTAGAGCAGGAGTTTTGGAGTGATGCTTCAGCAGGTGTTGTTATTGATTCTACTCCTTTGGCTATGACATCTCCTAACTTAGCTAGTGATCAGTCACAATGGGTTATATCACTTGTTCATGGTGAGTTTTTGACTGAGGTTGGTTTTTTTAATCAACATTATATTGCAGGTCATGTACATCAGTTAGCAAATGATCCTTGTGTTGAGGAGTTGATGGCAGGAAAATTTGGTTTGGGTTCCATTTCTTGTTGTTTATCTTGTGATGGCTTTTCACCATTAGGGGTGCATGGGAGTTATGGTTATGAGACAGTGGCCGATGATCTACAGAGTTGTGTTGACTATAGGAGTTGTATAGTGTGTGGATTCTTCATACTTGGTATAGTTTCATTTGAGAGCATTCACCATTGTTGCAGAGTTGGATTGTACATTCCGTATAGGCCAGTGAGATGCGTTGATGATATTTATGGTGTTGGCAGTTTGATTTGTCCACTTTACTTGGGTTCTAATGTTCTAAGAGTTTGTGTCTCATGGGTTTTTGACTGTGGTAGTGGTGATTGTGGAGTTTGGTTGAGCTATAATTGTCAGTTTGATTATGGATTCATCTTGGTCATATTGCAGATGATATTGCAGGAGCCTGTGTTAATTGGTAGTAGTATAGTTCATGACTACATTTGGGATCCAGGTGGATTGATTGGTTTATTGTTCAGCCATTGCTTGAGGAAAAGCAATGTTTGGGAGGGGAGGACTTGTCATGTCCCCTTTTCAAATAATTAAAAAATAATAATTTTTGCTAAGGCAGGCAGGCCCAAGAAAGTGAAGTTTCGGAAAAAGGGGGTTAATCTTTGGAAACCATTGGACTAATAAATGAAAATTATTATTAAAATATGTTTCATTAACCTCTCTTGGACGTGAGTTACAGTTATGCCCTCTTTAAAAGGGGTTTGGAGGCATTTTGGACTCATTACAGAACTTGATTCTTGCTCATTCTTTGTTATTCTTCAGAGGCTACCAAACCTGTGGAGAAGGAGACCCAAGAACGGGAGTTTGCAGGTTTCTAGGGAGACCCAAGAACGGGAGTTTGCAGGTTTCCAAGAAGGCTAAGGATGGGAGTTTGAAGCCATTCCATGTGCATGCTCATACGGAGTTTGCCTTTGTGCTGAACAGTGCAGATTTGTGGGTTTCGGGTGTGTTTTTTTGTATGAGTTTGGTGTTTTCAGTTGAGTATTTCATATCAGTTTGGGTTGCTGCTGTATTTCAGACTTTAAGGTATTAAAATAGAGCTGAATATATGTCTTGGGATGTGATTAAACTTCTGAGATATATTATTAGTGTTTTTGTGGTGTTTTCGGGCATTTTTGTGTTAATTTCGGGAGCCCGATGAGCATAGTTTTTGTCCTACATTTGAGAACTGTTTTGTAAAGGCTATACGGATCTAGAAATTTCATTTTGTAGGCTGTTATGCTGCTAAATTTTTTGTAAAAATGTCCACTTTCAGATTTATTAATAATTTGTGAAGCTGCGAAGCTTTTGGCACAATTTCTGACATACCCGATTTGGGGTTTCTTGAGAAATTTGGAGGATCTTTGTGATATTAGTTGTTTGATCTTAAAGATCTGATTAGAGGTTGGGAATATCATAAAAAAATCAGAAAAGGGACATTTCAGATGGTTTGGTGTTCTTCATTCTGTGTTGTTCCTACGCTCGAGTGTTCATTCCTCGAGCCTTAGTGGATCCGGTACTCCCTGGTGTGGAGGTTCTTTGCTATTTTTTGGTCCTTTTTGCTTTTGGGAGTGTTTTCATGTTTCTATGGGCGACATTTGTTCAGCATTGTGCGACACTGATAAAGTATCACACGCCTATAGAAAGAATTTCGTACGACACTATAAAGTGTCGCACACATTACTAGAGAAATGTTGTACAACACTGGAAGAGTGTCACACGACTTTATGAGAAATATCGTGCGATACTTTTCCAGTATCGCATGCCTTCTTGAGAAGTGTCGCACGTAGTAAGGGAGAAGTGTCACCCTCCCTTAGTAAAAAGTGTCACACAATTTTTGTGAAAAACCTGTGTGTGCCATCAGTGAGCACTTTTCTTCATGATTCGATCTTTTTGAGAGTTGATCTGGATACCCTTTTGGGCGTTCTTCAAGCCTATGTTGTTGCATTTTGAATTCAGGAGGTTTCTTTTGAAATTTAGTTTTTGGGTTTCTGTTGTAGTCCTTCGGGGTTTAAAATATATCGTTTAAGTATAAGTTGACATATATTTAATTCCTTTTATACTTAAGATATATTTTAATATATGCGACAAATCGTTTGAGATAGGTTTCATATCTCTCAGAGATAAGTTATGGATTCTAGGAAATTTCAGGGCTTTAGAAATCCAGACAGCCAATTTTTAGGGCTTCAGGATTTTAGGCTTAGCCAGATTTTGGGATTCTGCATTTTACCCTAGCTTGGTGTTTTATTGATGAGTGGTTGTTTCTTGTGCCCTCATCATGTGCGTTGTCGTTGTTGGCTTTGTTTGGGTGTGTCGGTTTGGTAGTGGTGTTTGGAGATTCGTTGTTTGCTGGGATTGTGTTGAAGTCTTCTATTGCGATCGTTGTGATCCCTGTATGATGTTGTCATGTACATTCATACTTGTAAAAAAAAAAATATCTTGGCTTGATTTGAATCCTTGTTTCCAAGGATCTCCAGGTGGGGCATTACACCTTCACTAGGTGTACTTCCTTAGTAGGCTTATAATGTGAGCCTGATTTAAGTGTTATATTGTGTACCTTTTAATGTTTTTAATTTTTATGTGATGCTTATGATGGATGTGATTATGATTATGATGTGATTATGCTCATGATAATTGAATTACATTTGCAGGAAACTGAACCCCTTTCAGGAGCATCCCACACGGTCTCATGGATTGACAGGTATAAGTCAACACTCCTTATAGATAGTCTATTTAATACACTTATCAATAGTAATATTGATGTCTTCTAAGATCTCTCCCATTTGCAAGTACCAACGAATAGGTATTTATTAATAATATCAAGTTTCCACAATCCATTGTTAATGATGATGTTGCTTCTGGATTCGATTGTGTAAGTTTTTTTATCATCAACGTTTCGGATCACACTCTGTGATCCATCATCAGGATGAGAGAAGGAAGTAAAAAAGTATTTGTACCTTGAATAGGTATTTTTCAGAAGTGTCTTCCTCAAGTGAGGGAAATATAGGAATAGAAGAGGAAAGTGAGACATGTACAGTTTATCTAGAATAGGGAGATTAACTAGAGGTCAAAGGACTAGAAGGAAATTCAATAAATGCATGAAAATTTTCCTTGCTCAAAGGGGGTCATGTTCTTATGATGATGAGATGGAAGGTGACATCGAGGTGCCCTTGAGATACTAACATGTACAAAAACATTGGGTACCCAAGGAACTTCCTCCAATAAACATTAATTTTTGTGTTAACGAGAGGATATATTGCATAGCACCATCATCATTATATGGTTTGGGCCTATTTTCTATGGACGGCATAAAGGTTTCTTACAAAAAAGTTTTTGAATTGATGGAGTATGTTGGACCATGTTACGATTACAAAAGTTGGATGCATATTGTTCAATATAAAAAAAGTATGCGTAGGTATGCCCTCTCGGCATTATATACAACAGCAAGACAATAATCAAAGTAAAAGTGTGGCTATATACATTGATGGAAGGCCAAAAGCAATAGGGAATATTGCAGGTTTTATAAATAGTACACGACTTGGGTCAACTATAAAGCAACCCAATTGCATATTTGAGGCACACGAGGGAAATCGTGTATTCATCTGTGTGATAAAATAAATACGTGTAGGGGAAGAGCTTCTTATTGATTACAATTTGAACCGCATAGATACAAACAAGGCTACTATCATGGGGGTGGTACATACTATTAAACCAACTTCTAATTAATGACTCCAACATAGCATTTAGTCAATAAATTTTTGGCTAACATTTTTATACTTGATCTTTGACATAGGGGCACAATATGGAGCAACCGCTCGGAGGGGATGCTGGTGATGTTCTTGGCTCATCTACACATGAGCAGGTAAAACTCATTGTAATTGTGCAAACTAGATAGAAGCAAAATGTTATTTTTTAAATGTTTTTTTCTTCATTGTTTTGGAGTAATTTTGATAATACTAATACTATTGTTGTCACAGAGGGCCAGTGGTCAGAGGGAGGGAAAGGAACCTACAGTCCCTAATCAATAGCCCCCCCTTGAGGAGGACCCTTTCTATATTGATTTAGCAGAGACCGATGACCCGATCGGTTCGATTAAAAAGTTGCTAAAGAAAATTGGCAGAGAAATTATATGTTTGGCAACCATAAAGCCTATTACTTAGGAAATAAAATATAGGAGATCTAAATTGTTGCACACCTCTGAAACCTTAAAAGTAAGTATTAATGAAATTTTTAATTATAACAAGAGTTCAATAATGGTTTTTATGTTATGCTCTTTTATGGCATTAATTAAAATATGGATGCGTTGTCTTTACACAGTTTTTTGCGTGATTTCAAGCCCTATTCCCATGATGAGGGTGCTATAGGTGGTTCAGGTAGATCGCATGTTCCATTCCCCACTTCTGTTTTCCACTGAATATATATAGGAATGATCATAATCATTGACAATACATGCTCGAACAATCCTTTTTTTTAATGCTCTAACAATCTTGTCCATGCTAGTCCATGCATTCTATATTTATGCATGCTCTAACAATTTTATTCTTCAGCTTCAAATCAATTGAATCCTATGATGATGCCGCCTCCATCCAGGACAACCACAAATCTCTTTCCAACTACTAAGTCGATAACACGTAGCTTACATGCATTGATTGTTGCACCATCTACTGGTACACAAATCGCTCTTTTTCTCTCTTATGACAGCAACAAACAGTTTTTTTTTTACAACTTTTTAACATCAATTATCATTTGTTCTTTTATACTTCATGACAAAGACTTATGAAACTTATGAAACTTTTTGCAATAGGAGCTGCAACATCATTTCCTGGATGTTCTTATGTTCCTAGTATGGGAATAGTGAAGGATGTCATATTGATCGTCAATGACGATGAAGGCATTCCATTAAAAGTAGCCAAATTTTGAGGTACTTTAAAGTTATTATTATTCTATAGTGATATAATAGTAATTTCGTTTTTGATCACTCTTCATTGACTAATGATCCCATGATTGTTTTGTAGGGAATGATGTTTTTTGGACAAAACTTGGTGATGAGTGTTTGCAAATATTTGGGCCCACCCTACGTACCTGGTGGAACATCATATCCTAACTAAAACTCCAAATCACTATTTTGATTTCATATCATTGCTAGAATAGTTTTCCTTTTCATCCATTTCTTGAACTATATTAAAGGTAGCTACACTTCATTTATGAGTCTAACATATTTTTTTTTACTTAAAAGGTGGAATAACCAAGACAAACCATTGAAGGATGATCTTATAGAGAGCACGACCCAACTATTTGGACCTCATGCATTTGAGAGAAACAAGCTCCTTGAAAAAGTTGTTTTATGTTTGAAGTATATTAGGGACCAGTACAGAAAAAATTTACAGGATAACCCCAGGTACGAGCGTCCACCCTATGTTCTTGAGGCTGAGTGGCAGGCTCTGATTTTGGATGGAAAGTATAAAGTTGACAAGAAAAATAATATTACACTAGTGGAGAGTATAGCAAGGTATGTGATACAATTGAGAATCTAATTATGTACTAATTAACCTCTATATTTATACTATCTAACATATTTCAAACTTTTCATAGATTGCCTGACACATCAAAGGCAAAAAAGGCAAGACTAGAAAAGCACAGGACACACAAGCTCGACTCTGGTGGTTTTTCAAAACTTCAAGCAAGAGTTGTAAGTATTGGTAAATGAAAAATTGTATCAAATTTTTTATATAATGTGATGGGAAATGCTAGGATAGACTAGCTTGTCTATGCTCCTGATCCTCAACTTGGATCTCAGTGTTCCTCCACACCAATATATGATGCAGAGTAACATGCTTTGGAAGCACCAAAAAACTCCTAGCACCTTGGAACAACTAAGAAATTCAAGTTATCACCCCAATCCTCTATTCTCTACAAAAACATTCAAGGCTTGATTCACCTTCAAACAAGGAACTAATCTGTTGTTACAACTACTCCTTTAATTCATGGACCCAACTCATCACATAAGGCTACCCCTTGTACCATTCAAGGCCTCATACACCCAACCTCGACAAAAAGTGTTTTGGACAACTCCAACCCTCTAACATAAATGGAAACCAAAACAAACATCAACACAACCCAAAACAAATTAGGTCTAAGGAAAACTTGCTGTTACCAATCACAGGGCAGATTGCAGCACTTGACTTGTATTCTACACACCAACCAAGAGTGCAATTGGATCCTCTAGGACTCCCAAACACCAAAGACAATTTAGAACAACTCCAACATGACCAAAATAAGGTGTAACAAGGGTTGGAAACCCTGCTAACTATTTACCATTTCCTTTTGATATTTTAACTACCCTCCATTGGTTGATGAAACAATGCAAGTAAAATTCACCATACCATGCAAAAATGTAGGGCTCAGAGTTCAAGAGATGGCTCACAGAAGAGGATAAGAGAATTGGCTTCCAACAAGGCTATAGAGCCGTGGCTAAATGGCTATGAGCTGAAATTAGTGTGGAAGGTTCTAATAATGATGCATCTAAGCCACAAGTAAATAAGCTAAATGAAATTTATTTCAAATTGAATACTTTACCAATTAGTCTATTTGATGTTAAGTTCTAATATAAAGTGAGTATATTTTTTTCAAGCAAGCAATGATAACAATGCATAGGATGTTGGAATGCAGCCTGACAATCCTTCTACACAATCTATGGATGCTGAAGGTTCGCATGATGTGCATCCCAGTGGTGGAGGTATACATTTGCTATTACATTTTTTATATGTAATTGCAATTGGTGTTTGGATTAATGTAACATTTTTTATAGTAGCTATAGAGGATCAAGGGGTCAATATTCATGAGCATGTTGACGTTGAGTCCAGACAAAACGATGTGGTTAGCTCAAGTAAAGAGCACCAAAATTATGTTATTTAAAATAATCAAATACTTGTAACAATTATAATAAATTATTTTTAATTTAACTCTTTTATTTGTTATTGTAGAGGACCCCCCTTTACAACAGCATAGGAATTTGAGATCATCAAGAAAAGAGAACAAAACAACTGATGAGGGGGGAATTGATGATGACACTGATGGTCCTCTTAGAGCTTACAAAGAAAAAAGAAATAGAAAAAAGAAGAAGAAATGATTGTCATCTACATACCTTAATTGATAATGACTGAATTTTATGTCTCAATGAATTTAATTATGTGCTAATGAATGTTCATGAATTATGTGTTAATGCAGAATATTGATGAATGTTGCATGTTAACGAATCTAATGTGTTAATGAATTTTATCATGTGATATTGATTGAATGTTACATTTTATTAATGGTTGAAAGAATGAATGAATGTTAGATGTTAACAGGGAATGCAGAGTGATGTTAGGGGGAGGGGGGTCGGGCCAAATGAGCTTCCACCTTCATGTTGTTGGCCCTATTTAGTAGAGAATATTAAACTATTCTCGAAAAAAAGTGAAGCTCAATAAGATACTAAATATTTCTCTATTTTTTCCTTTGTTTAGACCTATAACACTATGTCTTGCTAAGGCCCCTTTCAAGTGGAAGGACATGAGCATCTTTTATAGTGGAGAATGTAACCAGGAGCACCAAATTAAGACCCACACATGTCGGATATAATACATTCAAATAGGCTACTATGCTTCTAACCCCATTTTCTGGCGAGAGCTTCACTTTAGAAGAAAATAATGGATCTCCTAAGATTGACTTGCACAACCAACCCCTTAGCTCTACTTCCGTGTGGCGAAGATTTTAGGGTTTCCTCCCTCAACTTGTTGAGCGAGCATCAATTAAGTCCATGTGATAGTTTAGAGTCTACACAATGGCTTATGTCTAGCTTAATAGATCGACTCAATCTATTTCATACCTACCTCTGACTTTCCTTCAAATGTTGGCTAGAATAGTTATAATTTTGTGAAAGCTGCTTTGAAAATAAGTTCGGTGTAGAATTGAAGATACTTTTTTTCACAGGACACATAAGCTATGAAAGGCCAGTTTAATAGATAGTGGGAAACAAAGACAAATTATCATGATAGAGGAATGGTTAAGGAATGATGGATTGTTGGATTCTTCAATATATAAGTGTCTCCTTCATTAGTGTGCAATTCACTTGTTTTCTTTTAGAAACGTAAGATAGCCATAACAGTGGATTTTGTAGTTAGTTTTACCTAGAGGAGGAATACTCATGTCAAATGAGGCACAATAGGTTGGCACTTAAGTGTGTGTGATACTGATTTTTTGTTGCTTCAATCTTTCTCAAACTAATTCCTAGCTCCATTAAAATTTAATATCGACAATAATTAAATAAAAATTTTGTCAAATGATAGCTAGAGCCTATGGTTACTGTTTTGTGAAAGTAGCTTCTAAATAGACATTCCCTTGAATTTAGTTCAACCCGACTTTCATAAAATCAAAATCAATTTGAACATACAAGCTTCTCGTCTACCATTTCACTAACTAACCAAACTGAAACAAAGCTATTTATTGTTATTCTTTTGTGTAAGATTAGGAACTCTTTTTTTAAGGTACATTGATTACAAAACTTGTTCAATGATACCTAAAAAAGGGGTTCATGAGATTCTGAAACCTTCTTTAAAAAAAATTTTTAGCAGAGAAGCTTAAACCGTTGAACTTCAACATATCAGTATTGAATTATTACAAATGAACAATTAGTTTAAATATGACACAAATCAGTTCATGACATTCTATGTCCCATCACCAATATTTGTTTGGAATCTTGGATTCATAACCCGTATGTCCATTATTTGCCTCAGTTTGTGGGTGCATAAAAGTGACATCTCCAGTCATAGATCTAATCCCTAAACATGTAAAACTAAATTTCACAGATCCAATCTCTAATATCTAAACTTTTAAAATTTAATAAAATTCATATTCTGACTTGTTTATTATTTGACAGGTTGTTCTTGGAATCATGATTGTAACTTAGTTTCATCACAATGATCCTTATGAACTTACACATGCATTCACTAACAAGTAACTCTAGATGAAACTTTAAGTTTATTTATCACATTTCAACATTCTCACCAAAATCTGAACTACATTATCTCATGATTGTTGCAGAGTACCACTGCTCACATGTGAAATAGGCATCTAGATTACTGAACCCTTCTTAAAATTAGTTTCATTGAATTAATATATGTTATGCTATCACTGGGTGTGTAATTTGAGCATGAGAATAATTTCGTATCTATCTATGTGTTTTGCCTAACAAAATTCTGAAATATAATTTCTATAAGTTTTTTAAATTAGAGTAAATGAATTATTCTATACGTAAAGGTGTTGCATTTAGGCATTTATTGATAGGTTTGGACATGAACAATTTTCTATTTCTAGTAGATTATAATGATGATTGTATTGGATTTTTTTCCATGTTTAATTTTTCTCGTGATTCTTGAACTTTCAGGTTGTTGCTTCACAAGATTGGCCTAAACTTATAAAGGATGCAGGTTTGTTCCATGTATGCTCAAGCACATCGGAAAGAATTGACTCAAGAGATAGAAAGATCATGTGAGAGGCACTGTATCTGGGGGCATGATGAAGTATGTGTTGTCTTTCTTATCCATCCCTTGAAGGTTTTGACATAGCCTAAACATTTATTCTATATATAAATCGATTATAACATATCAATATGTAATAACAGATAATATAAATATTTCCAAACTTCTAAGGCGTATAAAATGTTAAATTAGTATGAAATAATTGTTTAGAGTAGGTTACTATGTGTTATTCTTTTGTGTTGTTTAAAATACTTCTATTGTATTGAATAAATGATGTGTGGGAGGAAGAGTAGAAGAAAGACAAATATGAGTCTCTTAGCCATATGAATTATGATTATAGAAGACATTACAGTCTCCTTTCTTCTTGAGCATAGTAATAAAAAGTAAAACAACATGTAATAGGCTTCCTTATCCTACTAAGGACTTCCCCTGACCTGCCTAACCTTCCCACCAAGTTTCGCACTCTCCTTCATTAACCTTCTTGCTTTGCATTCTAACAACTAAGACCTCATATAGGTTAAAATGGTCTTTCTACTCCCTATGCTGTTACACACTTCAAGAGGGAGATCTAATAGAATTGAAGATGTTTTTGAAACATTTTTTTACACCTGCTCATCCCATTCACCCGATTTGATAGTTTCTTTGGAAACTAGGCTATTAGAATAGGCCTAATTAGCCTTCCATTGGATTTTTAGGGAGTTTTACCTTTTACTCAAAGACTTAGTACCTCTAACAAAAAGAACACTTTCTTAGATTGATCCCCTCTAAAATATTTTTTGGGGTCTCAAGCACCCAAAAGGCTGTACAACGTACTTGGCCAAAAGTGAGGGTTTTGTTAACTCTCCAAAATCTTGGGCTTTTTCTTAGCCTTCCACCTCTTAGAAAGTCTCCTTATTTAGTATTTGGGATGTTCTCATATCCCTTTGTACTCCCTCAAAAGGGCAGGTCATGACTTTTTACCAGTCACCTGCTGTAGCACATTTTTTGCTACTGCTGCAACCTAGCCGGGTATAATTGTAGACACCTAAATTTGTCCAAAACCCATTTCATGGCCAATTAAATAAATATTTATTATTTATTTAATTCCCCTACCTTAATTAAATAAATTTTACATTTATTTAATTATGTTCGCCTTACCTTGATTTAGATAAACTAAGGTTTATCTAAATCCTAGCCTTTCCTTGATTTAAATAAACTAAGGTTTATTTAAATCCTAACCCATTCACTTTAATTAAGTATGTCATTTACTTAATTAATTCCCTCCTAATCCCACTAGGAATTAAATATTACATTTAATCCTATTTGACCACATGGCTCCTACATTTAACCCTCACCTAACCTCACTAGCCTACCTAACCCATCATGCTAAACCTACCCACTTCCTAATCATGCTTACTTTGCATAATCACCTAGCTAATATCCTCTTAATACTAAGTGTGTTCTCACACACATGTGTGAGATATTTTCACACTTTCCTCATCCCTCATGTCTTGCATGTCTCTTGCACACTTGTCCTCTTACATGAGAGTCAAGGTGTCTCACACATGTGTGAGAAGCCATGCCTTCTCACACCTCTTGCACACTTGTCCTCTTGCATGAGAATCAAGTTGTCTCACACATGTGTGAGAAGCCATGCATCTCACACCTCATTGATCATGTCACCATCAGAGGTTTCTCACACACGTGTGAGCATATTGCCCCCTTTGAATGGTCAAAACCCTAATCCATGTGGAGTCTACTTGTCCTCCACCTCATTGACACCTCATCAATCCTAAGGGATCCTAGCCCTCCATCTTGTATTCGATCTTAACTATCCATTGCATCCATTTTCCTATAAATGGAGAGCCCTCTCCTCATTTTCACAAGCACTATCTACCTTATTGTTATGCTGCTGGACTTGTGAGCAACCACATCCCATGAGCAATGAAATCATCTAGACTTGATGGTTTCATTAGGTTTGCATAGTGCTATTTTGATGTTCAAGTTATCTTTATTTTACATTGTTTTCTTTCAAATTTTGAGGTTTTGCATGATAATGTAGGAATGTGCATTAGTTGCTTAGTGTTATTTCCGTTATTACATTTTTATGCAACACAATAGTCACACTCGCCTAGGGCTTTGTTAAGCAACTATTTGCCTATCTCTTCAAGGGCCCTACACTGGTAACAATATACATTGGATTCTGTACCTTCAATATCTACGTTCCCATGGAAAACCCATGGTGAATAAGAAAGTTACAACCCCATTTTCCATGAAACTCTCCAAAACTGGTAGAATACTAATACACAGAGTTGTATATACAAAATATGACACACCAAATGTAAAAGAAAACTAAAATAAGTTCCACATACAAAAGATAAACACTAACAAAAAAAGAAAATCTTCAAAGTTTCCACAAAACTCTTTTATATTCACAAAATCACAAAATCACAGTCATAACAGTGATTGCTACACTTCTCAGAAAAACCAGTCTACTACAACACAACTTCCAAACCTCTGACAAACAAAAACTCCTCGTACATTAGGGTTTTCAAAGAATTAAATAGGATGGTTTAGGAGTGAGTATTAGGGTCTTAGGGTGTGACAAACCTCTTTGGCCATTTTTCCATTACAAGGCAAAAATTGCTAGCAACTTTTTGATCAACATTAAGTTGCTTGAGTAATATTTGATCATTCATCCTAATGTACTATTTCTAGGTCCTATAAAGCTCTTATTTGTAGCCTAGTCACAACCAAAACTTGAGTCAATCATCACAAGGAGGACTGTTATTGCTATTGACATTCACAACACACACCAAAATAAAGAAGGGGAGGGACCTCATAGAGGTGCTCCTGCACTAGTCACTCGGGCATTCTTAGTAGAAATGAGGATTTTCTATTGCTCATAAAACCTAGTAAGCATATGATAGTATTTTATATGATATTTATATTGAGTAGAAATTGTGTCCTTACTATTTGTGAAGTGCTAAAATGTTTTTCAACGAACATGATTGGTTTCACTCGTAAAGCTTTAGTTTCCCCCAATAGGTTGGCTATCTGACACTTGAGGCATTTATTCAATTCTTGGACGAGTTTCAGGAGGAGAGAGTGACTTCTAGCCAAATTTATTCCTCCTTATTTTTGTAATATAATTATCTTAGTGCATACTATTTTCCTCATTTGTTGGCTGATTGAGTGAAAAGCTAGGTTTCACATATAAGAAGCAACAATCAAATTGATAGCTTGATCCAATTTATCTTTATGAGGTGACAAAAGCCTTGTTAGGAGAGGCCCAGAATGAAGGATGATGATCATCTGAAGTAGGAGATAATCTGAATTAATTGGGTAGTAAATGACTTGAATATTGGAGTTCTCTATCCCCCTCGACTTCTCTTTTTTCACTACATATCAACCTATGTGTGGAATTTATTTATTGCAGGGTATTATGCTGAATTGAATGTAACTAAAATTAGATAAATAGTTATTTTTTATGGCATTAAATTTGATTAGATGAGATAGTTTTAAGGTTTTGAGATGATTGGATTTCATATATCTTTAGGCTTTAACTCCATTCTGGCATAAGGAAATGACAAATTGATAAGCTCTTAGTACTGGACTGTGTGCTGGATGGAGCAAACTAACATAAATGAATGTGGCACACTATAAATTTTCTTATGTAGTGTTGGATGGTCTTGTTTATGCAATTGGAGGTTATGGGGAGAATGGTGAAAATATTTCAAGTGTCTCCAGCAAACAAGAACTTTTTATAGCTAATCAAGTTTTCAAATACTGTTAATTGGTCTCTTGAATTCAGTAATAGAGATATGAATCTAGGTCCCGCTCTTAGAGGTGCACCCTAAATTGTTTTAGAACACTATTTTCTGGAATAGAGTGAAGAGTATTTTGTTCCAGGTCATCACAATCCCTTTGGACTTGATTCTTGCTTGAGTTCAGTTTATATTATTCTCAATGTCTTATTCATGCTGAAAATAAACTGACACTACAAACGATAAATGTTGAGTTTGAAATTTGAAGACACTGAATGTCAGTGGAAATATCATATTATTAAGAGATTATATATTTTCTCTTTTGATCTTGTTAACTTTGTGAAGAATGCATCTAGAGTGAATCCATTTTGGGTATTCTATATTATGAATCTCTAATAAATTTATGACTAAATAACAGTTTTATAGACATGTTCTTTCATGTCAAGTATAAATTTTTATCATTGTGAATTGGATTTTAACTCACTTATTTGAGACTTATAGACTCTTATCATTATTGATAACTATGTGTTTTCTTTAATCACTAGTTTCTTATTCTTGGGGACCACTCCCTTTAAATTTACAAAAGATGAGGAAAGATTCTCATATACAATAGTAGTTCATAGGTGGAAAACATACTCAAACAACTTATTGGTAATAAGGAGATGGCATCATGATACCTTATAATTGTTTTTTATATTTGTCTATGCAGGTTCACCAATTTCAAAATGAAGCTTTAACAAAGGACATAAAAATTGTTTTGTTTCAAGTTTCCCAAGGCCTTAGACAACACAAGCTAGATTGAGGGGAGATGTTAGCCATTAGTCATGAACACGAGGCAAGTTCATTTTAATCTCAGAATGTTTGATCAACACCTTCTATCCCTGCACTTTTTTAATAACAATACCTTACTTGATTCTTATCATTGATTGTCTTTTGGAAGACATTATCTACCCCAAGACATAATTGATTTGTATGCTATTACTTAGTAAACCATCATGCATCTCCATTTTGAAGAAATCTACAACAAATGCTTTGGGATTTCTATTTGTTTATTTGTGTACTGTAAAGGCTTATTGTTTTTTAGCATGATACGTTAATGAGTTAATCATTTTTGTAAATGCTCAGTTATTCTTAGCACAATACTTTAGTGAGTAAATCCTGGGGTTTTATGCCATCTCTATTTTAATGGCATATTTGGTGACATTGTCATTGTAGACACCTAAAAATCCTTTAGAAAATAAAATATTTTTATTTTCTGAAAAAGTTCCTGATGACATCATCATTTATTAATTAATTAATTTATTTTTATGCCATTAAATCCCTTTATCTTAATTAAAAATATTTAATTAAGAAATCCGTCCCAAAAATGTTTAAATCTTATTTAAACATTATTTCCTTATTTATTAATTATTTAATTAATAAATTGACCAAAAATCCCCAAAAAAATAATTAATTTATTTTTTGCCCAAAACTTGGCCAATTTTCTTAAGACCACTAACCTCTTCCAAAATCTTCTAATCCTTCTTTAATTTTGATTAAAGGCTAATCTCATCATTTCCTACCCCTAATCCCAACTCAAAATATTTAATTAAGATTAAATATTAATCCTCATGTTTATTAAAAATACTTTAATAAATATCTCCTCAACCCAAACCCTTGAAATAAATAAAACTTTATTTATTTCCTAAAAACCTTTTTTATCCTCATCCTAGGAAGTTCTAGACTCTTCTAGAAAGTCTTCATCCTCATCCAAAGCCTAGACTCTTCTAGAAGATGTCAATCCTTATCTTTGACCCTAATCCTAATCCCCCCCCTAACCTTGTCACATTCCCTAAACATGGGTTAAGACTTGCTAACCCAAGCCAAAGCCAACAAATATCTCATCCTTCACCCACCTTCACTAAATGCCATCCACTTGCCCATCTCTAACAAGCCTAATCTAATCTTAACCCAAGCCTAATCCAAGCCTTAATCATTTGCACATTCCTAAGTCAAGCTTAAGACTTTCTTAATCCAACCCAAGTCAAAATATCTCAACTCTCTCACAAATATCCCAACCATAAAACTTTATGAAGCCCACAAAGCCATAAATGACTCTTACAAGCCCATTCATTGCTATTACAAGCCATTATGAGGGTCTTTATGAGCTTTGAGCCTCCTTTGTTGACCCCTCAACCCCTCTTGCTCTAACCAATGACCCTGTGACATGTGTCACTCCTTGATTGGCTGTAACGAAGCACAATCCATGTGCTCTCCTCTCATTCAATCTAAACCTTCCATAAGCTTTCTCCCATCCTTGCATCCTATCCCTTGATCCCTCAAGCCCTTTGCCTATTTAAGGAATCCTCTCCCAAGCCATTTTAACACAATCTAGAAAGTAAAGCCATAATGTCATTTTGAGAAGCCATTTTTTACATCAAATCCATTCACCAAAATCTATCAACAATTCTCCATTGAAGCCCATTTGAGCATTTGAGCATACATACATAATCAAACCATCTTAGCTATTAGACACACCTTTACTTCAAGTGATCATCCTCATTGAGAGAGCCTATCCATGGCTCATATTCTCATTTGAGGACTTCACTTTGTCTCTCATGAAGTTATGTTAAATTAGTATGCAAATGCTTTTTGATTGTTTTAATTTAGTGTTTCTAACATACTAAAGTAGCATATATTAAAGTAGCTAGCAACCCAATCCAAAATCACCCAAGCCTTTAAGGAATTGTTGTTACTCTGCCAAAGTTTGCTATTCAATCAATCTATCCAAATCCCTCAATCTCCCCAAGGTTATTGCTTTGATAGAGCTTTTTCTAGGGTAATCTAGCCTTATCAGTTGTCATCCCTCATCACCTTAAGCTAAAGGTTGGGATCCACAAGTGGTCAATCTTGTATCATGCCCATAGGATCATTTGTCTATCCTCAAGTTGACACCAAAAGCCACCAATCCTGCACATAGGAAAGCAAAACTCTCACTTTTTGACAACATAACCTTGAAGTCTTCCATCCATAGGAAAGCCAAAAATCTCCAGCCAATCCTCCTTAGGTCTGTCATGCAACTTTGACTCTCCCTAGGAAATCTTTCATCAGCCAATCGAAAATCTACACTTAATCCAAATCCAATCATGAGCTTTCATGTTCATCCATATGCAAGACCCCATCCCCATCCAACTCATCATCAAAACATGAAATCCCAACCCTATCATGATGAGTTTGGTCACATTGTCCTTTCTCCCGCTACATGCTATTCCAATGATGATGAAAATCTTGTTGACTATGATGGGTATCTTGAGAGCCTTAGATGCCTTTCGCCAACCATCCCCCAAAATCCAAGCATTCCTCCAAACTATCTAGTCATGCCATCTCATATCCCAGCTTCTCCTCCATCACCCAATCAACCAATCTTCCAATCTTCCACCCCCATCACACCAGCTATTCCTCTCAATCCACCACCTCCACCTCTGACACATGAGTCTCCCAGGAATCTCCTAGAGGAAATACAAGAAAAGCTACCTCCAACAGTCGATAAGCCATGTCATCTAATCCAACCATGTGAAGTAGTCAGTGATGAAGTTTCCCCATCTATAATATCACCTCTATCTCCCTTAGCTATCATCCCCATACCATCCATCAAATTTCTTAAAATCCTTCCACTTCTCGCAAGCATCAAAATCCCACCACCTATCAAATCCCTCCAAATCCTATCCACATCACCTCCAAGCATTTCCCAAATCTCCCGTAATGACCCTTATGCATCCATTTTCTACTCACCCATCTCCACTACCGAATCTTCCATCTATCCATCCACTACCTTTGAAGAATCCATCCCTTCACCTCCTATCACACTATCCACTCCAATCCAATCCTATCAAGATCCTTCCCAAAAGCATGTTGACATCCCCCAAAGCATAAACGAAGATATCATCATACCATGTCTTCCATCCATAGTGCAGTCACCATCCCCTCCATCTCCAAAACCTCTAGCCATACCTCCTCTAATGTAGGATATCTTTTCATCCCATTAGCTAAATCAAGATCTTATACTACCATCTCCTCCGCTCCATTCTTCCATCTTACCACCTATCCAAGCTATTCCACCATCTATAATCTACCTTCTTGGTTCACTTACATTCATCCATGGTGGCCCCCTCTCTGCAGAAGAATTAAGAATAGTATCTCCCCATTGCAGTACATCTAATAAAACACTTCTACCATTTTACAAGAAAAAAGTTTCCTAAGCTCGTTCAAATGCTCAATCGATGGCATTATCAAGGTCAAGGTTTAGGACCACAAGAGCAAGGAATCAGAAAGCCTATTATTGCACAAAAGAATCCAGGATTTCATGGTCTTGGATATGTATCCAAAGGCTCACCATCTAAAAGTGTTGGTACACGCCATCCCAAAACCAAGCCTATCTCCAGGCCCGCCATGCCAGGCTCCCATCACTCCTTCAAAAAATCTTATGTCATCCCCCCTCCACCATCTTTGCAACCCAAAACAACCTACCATATCCCCGCTTTATCCGCTAAATCCATTTTGGGTCCCCATGTCCCAAAATCTACCATCCTCCATCCTCCTATCAGCCATCATAAAAATCATATTCCATCCATTCCTATGCAAGATCAACAAAGGCACATATCAGGGCACATCATTCATCATCACCCCCCTACACACTCTTCCATATCCTCTCCATCTCACAAAGCTTCTCCTAACCATCTTCCCAAAGCTTACCACAACAATGTGAATGCCAACTTCAAAATGCATAAAGCTAAAAATCCACATCCTAGGCAATCATATGTCTATTCTAAAAGACATTCTCGAAAAAGGAAAAATCCAATCAAAGAATGCAAAACAATGCAAAAGCCTATGAAAAGAAAATCCAAAACCATGTGGATCCCAAAGAAAAAATTTGGAACCCAATGCATAATGGCATCCACCATTGCTAATCTCCCTTCCAATGATTCATGTCCCCCATCTCCTAACTCCATCTTGGGTGCCTATATACCCAAGGGTGCTTCTACAAATCTTCCATCAAGCCCACATCTACCATCTATCCCCCATATGCTCTTTTCACACCTATCCCAACATGTGCCAATGTTGATCTTGCAAGCATCCCCATCTCATGCTCCTTTTTAGCCTTTTCATCCCTCCATCTCCTACCATCAATCCCATCTAATCCGATCTATTGCATAAATCACACATCCAGTGTACCAATAGCTAGCAATAAAATTGAACATTCCAACACCTAGTGAAAAATCCCAAAAAAACCAAAAACAACTGAAGAAAAGCCAAAATCATTCCAGCTAAGTCCAAAGTCAAAAAGTCAAAAAAATAAAGAAAGATAAAGCGTCCACTAGTGAAAACTTGGCAATTCAAGCACCTTGGAAAAGTACCATGATGAGAACTTGAAAAAAAAGCATCATGCGTAATCCAGCCATCCCCAACTTAGCCTATCATCCTCATGCTTTTGGTCACATCTTTCCATCCAACTCCATCTTCTAGCTTTTATCTATCACTATCCACTTATCTTCTACAACCTCACCCTATCATCCTAGCTATCATCCATTTCCCTAGTGCCTTCAGCTTTTCTATCCTAGCTTCAATCCTATCACATCCATCGTAAGATCTCCTTTCGCATGACATCTTCTGACTAGGGGCACTTTATTCCTTGGAGATCTTGTCTTGTCCATCCTCCCTTATCATTGGTATCTCGCTCTAGGCTATCTTCATGCAAATCCAACGTCATCCTCTCATTAGCCATTCACTCTAGCGCCATCTATCAGCTCAGCTACCACCTATCTTAGCATTGTCCCCATCCTTGGTCACACATCTACCATCATCATTGGATGCATCCTGCCAAATCCATATCTTTCGCTATCACCTCATCCTGCACCAAGTTGAGCCATCCCGCTATCTTATCATCCAGAGCTCCTGTACAACTTGTAAATAATCTTATATCCAACGCTTGTATCATACTTTGTATCATAGCTTGTATACCCAATCTTCTCCAAAACAACTTGTACATTTGTACCATATCTTGGTCCATCAGCTTGTACATCCTCTTTAGCTTAGTACCATTGTATCTATCCAGCTTTCGTGTCAGTTCATCCTTGATCAACATCTTGCACACATTGCACAAATCTTGGTTAGCTATTCCAATGCATCCTTTAGCTAGATCTCCTGTCACCAAAGTGTTATCCTTCTTAGTTCAACTTGCTAGATGTATCACTAATCCGAATCCACCAGCTTAGGTTCTCTCTGATGGATCCTTGCAGGATATAGCTTTCCTCATGTCTGATCTTGGTCCGTTAGTACCTCGTCCTACCCATCTCATTGGCAAACGGTTCTCTTTTGGATTTTCACTTTCTTTATGTTTGGAATCTTCCCTTTTGGGTCTTGAAGTATCTTTTCCAAGAAATCTTTTTGTTCCCTCCTCATGGTTTCCATGATCTTCCATATCATGGTATGCTGCAAATGGGGCACTTTGAGCGTATGGTTTTGATCAAGTCTTTTGTTTGTTTCTTTTTTGCTTGTGGGTTACCCAGTGTCAGTTCCACACTGTTTCCTCTGGGTTTCATGTGTGATGCTAGGAAAATCCTTGTGTGTTTTGAGTCAGTCCATCAGTCCTCTGGATAGATGGTGAGAAGGCCTTGATGTTGTTGGTACCCTTGGAAATTAACCAATAGTCCTATAGCAAATCTAGTGCTCAACTACATGGTGGTACTTCTCTTTGAAGTATCCCCTTGCTCAAAAAGATTCAATGGATTCCCTTCATCTCCATTATTCCCCCATCCATATCTAGCATTTGTCTCTCCTACCCCAGCTTGTGCAACTGTATCTCTCAGAATCAATCATCACTCTTAGCTTTAGGGATCCACAATCCTAGTCTTAGGGATCCACCAATCCAATCAATCCACCAAGCCTCATCTTTCGAGATCCACAATCCTAGTCCTAGGGATCTCCGAAACCCATCTTCCACCAATCTGACTCTTTGAAATCCTATTGCATCAGCTTTATAATCCCCTCATCCTTCTCCCTATCCTGGATTCCTTTTTATAGTGCTCTGCTCCTTCATCCTCCACCTTCCCTAAAGTCTTAAGCTTGCTTCCTCTTGTGCATTTGATTCTCTTTTATCATTCTCCCATAGTGAGAGTTTGAGCTAACTAAACCTCTTCTCTTAAGCCACTCTTTGTCCTCCCACCTGCCAAGATTCTTGTACTTTTCAAGAAGCTGTTGAGCCTCACTTTCTCTCCCCACCACCTTCTTGAGGGGGCATCTCCCAGTCCATTCTCTCCTCTTCTGCTCTAGCCTTGGGCATCTTATTTTCTTATCTTTGATGCCATGCCACTTGCGGCATCACATCAAAGAGGGGCAAAATGTAGACACCTAAAAATCTTTTAAAAAATAAAGTATTTTTATTTTCTGAAAAAGTCTCTGATGACATCATCATTAATTAATTTATTTTTATGCTATTAAATCCCTTTATCTTAATTAAAAATATTTAATTAAGGAATCCCTCCCAAAAATGTTTAAATCTTATTTAAACATTATTTTCTTATTTATTAATTATTTAATGAATAAATTAACCAAAAATCTCAAAAAAAATAATTAATTTATTTTTTTCCCAAAACTTGGCCAATTTTCTTAAGATCACTAACCTATTCCAAAATCTTCTAATCCTTCTTTAATTTTGATTAAAGGCTAATCCCATCATTTCCTACCCCTAATCCCAACTCAAAATATTTAATTAAGATTAAATATTAATCCTCATGTTTATTAAAAATACTTTAATAAATATCTCCTCAAACCAAACCCTTGAAATAAATAAAACTTTAGTTATTTCCTAAAAACCTTTTTTATCCTCATCCTAAGAAGTTCTAGAATCTTCTAGAAAGTCTTCATCCTCATCCAAAGCCTAGAATCTTCTAGAAGATGTCAATCCTTATCTTTGACCCTAATCCTAATCCCCCCCCTAACCTTGTCTCATTCCATAACCATGGGTTGAGACTTGCTAACCCAAGCCAAAGCCAAAAAATATCTCCTCTTTCACCCACCCTCATTAAATGCCATCCACTTTCCCATCTCTAACAAGCCTAATCTAATCTTAACCCAAGCTAATCCAAGCCTTAATCATTTTCACATTCCTAAGTCAAGCTTAAGACTTTCTTAATCCAACCCAAGTCAAAATATCTCAACTCTCTCACAAATATCCCAACCATAAAACTTTATGAAGCCCACAAAGCCATAAATGACTCTTACAAGCCCATTCATTGCTCTTACAAATCATTATGAGGGTCTTTATGAGCTTTGAGCCTCCTTTGTTGACCCCTCAACCCCTCTTGCTCTAACCAATGACCCTGTGACATGTGTCACTCCTTGATTGGCTGTAACGAAGCACAATCCATGTGCTCTCCTCTCATTCAATCTAAACCTTCCATAAGCTTTCTCCCATCCTTGCATCCTATCCCTTGATCCCTCAAGCCCTTTGCCTATTTAAGGAATCCTCTCCCAAGCCATTTTAACACAATCTAGAAAGTAAAGCCATAATGCCATTTTGAGAAGCCATTTTTTACATCAAATCCATTCACCAAAATCTATCAAAATCCCTCCATTGAAGCCCATTTGAGCATTTGAGCATACAAACATAATCAAGCCATCTTAGCTATTAGACACACCTCTACTTCAAGTGATCATCCTCATTGAGAGAGCCTATCCATGGCTCATATTCTCATTTGAGAACTTCACTTTGTCTCTCATGAAGTTATGTTAAATTAGTATGCAAATGTTTTTTGATTGTTTTAATTTAGTGTTTCTAACATACTAAAGTAGCATATACAGTCATAAGATATGAATTTGCTTATCACCATCAATATTAACTATAAACATGGTTGACTGTCATTCAAGGCAGTGCACTTACATAGTTCATCAAACAATAATCTCTTGCAATTGCCAATGGTATTATTTTAATCAATGCTAACACCTCCATTGTACTGTCATGTCACTTTATACAACACCGTTTCATTTCATGAGATATCAATAATATTCATTAAATTAATGTTTCTTTTATTGCTAATGACTTATTTTGATTTGGGATTGCTTAATGAGTGCATTAACTCCTATAGCTGCATGTTACCACTACAATAGCATGCTGCCCTAGTGCTATCATCACTGATGCATCAATGACTTCATTGTATTTCATAAGCTTAGTGCTATAGTATTTCCTTAACATATTTCTCAAACTTATATTTAGATTGATCACTGTGACTCAAGTAATATTGGTTTGGGTTTATCACAACATACTCGTACCCCTTTGCCTTTGTAAAATAACATGCCTACTTGCTTTCCATGACCATTATTTTCAGACATTATCTTTGTTATGTCGTTAGTGTTGATGGTTAGATTATTTTTTCTATAGCACATGACTACATATGTATTTTAGTTTGATGTTCAATGCCACTATTTGTTGATGGTTCCATGGTCATTGCATCTTTTTCATATTGTCACTGATGGTCATAATTGTTCTCTCTCTGTTATGAGTTGTGATGTTGATGTCTTATTACAATAATGATCAATTATTCTTCATTTTTTTAGAGTTGTAAAAGTGATGAGCTATTCTTCATTGTTTTAGAGTTTCAAAGTCCACTATTTTGATGAACTATACTCTATGTCCTTTGTGGCCTTGTAGTCCTATTCTTTTTATAGCAGCATACCTTTGTCCAAAAGAGAATCAATTTTCCCATTTATATTTTGTTCAATTTTTCTTTGCAAGTTATTGTTTTCTTTGAGGAGATTGAGTTGGGATATATTAGTGATATCAAAGGCTCAAGCAAGAAACTCAAGTAATATGTAGAAAACCGAAAGCTTTTGTGACATTCAATTGTTGATGGAGAAAATGAAGCACATGTAGGAATAAAGAGGATTAAATCTAAGGTGAAAGTGAAGCAAGAAACTCAAGTAAGAAGAATGTCATGTACGGATGTGTTCAGAACAAGTGATTGTTTTGAGGACAAATTATCTCCATTTAAGGATGTTAATATGAGTGTCATAGCTACAATCCAACATGTCCCAAGAACTAGAAAGACTACTTAGACCTCTATAAGGAGTTCTCAACCTGTAGGGAGAAGGTAAACATAGTACATATTCCTACACTATCAATAAGCTTCTAAACTAGATGCATCTTAATATAGCATGTCCTACTTAGAATTATTTTTCTTAATATGTTGATTTGTTTAAACTTTACAAGTGGTATAATTTTATTTCTACTAATCCCCCCAAATTTCTTTACTAATCCCTCCTAGGCCTCATTCTTATTTGATCTAGTTGTTGATGGTATTTGGGAGTCTGCCCTCCTCTCCATACCCCATCGCACCTCCTCCCCCCTTGGCTACGCTAGTCAAAAATCATGTCCTATTAATCTTTGGTTTGACGCCGGGTGTAAGTCTTTCCATCACTCCTTGCATGCATCTTTTTCTACCCATTCCCCCTTGTGCACTCAGATGGGCTCTTGATATCATCGCCTTATTCATCACAAGAAGTGATTATTTGTGGCTTAACAGTGTAGATCCATCTGAGACATGCTTGCCCACAACCCAAGATCCTTCTGGCACACTTTGTTCTTTCACCATCCTCCCCTACCTTCCACCCTTGATTGGAACTCCCTGGTTTCCCACACCTCTACTCTCTATGATATCCTTGGTCAACGACCCACTCATCTTACCTCTCCCACCCATTGCCATCTTTTCACTCTATCTATAGTTTGTGAGGCCGTTAGAGTTATGAGATGTAGCAGAGCTGCCGACAAGGATAGTTTTCAGGAAAAGTTTTTAAAGATTGGTATTTCGATTATGTGCCCCATCCTCTTGGTGCTCTTCAATAGGGTGGTGTGTACTAGTTTCCATGCTTCTTGGTTGAGGCACGTGATTTACTTGATTCACAAATCTGGGCTGGCATCGAACCTTGACAGCTATAGGACCATCATGATCGGGCATACCTTTGCCAAGCTTTATGCCAAAATTTTGAACATTATTCTTACTTGACAACTTGACAAGCAATAGTGCCGTGCTAGAGGACATACGAGATTCCATGCAGATTATTAGACTATGGATCACATTTTAACCTTGCGAGCTATTGAGGAGGATTGACACTGTACTGCAAAAGTCTACTATTATTTCATAGACTTTCGCAAGGGCTTTGGCTCAAAGCCTCAAGGGGCTCTCTTTTAGAGACTTAGAGACATTGGTACTCTAGATATACTAGTGATAGTGATTATGAGACTCTATGAGACAATGTTTGGTAGATTTAGGACTCTGGAGGGAGTTTTAGATCTAATTCACAACACTATCAGGGTGAAGTAAGACTGCTCTCTCTCCCCTATGTTATTAGGCATCTATATTGATGAGCTCGAGGTCTCCCTCCATGAGGCTTCGCTCTCCAAGGATGGCTTCTACTTGCATTAGATTTTGATCTCCATTCTCCTATTTGTAGATGATGTAGTCCTTCTGGCCTCTTCTCAGGAGAGGCTCCAAGGGCTTATTGATGAATTGGCCTCATTTTGCGACCAATGCCAGTTGGTGGTGAACCTGAGCAAGACTCGGGTTATGATCTTCATTTATTTGAAGACCTTGCATCTTCACTTCAACTTCCTAGGTCAACAAATTGAGATTGTCTCCTCGTACACTTATCTTGGGTCAATTTATCCTCGTACAAATAACTCCACTTTTTGTCTTAGGTTATCAATCTTGCAGTCCAACTCTTCTTGTAATGTGTTTTTAGTGCCTTCTTTCTCAATTCAATCTAGCCTAGCAATCCTTACCTATATGGAAAAATAACTGTATTGGCAACTGATTGATAGGGGTGGTCAGTATGGGTAGGTATTGACAATTGAATATAACCAAGGATTTTTTTTTAATACTTTGTATTTGTCACAATTGTGATGTCCACCACTAGAATTGGGACGACGTTGTTGTAGCGGCGACGCCATTTGTGGTCGCAATTTCTTGGGTGTCTATCGCAATTGCGACCATAATTGTGATGTGGTTGTTGTAGATGCGATGGCAATTGCCATCACAATTCTACTGGTAGAAATCACAATTGCAACATCAACCATAAGAATTGTGACGGTGTTGATGTTAGAATCTTGCGGTCAACTGCCGTAGCAATTTTTGGGGTTTCCATCGCAATTGCGACGTCAGCCACTATAATTGTGACAGTACTGATGTCACAATAAAGTGGTTGCATTGCGACATATTTGCATTTTAATTGTGACGTTAGAGGATAGACGTCGTAATTTGTGACTAAAAAACAACGACGTCTATTATTGTCGCAGTGGCAACACAAATTTGTTGTAATTGCGACACATAGCCGTTGCAAATCGATGCCAAATGTATTAGTGCTAGTTTTTCAAAGTCAAATTGTACAAACTTTAACTACTATTATATAAATAGATCTATCAAGATTATAACTTTAAATATTAATAGGAATAACTATCAAGCTATAGTTGAAAGCTATGTTTTCTTTTTTTAATCAAACTATAGTTGAAAGCTATGTTTATTAAAATTTAAAACTCAACTTGCAACGCTTATATATATAATTTCTTTTCTTCATTGATTACAAATCATGAGAATTTTATACACATATCCATTAATAACAATAACTTGAGGGGAAGGTATATAGATAAGTAGGCATGAATCCATTCACCTCAAGTTTGGGGTGTTTTAGTCAACATGGTCAAAAACAATTTTTATAAACAAGTACTAGTATGGTGTTGATTTGATGGTGTGAAAATGCAATTGCACTCAATGCATTGTATTAAAATAGTTATTTTGAGGTTCTAGAGCCATGCTTGACCTTCTAATTATGAAAACTATGTACACTCTTTAGGAGTACTATAAACTTTTGATTTTTCATTTTACTTACAAAAATCTATTTTCAAAAATTTGAATCTATTAGCAAAAGCTTAAAAACTCTATTTTAGTAGCAAAGGGCCACTTGTAATTTAGGGACTACAATGTGATCATCCATATAATTTAAAAAAAATTTAAGGTTTTTAAACATTGACCATTGAAACATGATTGAAGGAGTGGAAATCTAGTGATTGAGCGTTTGTTTTCCATGCCACCATTGCTTAACACAAGTGATGTATGAAAAAATAGTACAAAAAATTTAATAATCAATTAGATAATCGAGAAATAAAAATGTGTGCATAATTTTGATTGAAAGGCATTGTAATTTTGCAAAGGTGCTTAAACAAGTGCGCAACACTAGAATTTTAATTGGTTTAAAATTTCCCATTTCATTCACATATTTAACAAGCCAACATGTTGCAATGTTGGGTTGTGGATCTAACTCAAAAAAAAGTTGTCCTTTTGTGCCCCTATATTCCACCACTTATTCTTTCTCCTACTTTAGACATCTCGTGCCAAAATAAAAGCTCTCCAGTAAGGTAGGCAAACTATTTGACAAAATGCATTGAAGAAACTTGGCTAGATTTCTCTTACATATTTTAAGTTGTTCAGGAAATTGACTTCAACAAATCAAATGTTGCTATTCTAAAATAAAATTTATGCTCTAGGGAAATTCGATTAGTAGTTTCATCAAAATCCAAAACTAGAGTAAAAATAAAATTGATGCTCTACTTTGAAACAACTTCACGCTTTCATCTAATTTTAAATTGGTGCTATAAGCCTCTCTCAACTTCCCTTAAGATTTTCCCATGTTCTTTTCCCCTATTTTAGGGTGTGATAGTACAAAATCATGTGATTCATATTAAAAGGATATAATTTTTATTAATTGAACACTAAATTTTCTTGCATTTTTTCTTAGGCAACTTCAATAGTAGTATATTTTAAAAAGAAAACCCTTTCATGGTGCTTTAATCAGTGCTCATATCTTGTTCCATAAAATCCCATCTTGGTGCAAGTAGAAAATATGGTGCTCTAGGTTATTAATACATCCACACCAATGTAAGAAAAAAATCCACAAACTTCATAGAAACTGTATTAGAAATTTTATCACACAACATCAAAATCCAAACTAGAGCTCTACATTTGTTGTCCACATGTACTGATGGATCTTTTTAGTAAGAAAGGCTAGGCTTCTCAAGTTAGCTGTAATGATTTTACAATTATTATTTTTGAAGATATCTTTCATCATTTCCTTTAGTATGACTCTATTGAGGAGGCAATGAGACTATATATAGTTCACAAACATAGCATATCCAATAGTAAATGTAATGCTAGTGGAGATTTTTTGCACTGTTGTTGTATTGTAATTGGAAATGTAATATCCCTTGCAATTCTGATTTCTTAACTTAATTTTGTCAAACACTTTGCACACAAGAGATATATTGTAGATCTAAATTCTGATTGCTTTCTAAATGCCAAACTTTAATAAATATGCTTGCAAAGAATGCCAAAAGATCTAACAATGAAGATGCAAATGTTTTTGTATACAATGAAGATCAAGTAATATCAATTGAGGATGCTACAAAATCTCCTCACTCTTCCAAGTGGCGTCCTCCACTAAAAAATCTCTCCACTTCACTAAGTATTCCTTGATGCTCCTCCTAGGAAGCTGTCTCTCTTTATACTCCAAGATAGACTCAAGTACTGAAATCAACATTCCCTAATCATCTAAGGGAGGCAACATTGTTGAAGGTACCACACAATGTCATCATGCCCTTTTGAGAGGTGACACATGAAAAAATTTATAGACTCTTCTCTTTGCTAGAAAATACAACTTGTAAGCCACCTCTCCAACTCTCCTAATCATGCTAAAAGGTCCATAATAATTTGGCTTAATTTTCTCAGCACCACTATTTTTGAGAGTGGACTAGTAGTAAGGCTACAACATCAAATATAGCATATCACCTACCTCAAATGTATTCTCATTCATCTTCTGATCAACATACTACTTTTGTTGATTATGTGCTATAGTGATATCCTCCTTAATACCCTTTACAATGTCTTGGCTCTCCTGTAATAAGTCTCTAGTACTGGGCACTATATTATCTAATAACAATAAATCCATGAAAATGGGTGCTTTATATCCATATCATGCCATGAATGGTTACATCTAGATAGACATGTAATAAGTGGGATTATAAAAATAGTTGAACATAGGTATATCCACTTAACAAAATCCTTTTGTTGCCCTTCTATGTAGTTCCTTTCTATGTAGTTCCCGAGGTATCCCTCCACCCATTTGTTCACTATCTCTATCTAACCATCTCTTTAGGAGTGGTAGTTAGTACTCAGAGTGAGCTCTATCTTGCACAATTTGAGTAACTCATGCTAGAAGAGACTCATTAACCTACTTTCCCTATCACTGATGATGCTCTGAGGTAAGCCATACAACCTAAATACCTCTCTAAAGAATAAATCTGCCAACAACATAGTAGCATATGTGGTAATGATTGGGAAGAAGTGGGAAAACTTCGTAAGACAATCAATAACAACATATATACAACCTCTGCCTTGGGCTCTTGGTAGTCCTATAATGAAGTCCATGGACAAACACTCCCACTTCATGTCAGGAATCAAAAGTGGCTGAAGTAAGTCAGTTGGCTCCCGTAAGAGTGCTCCTATTTATTCTATTAGCAAGTAGAGAACTCTCTAACATACTAAAACACCTCAAATTTGAGCCCTATCCAAGAAAAATGCTCACAAAATCTGTGGGTAGGTTTTGTAAAAACATGGATGTCCTGCCATAGGCAAGTCATGATAAACTCTCAACACCATCCTTCTCACCTCTAACTGTGGCACCAAATAAATGTGCCCTTTGTAAATAATGAGCTCATTAGAAAAAGTCAAATCACTATTCAGGATCAATCCATCTATGAATCTTGATGCCCATGTATCCTTTGCATACTATACAAGGATCAAATGTCTCCAATCCTCTGATATATCTATCATCAAGCTCAAGTGGGTCTTCATGACAAAGCATCTACTACCATAGTCTATGTTCCCTTGAAATAGGTAATATCAAATTCATATGCCTATAATTTACTTACCCATTTTTGTTTCTTGTCATTAAGATCTCGCTGCCCTAGGAAGTGTTTCACGCTATTGTGGTCAGTTTTAATGTTGATTTTTCTACCCACTAAATACATTATGAATTTGGCCAAAGAATATATTATGGCCAACATTTCCTTATCATAAATGCCAAAGCTCCTCTTGGCCCCCTGAGCTTCCTACTCTAATAAGAAATTGCGTGCTTGTCTTGCATAAGTACCACTCCAAAACCTTCACCAGATGCATCAAAATACATGTCAAAAGGTCTACTACTACCAACAAATGTAGTCAAAAGCTTCCATGTATCATGTATGATTTAATTCATTATCCTCACCATGAGCTCTTCTATCCCGTTTCATTGTCTAGTAATTCTCTTTCCTCAGGTTAACAAATTGCTCAAATGTTATCCTCCCTCGCACATGTATGGAACTAATAAATCCCATTCATCATTCACAACCATGAGGATATCTAGAAATGTCTCCTTGTGTTTCTATTGTAGGTGCTATCTTAGGCTCATCTCTTATGAAGGTAGGCATGTTTGATGTCCTAGAGTACATCCTATGAGCTCTAGCGACCCCACTACACTCTTATTATCCCTTTGCTCCTAATTTTTTTTGTCCTATGGGTTCATGCACTAGACCATGGTGGTGAGTGCCTACAAAGCTTGAGCCATTTTCTTTTGTCCTGCTTCTATTTCTCTAAAAAAATTCCCTCATTTCCAGATCCTCATTCCTACAGTCTCTTGGTGGGCTACCCTTTTGCTTGTCACCCATGGTGTTTGACTACCTCTCAAATTCTAATTCCCTATCAAAAAAAGCTTGCTTGAAAGTGTAAAATATCTGAGATCCAACCTTAGATGACTGCATGCAATTGCTAAACCTTCAAGATGGTAGGATTTAACTTTGATACCAATGTAATATCCATTGCAATTTTGATTTTAATTTTATGATTTCTTAACCTACAAATTTTGTCAAACACTTTGCACAAAGAGATATATTATGGATCTAAATTATAATTGGTTTCTAAATGCCAAACTTTAATAAATATGCTTGCAAAGAAATCCAAAATATCTAACAATGAAGATGTAAATGTTTCTATTTAACACTAATTACAAATAAGAAAATATGCATATGTAAAAATAAGACATTAGGGAAACACCTTCTATGATGTTTAATGATATTATAATCCCTTCTAACAACTTTTTGATATTAAATTCTAATATAAATTAGATTACAAAACTTCCACAACTGATTTCTAAATCCCTACAATGCCCTAAGATATTCCAATTTGACCTCAATGCAATGCAAAATGTAAACAAATAGAAATCTGGAAACCACTCAAGAAATTTGGATTTTACTATAGAGAGTCACTGTAGAAATGGTGGCACTGCAACAAATCATTGTAGCCAAATCTAACTTATTCCTTCAATCCTACTCCGTAATCTGGCCCTGGGCCACAAATTTGGCACAATGAAAAGACTATTTTGTGTTCTCTAATAGCCTCAACCCCTTGAAGGATCTTTCACCAATATGCTTGAATAGAACACCTATATGATGCCCTTCCATTACCAAATTCACTAGGTATTTCACTAGCTCAAATGGGGGCACACAAAAGAACTTCATTCTCTAGTAGAAAATGTTGAAACCCTTCTCATCAAATGCAAATGACAATAATTGGATGATAAGAAAAGAACCTCTCATGCCCCCTTTATTCTTTCCTTGTGGGAGGTCACTTACTTTTCTCCCTAATGTGGGATAAAAGATATTCTTATATTTTTAATTTATTATAATATTTTAACATAAAATTATAATATTTTCACTTTATTATAATATGAAATTATGCCCCATCATAAAGTGTCAATCCCCAATAAAACTCTCTAACCACCATATTAGCCCACGAGGGTCACATAATAGGTTAATCTCAATTACTAAGAGATGTCAACTAGAAAGGGGACATCAAAAGAAATTAGCATTTAGGTGGGATCCATGTGTGTACTTTTTTATTTTACCACCACAAAATGACAACAACAACTAATAATCTTTTCTTTTTGTAAAGTTTGGTCATTTAACACTAATGAAACATCAGTAAAATTTACAAAAATAAAGTGTAATGCCCCACCAAGTAATCCTTGGAGCACAAGAATTAAACTTACACTATTATATATGTATTTTAAGTTACAAACATTCATACAGAGTAACCAAGTGCAAGAATGGAACATCTAAACAAGTTATGGAATCATAGAATAAGAGAACATGACATATCCATAAACACAAGAAGAAGCCTTTCTAATGCTTCCAAGGATATCTCAAGCCACAAAATCTAAAATCACAATGATGAACATTCACTCTAAAAATCCAAGATTAGTTCAAGGTAACTATCATTGAATCACAAGGAGGAGATACTAAACATCAATTTCTAATAAGATATTCTTTTTAAGCCCAAATTTAATATTCCTTGTATGATTAGACATATATGTTCATTTCAAATTATCTAGATCACACAATCAAAATAGTAAGCAAAAACCTTGAACTCCTAAAATTTTGCAAAGTCTGAAATCATAAAATTAGGTTATGTCTAAAATCCTATCAACCTCATAAATATGAAATCTTTATCTTAACTCCTGAAGAACTGAAACCCATATCAAATGAATCATTGTTTATATAAAATATATCTTAAGTTTTTTTAATGCAGGGGCATCTAAGGGTCAAGGCTGTTAACTCAAATGTGAGTTTTTGTCAAGATTTACTTTTGGGGGTCAGAACTTTTGACTTGGATGTGGGTTTTGGCTAAAATTTTATAGGTAATAGCATTAAGGGTTATTTGGATTGCTGATGGAGCTTAGCTCAATAGATGGCCATTTTGACATTTTTCTGGGAGGTTGAAATCTCATCTTGACCTCCGAATTTGGCTTTTTGTGTTTTTTCCATTTTTTTAGAAAGATGTTTTTGTAATAAATCTAAAATTGTATTTTTGATTACATTTATTAGTTGGCAAGTCATCTTGCCTTAGTTGGAGGCTTTTCTAGGGAAAAAAAAAGGATTCCTAGGATGAGTTTTAAAAATTACCAAAAATGGAAAAATATGTTTTCCCTGAAAATCTAGCAAATATGGTAATTTTTAGAATTGTAATAAGTAGGTGTTTTTTTCATTGTAGAGGTAGATTAGAGTTGCGGAATTTTTAATGAAGAGTTACAATATTATGTTCAAAACATCTATCTTGTGTCAATTTCTGAATATTCTTTGACGAGATTGGGTTACATCATTTTTTTGGGGAAAAAGTGGGCAAACCATTGTATATTTCATTACTATATAAACTTGATTCAAGGGTTCATTAGAGAAAGAACCAAGAAGACTCTGAATCCCAACCCAATTATAGTAGAGAAAAAGAGAAAGAAGAGAAGAGAAGAATAGAGATCCATTTAAAAAAAAATAGAATGACATTTGTGAACAAATGCCGACTTAAATGTCAAGAGTTATCATTCTCAATTAGATCATGTAATTGCTACCATTCAAAGAAATTAGTATATTTCTAAAAGCTTCAAAATTAACTATATCACAACCCATTTTAGCAAGAAAATTAACGAATCTATTACCTTCTTGATAAGTATGTGAGATACAATGATCATCAAAAGAATCTAAAAGGTTCCAAATTTGATCTATAATATACATGAGTTTCTAGTTCAAGAGTGATCTCTTGATGCATGCATTGATTATAACCATGAAATCACCTTCAATATGGATTTTATTAAAATGTCTTTGCTTAGCCAACACCAACCCAATGAGGAAAGCTTGAGCTTCAGTGATGTTTTTAGTGCCTGGGGGAATTGGATCAACTTTAATTGCTTTCACTATAGCACCATGATTCCTTATGCAAATGCTAATGCCAGATTTGCCCAAATTAGCTCTCGATGTACCATCGAAGACAAAATCAGTAGAAGGGGGAATCCATTTAATTGATGAACAATCTAGTGGAGATTTTAGGATTTTATTAGGAATAGAGCCAAAAGGTACAAGTAAACCATCCCATTCCCTAACAATTCTACCATATCAAGATGAGAATAGATAATTACATTTAGCATTTAAAATGTTTTTGTTAACAAATTTAGAGACTAATTTTCAAATTCCTTCTTGAACCATATCTATTGAGTTAAAATCTTGGTGAAAAATGCATTTATTTCTCTCCCACCATAGAGCCCAAACCATAGTAGTAGGGATACATCTCCAGATAGGAGAAAAAATAGATTTGGAATAAAAAACAAGCCATGCTTGAAACAAGTCCCATAAATTGCATGGTTAGAGATAGCTAATGGTGGGAGGCCATTCCATGGGTCAGATGAAAATTGAGCACTATCACCATTATGAATTGTCCAAGAGATATAGTTTACCACTACCTTCCTTGAAGAAATCATGAAATCTCAAGTGGCTGATACCTTAGGTGGATCAACCAACGAAAAAATTATAGAAGGCTCACTGTCATCCAAATATTTCTATTGCATGATCTGACCCCACTTGGTATCTGATTTTTTACACATTTACCATACTAATTCCCCCCCAAAGGCTTTATTCTTGAGGGATATATCATGGATTCCTACACCCCTAATTGATTTTGTTGATGCCATCTCTTCCAACAAGATTAAATATATCTTCTTCTCTTATGATAGGTTCCCTTTCCAAAGAAAATCTCTAATGATCTTTTTAATTTGTTTCACAATTGAGGAGGGAGCCTTAAGGACAACAAGATAGTAATTAGGAATGACTAACATAACTGTATTAACTAGCAGGATGCAACCACCAAAAGATGGCCACCTTGCTTTCCATCCTAAAATTCTAGATTAACAATAATTGTTGCCTAGTAACATATTTTGTTTGTCCCCACAAAGAAAGGAATGCCAAGATAAGAAGAAAGAAAATGGTCAATTGGAAAACCTAAAATATTGGCAATTTTATTAGAAATAACCAAACTTGTATTGAAGTAAAAGATCTTGGATTTTTGCAGATTTACCTTTTGTCCTAAAGTTGAAGTATATAGATCAAGGATACTTTTAATCTATTTGACTTCCTAAATATTTGCTAATCCAAATAAAAGTCTGTCATCTGCAAAGAGAGAATGAGTGACAGTGACTGAATTGTCTAGGACATGAACCCCATGCCAAAGATCCAAGCTATTTTTATGTGTGATAATCCTACTAAATGCCTCAACCATTAATATGAAGAGGATAGGTGACAGTGGATCACCTTATCTGATCCCTTGTGAAGAAGAGAAGAAGCCAACAAGAATACAATTAATAATCACTAAGAACAAAGATCTTGAAATACAAGCTCTTATCCATTTATACCATTTGAAAGAGAAATCAATTTTTTGAAGTACTTTGAAAAGGAAATCCCAAGAGACACTATCATAAGCCTTCATCATGTCAAGTTTAATGATGAAGTTGGATGATTGAAAAGATATAATGGAGTGGAGAACTTCATGAGCCACCAATGTACCTTCCATGGTTTCTCTTCTAGGGACAAAGGCTCCTTGTTCAGTGTGATGGCACTCAAAATTGCATTTCCATTTTGAATGTCTATTCCAAATTTCAAATCACTTTGAGCCCCCTATGAATGATTTTTGTTCGTATGTACTTGGCTATCCATTTGAGCCCCAAGAGGTGTTTAATGTTTCTAACACCTTTCATTTAGTATTTCTACTTATTCCATGAAGTTAAACTGCCATTCTGAGCTATTTCATGAAGTCTCGTTTTGAGCAATGTTCAAATCTACATTTATGCTTAAGTGTGAAACAACAATAGGAGGCCATGTTTACAATTGAATATCTTGCACCTAGTAATGTTTCATGACTCATTTTATTTGGGAGTGTTTAGTGTCCACACTAGAGAACCTATTTTTTAGATTTTGAGTTGTTTTGAATCCGTTTGACTAGGTTTTGAATCCCTCAAAGTTGGTTATTTATTGTTGTCATGTTGATGCAAAATGTTTAGAATTTTGGAAGGCCCTATTTGACTTGTTGTAATTTTGACCTAGTTGACCAAAATGCTAAAATTCATTTTGCATTAAATTCTAGAGGTCAGAGACATGATATGTTTCAATTTTGAGCTTATGGCGAATGCATTTGATTAGTTTTCAAATGAGATTCCAAATGCAACTTGTAACTTTTTTTTATTGGTGTCAAGAAAGGTAGATTGGTCAGTACCCCTATTCATGATGTCATATCTCAAAATTCATGATAGATGAGATCGAATGGATTATACCACTGTGTTGTAATCTAAAAATACTTCAAGTGTACCTCTTTTCAAGTCTTGATTAATCTGTCTGCACACTTTCCCAGGTCCATTCTATTTGCCAAAAATGTTTTTCTACTAGTGTTTCCAATTTGTAAATTTTGAGTAGCCTAATTTGACTTCTTGCCAAATTTTTTCATTTATTCGTCATGAGCCCTAATCATAGTTTCATACTCTCCTCATGACAGTGAACAAATGTCCCAATTTTTGTCTTCCCAAGTGTTAGTTTGCCCTGTTTTTGAAGCCAAATCCAAACACAAATTATGGTTTTCTAACATGTTTACTTGTAGGTAATTATGAGAGGGCAACTTTGATAGTTAGTTTATTTTGATTGACAATTTTTCATGAGACGAGATTTGAAAAGGTAAAATTATGTGAGACAAAGAATCAGTTTGTTTGATTTCAAAGCCCAGTCAGGTGTTTGGATCAGTTTTTAAAGCCAGTCAAAGGACCTTTTGGCACGAAGTTGACAGTTTGCAGATTAATGTCAAATGAGTTTTAAAATTGTTTCAAGTGGTTGAATTTGATTTTAATTAGTTCAAGATGATCAATGGATTAGTTTTCATATTAGTTGTTTGAAAACAAAGTTTTCTTAGTTGGACCCACTTTGGGGCCGAACTGATTCCATTAGATTAGTAACATGCTATGATCATTTTTATTAAATCAATCACTTAGAAAACAATGAATGGATGAATATGTCAGCACCAAATACTTTTTTCTCTAAGGAAATCTCAAAGAGCAATAACTCCCACAACATGAGCAGAAAAGGAGCACCAATGAGACATGAGGGGCAGGTGAATGAGGCAATTGAACAAGTTGCATTTGCTAATTGCCTTAATACTGAACAAACTTCACTTAGTTGGGGAAGACAAATTGACAACATTGAAGTAAAAAATTAGGAAAATCAAAATTCACTTAGTTGGGGAAGACAAATTGACAACATTGAAATAAAAAATTAGGAAAATCAATGCAATGGCTCAAATAAAATGCACTCAATATGGAAATGTTGACATTGATTATGTCCTTGGCATTAGGGGTTTTGATTTGGATAGGATTGAATTTGATGTTCAAATTGAAGGTTTGAAGGATCATGACAATTACCACCATGATCACAAGCAGGGTCTTGCAAATCAAGCTCCTTCAATTCAAATATTTTACATGGATCACAAGGTTGCATATCATGTGAAGCTTGATGGAGTAGTTACTCTAGTTGATTCAAAACACACAACTACACATTTGGAGGAAGTGAAGCCTAAAATGCAGATGTGGAGGAAAATTAAAGTTGCAGCCAATGGCATGAGACCAAGCTTTCCACATGAGAGAGAACCACCACCTTCTTGGTCTAGATTCTTAATCTCTTTTCACAACTCCTCTGCTGCATGGTTAACTCAACCTTAGAGCATTTAGATTAATGTGTGCATGAAGATGGGAGCTAGAGCAGTGCCATTATAGGGAGAACAGAGGATAGCTTGTGAAGAGATGGAAGATATCAAGCAAATGCAGGGAGCTCCACGTTAAGATGCTTGTCAATGCAAGAAAGATGATCTCCACTTCTCTAATTGATTGGACTTGAAGACCACAATTTTTTGTGTGAGTACTTTCTTATGACAGTTGCAAAATGAAGAGTTACCTAATCTACAGAATACGTCCCTAGCAACTCACGTAGAGCACTAGCAGGGTGAACACATGCATTGAAGGAAATAAAGCCCACGTTAAAGAAGAGAGAGACATCTTAGTGTAGATGGAGGCCGCTATTTAGAAAAGCAGGAAGAGGGCATAGACATGGCACCTCACGACAGTATGGAGGAAATAAGGTAGTTCACTCAAAATCCATGCCATGGAAGAAACAAGACGACATGAGGATTAAGAAGCCGTAGGCTTAAAGGTCAAATGCCCACGTTAGAAGGAAGGTCACCATGCAGTCTACGCCCAACTTGGTAAGGACTTGTAGATTACAAAGGGCAGACGGTCAAAGCCATAAAGGAGGAGGTCTCTACACAAAAAGACAAAGCCAGAGTGCTAAGAGCCCTCTTTTGTAGCAAAGGTGACTTTTGTATGGAGGTCTATGCTCGAAAGAACATGCATAAAGAGGAGTCAACTAAGCCACAGGAAGGAGACACCTTTGAAGATACTGAACAGAAGAGGCAGCAGAAAGGAGGAACAAGTGAAATCATTAGTCCCACATCGCCAAGGGAGGGAGCTTTTCTAATATTTAAATACAATCACACTCACAACTTTTATTGTCTTAAGAGAAAAGTGCTTTTGAAGAGCAAGCTTTCACTGTGGGGTTTGTTTCTAGTGGCAGCTAGAGGCAACGTTAGTAAAATTTTGAATAAATGTGCCTAGAAATGCTGACGTGGTGCATTCAAGATGGAGGCCTAGGATGCTGACACATGGCCAGGATCAATGGCTAGCACTTCCCTACTTCATGGAAATGCTCAACTATTAAGCAAAGCGAGGAAGCACCAAGTTGCCATGTGGCGGCAGGCCCCATCCGTAGTGACGTGGCCAGAGATGATGTGGCTGTTGAGTGGGCAATCTAAGAGCTAATAAGGGGCTGGCATGTGGCAGTGACATTTCAACCAGTCGGATGGTACCATGTGGTGCCTGGATGGATGGTGATGTGGTAAGATAGGCCAATCAGGTGCGGCCATGTGGCAGCTCGACCAAACCTAGTATGACTTGAGGTGGAAAAAATTGAAAATGATTAAAAAATTAATAATTTTAAATTATTTAAAAAAAGAAGAATAAATGTACAGATTTTTAAATCTAAAGAGGCATATATTCTAAATTTTAAACTTTAGTATATTTTAAAATTTTGAAAATTTAAAACTAGACTAGAGCCCTTAGCAAGTGGGTATGTTTTTTTTTTTCAAATTGAGATTTTGGGGGTTTCTTGTAGGCGAATATAGGCATATTATATATCGTCGGAACAAGGAGAAGACAAACTTTCCAATTGTGGAGTTTGTTTTCACACAGGATGTCATTGGTTTGAGTTATAGGCAAAAATGTAAAATTTGGGCGTTCTTAGTGAAATGGGCTAAAATTGAAAACACAATTATAGGCTTGGTAAAAACACTTGGTAAAAGGTCTGTTGGGATAATTTTGAGGATATTATGTCATTTTGGTATAATTTGGCTCCAATTTTCAGTTAGGAAGCCAAAAATGATCAAGGATTTGATTTACCAGTTGCAGAGAGAGATTAGAGAGATTCTTTACACTATTAGGAGAATATTTCTAGGTGGACACATGTGAAATGCACAACAAATCCAAGAATTCACTCTCTTCTATATCTTTCTTTCTTTCATCCATTGTAGGGGTTCTAGTTTTTCACTATGAGACCATTGTTGGTTGAAAATTTTTAGTCTTTCTATGAGACCACCTTGTTGGATCCAGAACTATGATTCCACCTTCATTCTTCAGCGTATTTTCTCTTTATTATAGTAGTAGGAAAGATAATTCAGCTAGTTCAAATCTATAAGGTATTTTTCTATTTTGATTTCATACATTTGAATGTATTGTTTCAAAGAAATAAATAAGAATGAGCTAGAATTTCTTTAGTTTCATTTTGATTCTCGTCTCCAATCTTAGTAATTTGCAATCTTATGTGGTCTAGGAACAAAGAACTAAGACCTCTTTGCATCCCCTTAAGGTTGTGTGTCTGATGTATTTTGCTGTTGGAACAAAGGACCAAGTAAATGCTTGATGTGTTTGATAGGATTGTTGGTTATTTTGAGAAGGATATTTCATAGGAATGAGGTATTTATGAACACTGATATCTGATTCACAAAGTGATTAGATAGATCTGATATCTGGGTGTATAGAATATGTCCTGGATATCATAGATGTATGTATTGAATTCATGAAATTGCCCAATAGATAAGGCACTGATTATTTATAGGGCCACTTGTTCATGCTACTACATATTTGGGTTTGTGTTGATATTCAACATCATTAATCAATTGTATTTTCCTTTCATGTTGAAGAGCTGAAAAGAATGCCCTCACTCAGCTTGTGAATTTCATAGATTTACATTTACCTATTGTAGATCTATGTAATTGTATAAGTATTAGGAGAAATAATTGTTAAATCTATTGTTTATAGATTCAAGAATATGTTTAGCACTGGTACCATATAGACTGAATTTGAGGTCCACTCACCTAGGTTTTGTAGAGCCTAAAGTGAGGAAGGGTCTAGCCTTATAGTTGGCCTAGTGTCTAAAATAGTATGTTGAAAATGGGAGTTAGCTACACCTATATATATCTTGTTCTCATTGGGGTAATTTGAAACCTGTAGCATTTCAAAACACCAACAAAATGGTGACTCTATTGGGGAGTCTATGAAGAAATTCACTATTAGAAGTACTAGAATCTTTGGTATAAATAGCATTTTCAGAATCTTTATGATTGACAAACCTTGAGAATTTGAAAAGATTCAATTTAGTAAGAAGAATTTTCTATAGCAACAACGTCAAGAAGTGTTTTCCATTTCTTTGCTGAAGATTCATGTTCCCCAGTTAAGTTCTATCCATTTGCAGCTGTAACTTTGAGATTGAATGTAAATTGTATTGCTAAAGAGTGTTCATATTCAGTCAATTCAGCCAGTTATTGTTTTCAAAGTACTGTTGTAATTTGAGAGTCATCATTTTGTATTTAAGGTGGTTTCTCTCTTCTAAGTGCTTAATGATTTGCAAAGTTCTACAAACTGAAAATCTAGGTTAGATTCTTCATGCTATGAATCATGTTTTGAAATCTTTCTCAAAATTATGAGTAACAACTCTCTAAAGGATCTCTGTACCAGTGAAGATTGGTTATATATAAATATTTTCAAAGAGTTTTCAACTTTGTAATGTAGATCTGAAAGTTATGTTAAGTTTTAGACAAGAAGAGAGAGTCTATGAGTTCCTGATTGATGAGTTTCAAGGTGTTGATTGATTTGCTATCATAAGAAATTTGAATGTTAAAATGAATCACATGAGTGATTTTATTTTGTTCTCCTCAAGGAGATGGCAGCTCTACAAGGATTTGATCAGCGGTGTGAAGAATTGAAATTAGCACCTATGCCAGTTAGCAGATCAATGTTTTAAGCATCAACACCCAAGGTATTTTTCCACTTTCATGTGATTTCATTTCCATGAAAGTAAGCTTTACAAAAGTTTCTCCATCAAGTGGTCTTTCCAGCACTAAGTAGGAGATTGGTTTGATTTATCTCAACATACTTTATGAAGAATAGATTTAGCAAGTGTTTTGTATTTTAAAGTATGTTCAGAGTTGAAATTGGTAGAAATAATTTCAGATCTACTACAAGTAATGAATTCTGAAAATAATTATGGTGAATGAGTTTTAAACTTGTTAGAAATGTCAAATTCCCCTTCACCTAATATGCAGTCCATGGATAAGAATTATAGATCTATTTTTGCCAAGGGATACATACCATTAAATTTCAATGGCATTCATGGTTTTTCGAACCCTATGCTGTATAATCTCAGAAATAATTTTCCTAAGTTTGGTGGAAACCATGAAAATTCAACCAGTCATCATGTTCAGATATTTAGTGACTTGGTTGGTGATTTTGAAATTGCTCATGAAGACGTTCATATGAAGTTGTTTGTTCAAACTTTAGAAGACTATGCTAGGGATTGGTTTTCCTTTCTACCAACATGTTAAATATCATCTTGGGATGAATTACTTTTAGCCTTCATGAAGCAGTTTGGGGAAAGAGTAAGCATCTCTGATTATTTTGATAAGTTCTTAAAAATTCAAACCAGGAATGGTGAGTTAGTTCCTGAATTCGATATTAGATTTGCAAAGGTTTTAAATGAAATTCCTAAAATTTATAAGCTGGATGATCAAGCATGTCTTGTGGTTTATCTTGACGCATTTGACGAAAAGATGAGTTACCTATTGAGAGATAAGGAACTTAAAACTTTGCATCAGGCATTCATGACAGTAATGGAGATTGAAAATAACATTAAATATAGATTGACTAGAAGTCATTTTGCTAGAAATGTGTGTTGGTATAATGTGTTTGAAAGAAAGGATGAATGTGGTGTTGATGCTTCAATTTAAAATCATCTTATCAATACCCCTATTGTAAGTTTTAATCAAGTGGAAAATTTAGATCAGGAAGTAGGTACCCCTGCTGTGGTAGATGATTTTGTTGAAAATTCAGAATTAAATACATGTGCAAATGAAGTTTATTGGTTTCAAGAAAGGGATGAGTCTGTTCTTGCAGAATGTAGTGCACATGTTTCCAGTATTACAACAACAGATGATAGAGTTGATTCATTTGACAAAGTATACATGCAATATATAAATTCAGTTATTCATTCTTCTATTGATGATTTGCATTATGCTGAAAACATAGCCAGTCATGAAGAGGAAAGTTATTCATCACAATATGAGGATGAAGAGGTTGGAAGTGATGTGTCAAGTAATGAAGGTGAATTTGTTGATATGACATGTTATGAAGAGGCCTCACGTGAAGAAAATGATGAGAATTGTTTTAGAGTCAAGAAAGTACATGTTTGTCTTCACATGAATCTGATGCAAATTGGGAAGAAGGAAGAAATGACGGAAGTGAATACTCTTATGCTAGTAGAGGTATGAGTTCTTCTTCTAAATCTGAAAGTGAAGTTCCATTTTAGAATTGTGCAAATCAGCTAGAGGTTGAAAGTTGTGAAGAAGAGTTGTCTACACAGTATAAGGATAAAGAGGTTGTTTATAATGACGGATTACTTAATTGTGTAGATGAATGTCTTGAAGATATATGCAGTAGTAATCAGCAGTATATAAATGATTCTGAGGTTAATACATCAGTACCTAAAGATGATTGGTTTACAAGACATTTGAATCACCTTCATGGAGACAATGCAAGTAATATTGATTCATATTCTACATGCTTCATTGATGGAGTGAATGGTGTATCTTCGTGTGATGATTCTGATTTTTCTTCTTCACATGTTGAAAGTGTCCATGATAGTGATGTTCGAAATGATTTCAAAGTTTTCATAGATCCATTGTATGATGAAGAGTTTGATGTTAATCAACACACCACTTGTTATAATGTTTACAAAGGAACTTTGCATGGAGTTATCAATCCATTGTTTGAAGAAGACATGGAATGTTCAGATTTAGTTGAAGATGATTTTAATAATGATACATTATCCTATTGCTATAAGAGGTCAGATTGTTCTTCTTCTAAATGTGATAGTGATTATGATGATGATGTTTCATCTCATGATGTGGATAACAAGGTGTGTAATGAAGTTATTAATGGAAATCTGCATGCACAGTCTTGTAATGAGTTTTATGATGGATACTCTAACCCGATGACTAATTTGTTTCTTATTTTCAAGGAATCATTGGAGGATCCTAGATTAGTTTTAGATTACGATATTGATGACATGTGTGAGTAAAAATTTGATTTTTCATTTGAGTACCATCCGCTTATGCATAAGGATACACAATTTCAAGGTATGTGCGATCCTTTTCCCCATGTTGAATATGATGCCTTCATATTCAAGATTGATAGCATGCATGATTAAGTTGTTGGAGAGGATTTTCAGTTTGAGTCTGATATTTGTGAGCATGCTGATCAAAATTATCATAATGAGCAAGTTGTTGAAAATGAAGCTAGTTTTTATACGCATTATGAAAGTGAAGGTGTAGATTCAATTTGGCCAAGTGAGTTGATTCAAAATGATAATATGATTGGCAAGAATGATATGCATAGTATTTTGATCTTACCTCATAAGAATGTAGATGAAAATTAGACTTATGATAGAGGTAAATTTTTTTGTTGAAGCTTGGTGGCTCGGGGCCATCATTTGTACATAGTAGGAGTAGTTTCCCTGTTTTTAATAAAGCTGTGCAAGAGAAGTTTTTGCTGAAAGTGTGTGGTCTGCTTCTTCCAAAGATATGAATCCTTGCCATGCTTGCAAGGGACATGCATCCCCAGATAGAGCCACTGATGGCACTCAAAATTGCATTCCCATTTTGAGTGTCTATTCCAAACTTTGAATCACTATGAGCCCCCTATAAATGCTTTTTGTACATATGTACTCGACTATCCATTTGAGCCCCAAGAGGTGTTTAATGTTTCTAACACCTTGCATTCAATATGTCTACTTGTTAATGAAGTTAAATTTCCATTCTGAGCTATTTTGTGAAGTCCCATTTTGAGCAATGTTCAAATTTGCATTTTCGCTCATGTGAAATAGTGACAAGAGGCCATGTTTGCAATTAAATATCTTGCACCCAGTAATGTTTCATGTCTTACTACTTTGGGAGTGTTTAGTTTCCATACCAAAGAACCTAAGTTTTAGATTTTGAGTCATTTCAAATCTGTTTGACTAGGTTTTGAATCCCTCAAAGTTGGTCATTTATTGTTGTCATGCCGATGCAAAATATTTAGAATTCTGGAAGGCCTTGTTTGACTTGTTGTAATTTTGACCTAGTTGACTAAAATGAATTCTAGAGGTTAGAGACATGATATGTTTCAATTTTGAGCTTATGACGAATCCATTTGATTAGTTTTTGAACGCGATTCGAAATGCAACTTGTAACTTTTTTACTAGTGTCAAGAAAGGTGGATTGGTCAGTACTCCTGCTCATGATGTCATATCTTGAATTCCATGATAGGTGAGATTGAATGGATTGTACCACTGTGTTGTCTAAAAATACTTCAAGTGTGCCAGTTTTCAAGTCTTGATGAATCTGTCTGCACACTTTCCTGAGTCCATTCTGTTTGCAAAAAATATTTTTCTACCAGTGTTTCCAATTTGCAAATTTTGAGTAGCCTACTTTGACCACTTTCCAAATTTTTCCAATTATTCGTCATGAGACCTAATCATAGATTCATACTCTCCTCATGAAAGTGAACCAATATCTCAGTTTTCATCTTCCCAAGTGTCAGTTTGCCCTATTTTTGAAGCCAAATTTGAACACAAATTATGGTTTTCTAACATGTTTACTTGCAAGTAATTTTGAGAGGGCAATTTTGGTAGTTAGTTTATTTTGATTGAGAATTCGTCATGAGACAAGATTTGACAAGGTAAAAGTATGTGAGACAGAGAATCAGTGTGTTCAATTTCAGAGCCCGATCAGGTGTTTGGATCAGTTTTTAAAGCCAATCAAAGGACCTTCTAGCATGAAGTTGACAGTTTGTAGATTAATGTCAAATGAGTTCTAAAATTGTTTCTAGTGGTTGAATTTGATTTTAATCAGTTTGAGATGATCAATGGATTAGTCTGCATATCAGTTGCTCAAAAATAATTTTTTTTTAGTCAGACCCGCTTTGGGGCCTGACTGATTCCATTAGATCAATAACATGCTATCAACATTTTTATTAAATCAATCACTTAGGAAACAACAAATAGATGAATCTGTCAGTGCCAAAGACTTTTCGCTCTAAGGAAATTTCAAAGAGTAATGATGCCCATGGCATGAGCAAAAAAGGAGCACCAATGAGACATGAGGGGTAGGTGAATGAGGCAGTTGAACAGGTTGCATTTGTTGATCGCCTTAATACTAAACAAGATTCACTTAGTTGGGGAAGACAAATTGACAACATTGACATAAAAAATTAGGAAAATCAATGCAATGGCTCAAATAAAATGCACTCAATATGGAAATGTTGACATTCATTATGTCCTTGGCATTAGGGGTTTTGATTGGATAGGATTGAATCTGATGTTCAAATTTAAGGTTCGAAGGATCATGACAATTACCACCATGATCAAAAGCATGGTCTTGCAAATCCAACTCCTATGATTCAAATATTTTATATGGATCAGAAGGTTGCACATCATGTGAGGCTTGAAAAAGTAGTTACTCTAGTTGATTCAAAACACACAATTACACATTTGGAGGAAGTGAAGCCTAAAATGCGAATGTGGAGGCAAATTAAAGTTGTAGCCCATGGCATGAGACTAGGCTTTCTACATGAGAAGGAACCACCACCTTCTTGGTCCAAATCGTTAAGCCTTTTTCACAACTCCTCTGTTGTATGGTTAACTTGCCCTTAGGGCATTTAGATTTATGTGTGCACAAAGGTGGGAGCTAGAGTAGTGCCATTGCAGGGAGAACAAGGCATGGCTTGTGAAGAGATGGAAGATATCAAGAAAATGCAGGGAGCTCCACTTTAAGATACTTGTCGCTACAAGAAAGAAGATCTCCATGTCTCCAATTGATTGGACTTGAAGACCAATTTTTTTTGTGTGAGTACATTCTTATGGTACTTGCAAAATGGGGAGTTACCCGATCTGCAGTATACATCCCTAGAAACTCACACAAGGCCCAATAGGGTGAAAAAAAGCATTGAAGGAAACAAAGCCCACGTTAAACAAGAGAGAGGCATCTCATTGTAGATGGAGGCCACCATTTAGAAAAGTAGGAAGATGACATAGACAGGGTACCTCATGATAGTATGGAGGAAATAAGGTAGCTCACTCAAAATGCATGCCATGGAAGAAATGAGATGGTAGGAGGATTAAGAAGCCACAGGTTTAAAGGCTGAATGCCCACACCAAAAGGAAGGTCACCATGTAGCCTATGCCCAGCTTGGAAGGACTTGTAGATTACAAAGGCTAGAGGGTCAAAGTTTTAAATAAAGGAGGAGGTCTCCACACAAAAAGACAAAGCTAGAGTGCCAAGAGGCCTCTTTTGTGGCAGAGGCAACTTCTATATGGAGGTCTATGCCAGGAAGAACACACATAAAGAGGAGTCAACTAAGCCACAAGAAGGAGACACTTTTTAAGATACTGAGTAGAAGAGGTGGTAGAAAGGAGGAACAAGTGAAATCATTAGTCCCACATCGCCCGGGGAGGAAACTTTTCTAATTTTTAAATACAATCACACTCACAATGTTTATTGTCTTAAGAGACAAGTGCTTTTGAAGCACAAGCTTTTAGTGTGGGGTTCGTCGTCGGTAATAGCTGGAGGTGACATTAGTAAAATTTTGAATAAATGTGCCTAGAAATGCTGATGTGGTGCATTCAAGATGGAGGCCTAAGATGTTGACACATGGCCAAGATCAACAGCTAGTGCTTCCCCACTTCATGGAAATGCTTGGCTATTAAGCAAAGTAGGGAAGCATCAAGATGCCACGTGGTAGCAGGCCCCATTTGCAATGATGTGGGTGCTAAGTGGGTAGTATGAGAGTTGATAAGGGGCTGACACATGACAATGATGTGTTAGCCATTGGATGGTGCCACATGGCACCTGGATGGATGGTGATGTGGCAGGATAGGCCAATCAGGTGCTGTCACGTGGTAGCTCAACCAAACCTAGTTTGACCCAAGGTATAAAAAATTGAAAATAATAAAAAATTTAATAATTTTAAATCATTTAAAAGAAAAAGATGTCACATACAGATTTTTTAATCTAAAGAGGCATTATTCTAAAGTTGAAACTTTAGTATATTTTAAATTTTTGAAAATTTAAAACCAGACCAAATCCTTTAGCAAGGGGGTATGTTTTTTTTCCAAATTGAGATTCTGGGGCTTTCATGTAGGTGAATATAGGAATATTATATATCGCTGAAACTGGGAGAAGATGAACTTTCTGATTATGGAGTTTATTTTTGTATAGGAAGTCATTAGTTCAAGTTATAGGCAAAAATGTAAAATTTGGGCCTTCTCAGTGAAATGGGCTAAAATTGAAAACATAGTTACAGGCTTGGTAAAAACACTTGGTAAAAAATTTGTTGGGATAATTTTAAGGATATTATGTCATTTTGGTATAATTTGGTTCCAATTTTTAGTTAGGAAGCCAAAAATGATCAAGGATTTGATTTACCAGTTGCAGAGAGATTAGAGAGATTCTTTTAACTGTTAGGAGAGTTTTTTCAAATGGACACATGTCAAATGAACAACAAATTTGGGAATTAACTCTCTTCTATATCGTTCTTTCTTTCATCCATTGTAAGGGTTCTAGTTTTTTCACTGTGAGACCATTCTTGGTTGGAAATTTTCAGTCTTTCTATGAGACCACTTTGTTGGATCTAGAACTGTGATTCCGCCTTCATTCTTCAACATATTTTCTCTTGTATGATAGTAGTAGGAAAGATAATTCAGCTAGTTCAGATCTATTAGGTGTTTTTTTGTTTTGATTTCATGTATTTGAATGTATTGTTTCAAAGAAATAAATACGAATGAGCCAGAATTTCTTTGGTTTCATTCTAATTCTCGTCTCATATCTTAGTAATCTACAATCTTATGTGGTCTAGGAACAAAGAACTGAGACCCATTTGCATCCCCTTAAGGTTGTATGTTTGATGTATTTTGTTGTTGGAACAAAGGACCAAGTAAATGCTTGATGTGTTTGATAGGATTACTGGTTATTTTGAGAAGGATACTTCATAAGAATGAGGTCTTTATGAACACCGATCTCTAATTGACAAAGTGATTAGACATATATGATATCTGGGTGTATAGAATATGTCCTTGATATCACAGATGTATGTATTGAATTCATGAAATCGCCCAATAGATAAGTCATTGATCAGTTATAGGGTCACTTGTTCATATTGTTGCATATTTGGGGTTGTGTTGAAATTCAACATCATTAATCAATTGTATTTCCCTTTCATGTTGAAGAGCTGAAAAGGATGCACTCATTCAGCTTATGAATTTCATAGATTTGCATTTAGCCATTGTAGATCTATGTAATTGCATAAGTATTAGGAGAAATAAGGGTTAAATATATTGTTTATAGATTCAAGAATATATTTAGCACTGGTGCCATATAGATTGAATCTGAGTTCCACTCACCTAGGTTTTGTAGAGCTTGAAGTGAAGAAGGGTCTAGCCTTATAGTTGACCTAGTGTTTGAAATAGTATGTTGAAAATGGGAGTTAGCTGCCCCTAGATATATCTTGTTCTCATCAGGGTAATTTGAAACCTATAGCATTTCAAAACACCAACATAGTGGAAACAAGAAAAGGAATGAATCATTGTAGCCTCAAATAACTTTTGTAATAATCTTGTAAACTATGCTACAAAGAGAAATGGGTTAGAAATTAGAAAATGTCTTAGGCTCTTTCATTTTAGGAATGATAGAAATATTTGTAGTATTGAAATATTTCAGCATGATATTGTTTCTTCTTGATTCTTCTATGACTATCAATAGATCCAAGATGATGAAAATCCCATCATTTTTTAAAGAAAAGCACTGTGAAACAATCTAGACCTAAGCCTTATCTTGTGCAAGAGAAAATAAAACATGCATAAGCTCATCCATTGTGAAAGGGGCCATTAAATTTCTATTGTCTTGGTCAAATATCAAATTGGAAATTGCCTCTAGAATTTCATTTGTGAAGACTTCAGAATTGATTGAATCAATGTGAGGATGTAATAAATTCCTACAAAACCTTAGACCTTCAACTTGAATACCATTAGCATTAGATATGAGATTACCATTATCAGCATTGGAAATTGAAAAGATTGAATTAATTAGTTTCCCTTTTGTGCTTCATGGAAGCCTAGAAATACTTTGTATTCTTGTCCCCTTCCTTGAGCCAAAGCTCGCATGATTTTTGCCTCCAAAATTCCTCCTCACAATAGCACAAATATTTCCAATCAATTTGTAGTTTATTTTTCTTTGGAAAAGTTTCCTCATCCATACCCTATTGTATAATAATATCATTGATTCCTGAAAGTTGTATTTTGGTCATGTCTTTTTGCTGGAAGATGTTTTTGAAAGTTGATATGTGTTTGATGGGGCTTTTAATATACTTCAATTTCCTTGAAAATTGGTACATCTTAGTTTCATTAGTCTTGAGAGCTGAAATCCACCATTGCTGTAGAAGAGGAAGAAAATTTGGATGTTGAAGTCACATCCTTTCAAATTTGAATGACAACCTATGATTTTTCCTGAGAGTAAAGATGAGCTAGCAATATTCAACATAATGAGAAGATGATTTAATTCAGAAATTGATAATATTTCTGAGTCATGTGAAAATTTTGAAGTTCCCATTCTTGAGATATTAGAAACCTATCCAATCCCTCAAAAATTTGAACAAAGCCAATAATTTTGTTAGGCCAAGTAAAGAAACCCTTAGATGGTAGAATATCTAGTAAGTTATTATCCATGACAAAAGGAGTAAAACCTTGCATTATTTTAGGTGGAGGAAAAATACCTCCACACTTATCTTCATAATTGAGGATAGCATTAAAATCACCCCCAAGTAAAATATTGTTTTCATCAAGGTGTTGAATGATGATAGTTAGTGATGCATTGTAAGTTTCAATTTATCTTGGGTTGAAGAGGGGCCATAAACATTAATCAAAATGAAAGATGTGTCAAAGTGGGTGACTTTCAAGACTTGAAAGATACTTTATTCTCTATAGGTTGGCCTTGATTTATTTTTGGATTCCACAAAATAGAAAGTCCACCTGATGCACCAACACTTTGTTGATATGTAGACACCCATAGCTACCATTTACTAATAGATTTGGAGTATGTCTCTTGTGATATTTTTGTCTCTTGCAACAATACTAGGTCAGCCTTCAAATTATCAAGATGATTTTTTATCCTTAATCTCTTATTAGAGGCATTCATGCCTTTGACATTCCATGAGGAAATCTTCATCACTAACAAGAAGAGCACTCTGTTGTCCTTGTCAATGTTTTAGCTGATGCAAACTTTCCATCTACTGTACTTTGGGTGCTAGCCTCAATTTCCACTTTAGCTTTAGTAGCTTTGGATTTTCTACCTTGAGTTTTAGGGGTCCTATTGCCTATTGTCTTTTGGCATGGTGTTTGAGTAAATGATAACCTTTGTAGAGAATCAAAATCCATAATATTATGATGTACTTCTGGAAGTGGTACTGAGTCATTCTCTATGCTGTCATCTTGCACCCTACTTTGTATGGGAAGAGGTGTTTCTGAGCCATGACCCTAGGTATTGATATGAAGAAGTCTTATTAGGTATCATGTTGCAAGAAGGTTGAAAAATGTCACATGAATCCACATCCAAAGCAATAAATTTAGAAATTAAATAATATGATGAAGGGAGAAGAAACTTGATTATCTTGAAAACCACACCATTGAATTTGGTCCATTAGCTAGCACCAACCAAGTTGGAGACAATTTTAGGGGTATCACCAACAAGGTGAAGATCTTGCAAATTATGAATGATGTCTAAGCTATCAATTTGGGAGGCTATACTATAAGAATTTTCCTTAGGGAAAAATTCACCCAAGAACTAAGAACTGAAACACAAGCATAGTTGTAGACCAAAAAGAGTATGATCAGAATATTGATATGTATTCAATTCAATATGCATGAAAGTACACTAGGAGTTCCTATATATAAAGGTCTTTGAGATGCATCTAGAATGCCTAGGAATCAATTACATGATAAGTCATACAACTAGGCACATGTCTACTAGATATGGGTTATCCTCCATTAAGCACGAAAGTAAGTGCAATGATGAGAGGATAAGCCTACAATGGTGTAGCATGAAAATTTATGTTGTAGAAAACATGTGCTAAAAAGGAAGTGCAAATAACCATGTGCTGAATTAGATTTGCATACTTCTCTGTTGTCAACACGACAACTCATAAAGGTGCACAAAATCCTAAGTGTCTCACAAAATATAATAATAAAATAATGCAATATAACAAAATAATGCATTAAACTAAGTAAACTTAAGTGTAAATAGTAAATAAATATTTACACCAACACCCCCCCTTAAGTGCAACTTAGGGGAATGCCCTTAAGCTTACAAAAAATAGGATGAAATGCAAGATGGGTCCCGACTGCTAGGCCATGTTAGGTACCCATGTACATAATGAAATGCAATCTCTCATAAAGTGGAGAAAGAGGGAAAGCCTCATAGGAAAAACCCTCCCCCAAAAAGAGAGATAAAAAAGAAAGATGCAAGGATGGATGGAGTAATCAAACCCCCCCCCCCCCCCCCCCCCCCCCCATTATGACATACATCAAGTATATACAATAGTGAAGAATGAGAAGAACAAGAGGAAAAATTCACCCCCCATTGGAAAGAAGAGGAAGAGAGACAAGGTAGTCCCCCACCCTAATGAAGAATGTCAACCAGTGATTGTTGCTCCAAGGAAGAAGCTAGTCCAAGAGTGTAGAATGATGGTCCTCCCCTTTGGAAGAAACAATGGAAAAGGTACAATCTTGAAGATGTATGGTGGCCTTGAAATCGGAACAAGTGTCCTTGTGTTGATGTTGATGGTCACCCCTTACAATTGTGCTAAAAAGAACGAATGTAGATCTAGCAAGGATGTTTGTTGAACTTGTTCCAATACCATCTGTCTCCTCAAATAATAAAGTAACCTTCGACAACTATTGTTCATAAGGATCCACAATCATGCTAACCTATAAAGATTGATCATGTAGAGAGTGGACATGAGGGTCAAAGTGAGCCCTCACAACAACTGTAGAATGATCATTGTCATCAATGAGAAGATGTAAATCATCAAGGCTATCTCCCAAATCTGTGGTGTGTGACTCCATGAACAAACTTGTAATGTCTACCATGTAGTCATCCCCTATTGCTGGAGCTAGAAGACAACATGTTCTATGCTAGACCTATCACTGTGGCAATGTACACATGTGGACTATACTGATGCTATAACCTCTTGCTATAACTGTCGATAGAACCCCATGTGTTTGAATCTGTTGAAGCACTATCGCTGGTGTCATTATTAGTTTCCACAATATATGAAGTGCAGAGAGGATTATAGGATAAGTTGGGTGAACTTTCCTCAAAGTGAACATCCTTCTCCACAAAAATCTCATGAGTCTCTGGATCCATAAGTCTATAAGCCTTAACACCGTCTTCATAACCAATGAAAGTACAAGGCATAGGTGCTAGTGCCTTACATCCCCTAGAAGATAGGTTTGCCTATGCTGGACAATCGAAGACTTTGAAGTGACCCACAACTAGTTTTCTACCACACCATGCCTCAAAAGGAGTCTTACCATCTAAGGCATTATGAGGAGAGTTGTTGAGTATGTGAGTTGCACTACTAATGGCTTCAACTTCAAGTGTTGGATCAAGAGACTTGGCTTTTATCATGCAACTTGCTATGGTCTTAAGAGTTCTAATCCTCATAGCTGCAACATCTATCTTGTGCGGACTAAATGCTGGTGGATTCTAAAGATCAATTCCCTTAAGTTTGCAAAAGTCTTTAAGTCTTCTGTCCACATATATGTTCTCATTGTCTAATTGTAGAACCTTGATGGCTTTACTTGATTTGTGTTCCACATGAATCTTAAAGGCTTGAAGCTTATCAACCACTTCATTCTTGTGATAAAGGAAGTAGACCCATGTGAAATGTGAAAAGTCATCAACAAAAGTAAGGATGTAGTGACCCTAGCTGACTGAAGTCATGCAAAAGGACTTGCTAAAACCATGTGAACCAACTAAAGAACAACTAGTGCTCTTGAAAACTTCCCTTTATCAAACTTCTCCTCGTGATGCATATCCACTGAACATGATGAACACTCACCATTAGAAAAGTTGATGTTAGGTAGACCTTTGACCATGTCTTTTAAGAAAAGTTGTTGAAGATAGTGGAAGGCAAGATGACCAAACTGCTCATGTCATAGTTTGATTTGTGAATGTGAGTGAGTTAACAAGGCTTGAGAAGGAGACTTAGGCACAAAGTGGGAGAAGGAATTAAACCTCTTTTCATGATTGACTTTACCAATTGCAACCAATGAATCATCTCTAAGACTGCACACCATCATTGAATTTGGAAGAAACTCAACTTTTTGTCCATCTCCAAGGTGAGTGATTTTGTAAACTGAGAGGAGATTGGAGCTAAGGTTTGGAACGTAGAGAACATTCTTGAATTCCCCATTGTCCATTTTCACATGTCATTTCCCTTCAACTTCCATTTTAGTATCATCTCCCACGAAGATGTACCATACCTGTGACTACTTCAACGAAGAAAAGTCTCCAGGCTTTGAAGAACCCAAATGATAGGAGAGACACCTGAGTCAAGTATCCATTCTGAAGAAGAACTTGTATTTGCCATAAGTGCTTGCCCTTTTCCCTTCAAAGAGGTTGGAGTTGAATCCTTAGAATTACCCGGTACTTGAATTTTGTTCTTCTTGATTAGGTTTTCCAACTCATCAATTCTTTTAGTCTTGCAATGACATTTGGATTTTTGCAATATGTACAAAAAAGTTTGTCCTTCTTTTCATTACTTCCCTTCTTGTTGGAAGAAGAATTGCCTTGCTATGAGGAGGATTGTTGTGTCTTTGACTATGATTTCTGCTTCCACTGCTTCTTCTTTTTTTTGCTAGAACTTTTCCCTCCTTGATTTTATTGGTTCTCATCACTAGCCACCAATGCTTTGGTCTTTGATGTCATGAGAAGTCTCAAATCTATCAAGTAAAAATTTTCAACAATCAACAGCTCTACAAATGCATCAAATGTAGGCTTTTGGAAAGCACTTCCCATGGTCAACCTATGAGTATTATAACTTGAAACAAAGGAAGCATACTCTAAAGGTAGCCTCTTTAGGATGTGATGAATCAACTTGTCATGCTTCATGGGATTTCCACAATCTTTAAGCAGTGCCCTATACTCGTTGGCTTTGTTGATATAATCTTGAATTGTGTCAAAGTTCTTTGGATCCAAGAGAAGTGGATTGTCCTCATTCTGAAATCCCTTTTCCTCATCCACGTTGCCATAAATGATTCAAGTTTGTCCCATGTAGGTTTAGATTTCGTAAAACTGGCAATGTGGAAGAAGAGATCTCTATGTACACAACTCCTGATAATTCCTAAAGCTCGATTGTCTATAATTTTCCAATCAATAGGTTCTTTAGTATTAGTGGGTTTTGGAATTGTACCATCAACATAAAGATTTAGACCTTTTTCCATTAATCTACTCCATACAATATCTTTCCATGTAGAATAATTGTGTGAAGTTAGTAGTGGACATTTAGGTGAACCCATGATGTAGAAAAGTAAAAGAGCACAAAAGAGAGACACAAAACACAATACACCCCTCCCCTTTTCACTCAATCAAAAGACCCCCCAAAAAAGATGCTTTAGGCACTTTATATGTAGTGCATGTATAATAGGCCACTTGTCAAAATGTACAAAGTGGACTTCTAATTTTTCCTTTTACAACTACCTTTTGAGCTCCAAATCTATCACTCAACATTGTAGCTTAGATGTACAACAATTTTGAAAAGTAATCAAAGCAATACAATGTAGAAAAAGCCCTACTTCTGAAAGTGAGATTTTTGTCCACACAACCCTAGAATCTGACTATAGATCTAGGAAGTAGACAAAAATAATGCACTTTCAAAAAAATGGAACCTATTTTCATGTCCAGATGACCCTGTATGGAGCATCTGAAGTTGCAAAATGCAGGATTGAATAGGTACAATCACCAAAAAATGCAATTTCCAAAAAATCCTTGCACCAAAACCAAAAAAGAACACCACTAAAATGTTTAAGAAATTCTACCCAATTTCAAAAAAAATCACACCTAATTTGGAGTCCAGATGACTGAGTTATGGCCTCACAAAGTCAGGCTACCAAATCAAAAAGTAATCAAAAGAGGGGTTTAGGCAAAAAACTTCGAGCTTAAATTTGATGATCCCTAGTTTTGATGGTTAGATGACTATCAAATTTAGGCCAATAGATTGATGATGTCAACCCCTAGATGATGTCAGGATGATATCAACATTGTACAGATGATGGCATCACCTATATGGAATTGTATGTCATGTCCCCTATTCAAATAATTAAAAAAAAAAAAAACTTTGTTAAGGCAGGCAGGCTCCAAAAAGGTGAAATTTTGGAAAAAGGGGTTAATCTTTGGAAACCAATGGACTAATAAATAAAAATTATTATTAAATTATATTTTATTAACCCCTCTTGGACGTGAGTTAGGGTTATGCCCTCTTTAAAAGGGGTTTGGAGGCATTTTGGGCTCATTCTACATCTTGATTCTTGCTAATTTTCTTGTTGTTCTTCAGAGGCTACCAAACCTATGGAGAAGGAGACCCAAGAATGGGAGTTTTCAGGTTTCTAGGAAGGCTAAGGATTGGAGTTTGAAGCCATTCCATGTGCATGCTCATACAGAGTTTGCCCTTGTGCTGAATAGTGCCGGTTTGGGTGTTTTCGGGGTTGTTTTTGGTTTGAATTTGGGTTTCCAGTTGAGTGTTTCATATCAGTCTGGTTTGCTGTTGTATTTCAGACTTTATGATGTTAAAATAGAGCTAAATATATGTATTGGGTCGTGATTAAACTTCTGAGATAATTTATGAGTGTTTTGTGGTGTTTTCGGGCATTTTGTGTTAATTTCGGAAGCCCGATTGAGCATAGTTTTGCCCTACATTTGTGATCTGTTGTGTAAGGGCTGTACAAATCTGGAAATGTCATTTTGTAGGCTGTTATGCTGCTGAAATTTCTGTAAAAATATCCATTTTCAGATTTATTAATAATTTGTGAAGTTGTGAAGTTTTTTGGCACTAATTTGGACATACCCGATTTGGGTTTTATTGGAGAATTGACAGATCTTTGTAATATTGGTTGTTTGATTTTAAAGTTCTGATTTGAGGCTGAAAATATCATAAAAAATCAGTAAAGGGACATTTTAGTGGTATCAGAGCCGTGATCTTGCCAGCCTGAGGGTTTGTAGAAGTTGCATGTCAGTTTTAACAACTACCCAGATCTTGCATGTCAAGTTTTGATAACTACCCAGATCTTGCATGTCATATTTTATGATTGCATGCAACTAAGTGAAAGAGAAAAAAGATATTTGCAGCGAGAAAAGAATAAAGAAATTTTGATCAAACCCCCAGTTGAAAGCAAAAGTACAAAATCCAAGGAAGAAAAAAGTATGGCTGATCCAGATGAGATGGCAAAGAAATTCTTTCAAGACATCCAAAATACTCAGAAGCAAACAGTGGATGGTTTGGCGGAAACTAGAGAGGCTTTGCGAATATTGACAGAAAAATTACAAGGAATTGCATCTATTAATGAGAAAGGGAGCACTTCAGAGGAGCCGAGAAATGGGAAATCCACACCATCTGAATCAACCAAATCTATTTTCTTGCCTGCAGATGAGCCACCAGTACCAAATCCAGCCATTAATCCAGTGGAAGAGGTTACAGGTAATTTGATTACATTAAGAGCTACTTACAATGGCTTAGATGATGACTTTCATAGTTCAGTTCCTTTTAGAGAATATGTGGATATGATGAACGCTTTGATGCCCAAGAAAGAGAATAGGAGGGAGCATGACACAAGTGGAAGAGAGCTCAAAAATAAAATAAGCAAGTTTACAGCGCCTACTTTTGATGGAACAAATAAAATTTCAGCTAGAGCATGGCTACAAAAATTACAAACTTTCTTCACACTTAACCCCATGAAAGAGAGTGATGCTATTCAATTTGCAAGTCTACACTTGGAAGATGTAGCCTATGATTGGTGGTATCATGGAATGACTACTCAAGGTCACGATTAGGTAACTACATTTGAAGATTTCAGTCAAAGGGTGATAGATAGATTTGACCTCAAGGATGATGAAGAGTACTTTAAAGAATTGTCAAAGTTGAAGCAAACCAAATCAGTTAATGAGTATATAGAAGAATTTCAAAAAGTGGCTATTATGGTACCTGATATGAGTGAAAAGAGGATCGTTTATCTTTTTCTTGATGGTTTAGAAGATTCTGTTAAGGGTTTGGTTAAGGCTTTCTCACCCTCAACCTTACAGGAAGCTATCAAAAGAAGCTTGCAACTTGAAACTTGCGTGCCTATGAAATCAATCACTAATCAAAAACCCCCAAATCTTTGGCAACATAAGGGAAATTTTCAGAAAAAGACTTTCCCAACACTACCACCAAAAGATGTGACAAATGTGGCAAAAAAGAAGGTAGATGAAGAGACTAGGAGTGAATTACGAAGGAAAAAGCTTTGTTTTACTTGTAGAGAACCATGGGTTCCAGGACACAGATGTTTGGGGAAAGGTCAAGTGCACTATATTGAAGTTGCTTCAGAATCTGATTCAGATGAGCATGAGGAATTTCATGATACTAAGGAGGAGGTAGAAGAAGAGAAAGTAAAAGAAATTGGCAAGGATGGCACTTTAGCAGCATTATCAGGAGTCCCAAGATACCATCCCTTCCGAATTCGAGGGGTACTAGCTGGGCAAAGGTTGACTGTTCTTCTTGATAGTGGGGCAACTCACAATTTTATTGATGAGGGATTTGTCATGAAAAGAGGGCTTAAAGCAGAAGATTTTGAGGGATTCAATGTTACTGTAGCTGATGGATTCACTATGCCTTGCACATGGGTGGTGAAACAACTCAAGATGACCTTAGGAGATTATGAGTTATGTGATGACTTCTATGTGGTTGGTATTGGGGAGACAAATCTTGTATTGGGTGTTCAATGGTTGCACTCTATCGGAGGCTATTACATGAACCATCAAACTATGGAGTTTAAATTTCATTCCAATGGGAAAGAAGTCATATTGAGAGGGTTATCAAATGGAGCACCTAAGGCGGTCTCTGCAAAGAGGATGGAGAGGACTTTTCGAAGAGGACAAGTAACATGGGCAGCAGGAGTCATAATCCAACCAACAAGCTCTCCCAAGAATCAAGGTAATTTCCATTTTGAAATTCAAAATATTCTTGATAAGCATAGTATAGTTTTCAATGACTTGCCTCCAGGATTACCACCAGATAGAGGTTTTGAGCATGTTATAGAGTTAGAACAGGGTGCCAAACCAGTTATAACAACCCCATACCGCCATCCAAGAGGTTATAAGGAAGAAATTGAAAAAACTATTAAAGAACTCCTGGACATGGGATTCATAAGGCCTAGCTCTAGTCCATTTGCATCATCTGTGGTACTTGTCAAGAAAAAGGATGGTACAATGAGAATGTGTATAGACTACAGGGCTCTAAACAAGAAGACCATAAAAAATAGGTATCCCATACCACGCATAGATGAACTCATTGATGAGTTACATGGTGCTGTATACTTCTCAAAAATTGACTTAAGATCAGGCTACCATCAAATCCGAATGAGGAGTGAAGATGTGGAAAAGACTGCTTTCAGATGTCACTATGGGCACTTTGAATTTCTTGTTATGCCATTTGGACTCACTAATGCACCAGCAACATTCCAATCTTGTATGAATAAGGTATTCAGTCAGCATCTTCGAAAATTTGTTTTGGTATTTTTTGATGATATCTTGATATACAGTAAAACATGGGAAGAGCATCTAAAGCACATAGACACTGTTTTGGGAATCTTGGAGCAGCAATCCTTCTATGCTAAGCTATCTAAATGTGAGTTTGGTTTGACAGAGATCCTATATTTGGGACATATTATAAGCTCTAAAGGAGTACAGGTTGATCAACAAAAAATCCAGGCAATTTTGGATTGGCCTCCACCCACTAATCTTACACAGTTGAGAGGTTTCTTCGGGTTGTGTAGCTACTATAGGAGATTTGCCAAGGGATTTTCTCAGCTTGCTGCCCCCTTGACTGATTTGACAAAGAAAGGAGCTTTTGTTTGGACAGAAGAGGCACAAAAAACATTTGATAAGCTTAAGGAGGTAATGAGTTCATGCCCTGTGCTTGCAATTCCAGATTTCTCTTTACCTTTTGTTGTTGAATGTGATGCTTTGGGAGAAGGTATAGGGGCTGTCCTAACTCAAAGGGGACATCCAATAGCATTTGAGAGTCGAAAATTAAATCAATCAGAGAAAGGGTACTCCATCTATGATAAGGAAATGTTGGCAATCATGCATGCACTTCATAAGTTTAGACAATATTTGGTATGTGGGAGATTCATTGTAAAGACAGACCATAATAGCCTCAGGTTCTTCTTGAACCAAAGGGATTTGAATGATCGTCAACAAAAATGGGTAAGCAAATTGCAAGCTTATGATTTTGATATTGAATACATGAAAGGAAAGAATAATGTGGTTGCTGATGCTCTCTCAAGAAAGCCCACTTTGTGTTCCTTATCATCTATCTCTGCTGATTGGAAAGTCTCCATAATTTTAGAGTATGCTAAAGATTCATTTGCCACCAAGATTTTGGATAAGTTAGTGGATGATAACAGGTACAAGGTTGTTGATGAATTGATTTATTACAAGAACAGGATCTTCTTAGTGCCAGGGTCAAAAACTAAGGAGAGGATATTGAGGGCCTTTCATGACACACCTTTGGCTGGTCACCAGGGATACTTCAAGACATACAGGCAAATTCGAGAGCGGTTTTCATGGAAGGGTATGAAGGAGGATGTCCTTAAACACATTAAGGAATGTATGGTATGCCAACAAAGCAAGAGTGAGCAAAATTTTCCTGCAGGGTTGTTGCAGCCACTTCCTATTCCTGAACAAAAATGGGAAAGTATTTCCATGGATTTCATCACTGGGTTGCCCAAGGTTCAAGGTAAGGATTGCATATATGTGGTGGTAGATAGACTAACTAAGTATGCACATTTCTTTCCTATCACATCTGATTACAAGGCATCACAAGTGGCCGAATTGTTCTTCAAGGAAATTTTTAGATTACATGGTTTGCCTAGAAACATTGTTAGTGACCGGGACAGTAGATTCCTCAGCTCTTTTTGGAAGGAGCTCTTTCATTTGGCAGGAACTGAACTCACTCCCAGTACTAGCTATCACCCTCAAACAGATGGACAAACAGAGATAGTTAATAAATGGATAGAAGGATATTTGAGGAACTATGTTTCAAATCAACAACATGCTTGGGTGAAATGGTTACACCTAGGGGAGTATTGTTACAATACATCTCATCACATGTCTATTGGTATGCCTCCTTTTCATGCTCTTTATGGTTACGATGCCCTTTCCTTTGTTGATCTAATACTTTCCAATAGCAGAGTACCCGCAGCAAGTGATTTCATCAAGCAAAGCCAAGACATAATAAGGTCCCTCAAGGATAATCTACAACATGCACAAAACCAACAAAAGATATATGCTGATAGGAAAAGGATTGAAAGATCTTTTGAGGTGGGAGATTTGGTATTTGTTAGGTTGCAGCCATATAAGCAAAGCACCTTGAAGAGAAGTGGGGCAGAGAAACTCAAGCCAAGGTTCTATGGGCCTTATAAAATCATCAAGAAGGTAGGAGAGGTAGCTTATGAATTGGAGCTCCCACCAAACAGCAAAATACATAATATTTTTCATGTATCTTGCTTAAAGAAGGTTCTAGGCCAGCAAACCATAGTATCTACAGAATTACCACCTCTTGATGATGAAGGGAAATTAGTTTTGATACCAGAAGAGATTTTGGATACAAGAGAGAAAAGGTTGAGAAATAGGAGCATCATAGAGCATTTGGTCAAATGGAAAGGATTACCACTAGAGGATGCAACTTGGGAAGGAGAACATATTCTTGAGAATTCCAACCTTCATTGCTTGAGGACAAGCAATATTTGGGAGGGGAGGACTTGTCATGTCCCCTATTCAAATAATTAAAAAAAAATAAACTTTGTTAAGGCAGGCAGGCTCCAAAAAGGTGAAATTTTGGAAAAAGGGGTTAATCTTTGGAAACCAATGGACTAATAAATAAAAATTATTATTAAATTATATTTTATTAACCCCTCTTGGATGTGAGTTAGGGTTATGCCCTCTTTAAAAGGGGTTTGGAGGCATTTTGGGCTCATTCTACATCTTGATTCTTGCTAATTTTCTTGTTGTTCTTCAAAGGCTGCCAAACCTGTGGAGAAGGAGACCCAAGAACGGGAGTTTGCAGGTTTTCAAGAAGGCTAAGGACGAGATTTTGAAGCCATTCCATGTGCATGCTCATACAAAGTTTGCCCTTGTGCTGAATAGTGCCGGTTTGGGTGTTTTCGGGGTTGTTTTTGGTTTGAATTTGGGTTTCCAGTTGAGTGTTTCATATCAGTCTGGTTTGCTGTTGTATTTCAGACTTTATGATGTTAAAATAGAGCTAAATATATGTATTGGGTCGTGATTAAACTTCTGAGATAATTTATGAGTGTTTTGTGGTGTTTTCGGGCATTTTGTGTTAATTTCGGGAGCCCGATTGAGCATAGTTTTGCCCTACATTTGTGATCTGTTGTGTAAGGGCTGTACAAATCTGAAAATGTCATTTTGTAGGCTGTTATGCTGCTGAAATTTCTGTAAAAATATCCATTTTCAGATTTATTAATAATTTGTGAAGTTGTGAAGTTTTTTGGCACTAATTTGGACATACCCGATTTGGGTTTTATTGGAGAATTGGCAGATCTTTGTAATATTGGTTGTTTGATTTTAAAGTTCTGATTTGAGGCTGAAAATATCATAAAAAATTAGTAAAGGGACATTTCATTGTATGAATAGGTACAATGCTATACAAAAAAAATGATGTGTTAGGTACATGGCAGCTAACTTTATTTGCTGGTGTGTGCAATATATCCACATGTCAGCGATTAGTTTGCTAACTTGGCGCTATGGCTGCGTAGAGGGGATGACACGTGTTTGTCGTGAGAATTGCTAATAGTGTAGATGGTGTGGTAGTGTATCCATGTGTCGCTTAGGGATTTGTCCATGTGCAGGGTTGACTGGGTGTGGGCAAGTAGGTGGTAGTGCCGCATGGCACAATGAGATTTGGCGATAGAGTGAGCAGAAGACATGCCAAATTAATGTGTTGTCGTTGGAATGAATTTTCATGGGCCAGAGTTGGTATACAGTTTGTCAAAAATGTGGTTAAAAATCCCACATCGGTGGGTAGGAAACCTTGCAGGGTATATTACAATAAAACACCGTCAATGTTAAACAAAGTGCCACGGATTGCTGGTTGTGTTGAGAGGTCCTGTGGGCCAGAATATTGAGGTTGGTCAGATTTGAATGGGCGTTGCTAAAATTTTCTCTCTCCACCAGATTATGATGAGGCTTATTGATTAAGGAATAAGGAATATTCCTCCCAGATTGTAGGGTCAAGGTGTGACTGTCCGGTTCTGCAAAAAAAAATTCTCTGCTAGCTCGACTAGGCAAATTTTTTTTTCTAAAAATAAAATTCAAAAAAATTACATGCAGAGAATTAAATTAATTCATATCTAAACATAGATTTAATAGATCGAATAGATCATACCCGATTTACAAATTAAGGCCTCTGAGTGTCGATTTGTAATTTTTTTTGGCCTCACAACCGACTTTGGCCTAGGCTAGCCAAATCTATAGCTAATTTGCACATAATTGATGTTCTAGATGCAATGTCAAGGTCCATTTTGTCTCTAGACGCTCCCAATTTCTATGATACTCTAGATTCAAGTCGAGGTGTTGAAGCAACAATGGTCTCGAATGACTATGTGAAAAGAGATTCTCCAAGCTTTGATACCATGTAAGAATTTTCCTTAGGGAAAAATTCACCCAAGAACTAAGAACTCAAACACAAGCACAACTGTAGACTAGAGAGAGTATGATCACAATATCGATATGTATTCAATTCAATATGCATGAAAGTACACTAAGAGTGCCTGTATATAAAGGCCTCTGAGATGCATCTAGAATGCCTAGGAATCAACTACATGATAAGTCATACAACCAGACACATATCCACCAGATATGGGTTATCCTCCATTGAGCACGAAAGTAAGTGTGATGATGAGAGGATAAGCCTACAATGGTGTAGCATGCAAATTTATGGTGTAGACAACATGTGCTAAAAAGGGAGTGTCAATAACTGTGTTGTCTACATGAAAACTCAGTGAATGATAAAAACTCTAGTGTTGTAGACACCATGTGCTGAATTAGAGTTGCGTACTTCTGTGTTGTCAACATGACAACTCATAAAAGTGCGCAAACTCCTAAGTATCTCACAAAATAAAATAATAAAATAATGCAATCTAATAAAATAATGCATTAACCTAAGTAAACTTAAGTAAGTATAAATAGTAAATACGAATTTACACCAACATATACAAATGATCTCCTCCTTCTCATATATCCAATGTGCTTTTTCTTTAGACCTTGTTGTGAAATCATCTGCTTGAGACATCTTGCAATGCAAATCAATATGTGAAGAAGGTTCACATTCCTTGCATGAGCATTCTTCTATAGATACATACACATCTTCTTCAATTGTAATATCTTGAATCATATCTGAAGCAAGGGTAATCAACATCTCCTTGACCATGCTCTCCAATTGCTAACCAGTACATTAGACTTCAAGCATGTGTATTGCAATGGAATTTGTATTGGGTGGACTTGAAACATTAGTTCTAATGTCAAATCTTTAATTTAGTCTCAGCCAAAATTTTACTTTCATCAAACTCTTGAGTTTGGGACAACATGAAGTGAGATCTTGGTGCCAAGATGAACTACTTTTTACTCTATCCATGTGTTTCAAAGAAGCTTATCTGAATGAGATGAAAAGACTAGTTATAAGCTCCTGAAGCTAGAAAAAACTCAAAGATCATTTTCCAAAATGTGGTAACAGATAATGTCTTTGCTTGCGAAAGATGCCAATGGTAAACAAGAGACATTAGTGACTCCATTATTAAAGAGGATTTGCACATTGCAAGTAACAAGTGAGCATTGTTCAGGGTTGGAATACAAATCTTTGGAAACAAAAACCTCTGATTAAAGGGGAGATTAGCACTGTACGTTAAGATGACCTAGATAATTTTCAAATCTATCCACAAGAGCCTCATCTTGAACAAAATCTTCTTGTTCCCATAATCCCCATTTTGAAAGGATGAAGAACTTTTGAGGCATAGGTTTAGATAGATTAAGGAGTAAGCATATTCTAACATCATGGTAAAGGTGTTCAAAAGGAATCAAATCATGCTTAATAAAAATCCCCAAACCATTAGCCAGACTTTCAATAATCTATGGATCTTTGTATTCTAATAGTAGAGCAAGCAATGCAACCCAAAAAGACATAAAAACACAGAGGGAAGGATTAGGTTTGAAATTGGAAATCCATGGTAGAGTGAAAAGGCCCAAACCTTTGCAAAACCAACATTTGACTTTGTCAGTAGCATCCCGCCTAGATTTTGACTCAAAAAGAGCAATGAAAATCTCAGATCTAGAATGTATAAAAAAGATGTCTTTAAGACTTGTCCAATGTTTGAAAGCCCATTTTGAAATGATTGAAATAGGAAGTTTAGGGTTCACAAACTTGTACAAATGAGGGCAGTTTATCTTAGAAACTCCACCGATGGAGAAACATAATGGTTCGACAATGTAATAGAGGGGTGTCGTTGATTAGAAGGTAGAGGACTGTGAGCTTGATCAGTTAGAACCTCCCTTGATTGCTTCTTTCTCCACACTTTAGCATCAGATTTTGATTTGAAAGGGGGTTGAAAACCATAACTAAACTGCTCTTTGGTGCCTTCATGATTCATTGATGGTGCAACCTTATCTGACAAAGAAACATTATTTGGCTCTGAAAAGAATCTAAGATTGGAGAGCTAAATGGAGTTGGGTAGTGACATGAAAGATGGAAGCTGTTGAAAACATGCATCGGGTGAAAATTGGCCTAGTAGACTATCTTCCCTGTCATTTTCAGAGATGAAGTCTTTAGCAAGAGAAGAAACATGGGAATCCAATGGTGAACTAGTACATATGTCAAAAATGGGTTTATTTAGAAAGGTTCTCTGGGGTTGATGGGGCTTTTTAGGTCTCTTAACATGGTTCGGAAAAAGACAAATTATATCAATGTTTTCAATCCTTCTAAGGGGCATGGGGATCAAGCATATATGGGGTCATCTATTAATAGTAAGGCTAGGATGTTAATTGTTCAGTTGAGGATTGGAGCACATCATCTTAGATGCGAGACTAGTAGATGGGAGAAGCCTAAAGAGGAGTGGGAGGAGAGGATCTGCAGATTCTGCGAAAAAGGGGTGGTTGAGAGGAAATGTCACTTTCTTCCTGATTGCAAGGCTTATGAGGATATTCGGGCTCAATATAGGGTCATCTTAGGTGATGACATAAACTTACATAGTTTGTTCAATGATGATAAGATATGACAGACAGCTGGTTTGGTTGTCAAGATTCATAGGAAGAGGTTGGATCTGGAAAGGAATCAGGATTAATGCTTCTGATTTATGCTCCCTTAGACCAATGGTCTTGTAGATGTCATTAAAATCCTCCACTCATTCATTCATTTAAGACTTGCTTGCTTAGCCCATTGGTAAAGAGCCGTTTGCGAGGGAGAAGATGACATTTCATTGGCAGAAATACCAAACCATGAAGATGACAAAATGCAAATCAGTGTACCCATAGAACAAAAACAAATGAGTCTTATTGATATCATGCCTACTTCCCCAAGGAATACACAACCATTACAAGTACGATCGCAACCAAGGCGGTATCAAGTAAATATAATGTCCCAAAGCAACGTATTGAAATCTCAAAAGCCTAAGGTACAGAATCTTGAAAACAATATCAATGCCCAGTGGGTCCACAGTCTTAACTCTTTCTTTACGCAACATAATCAGAACCTATAGAAGTTTCCTTCACCAAACAAACAATAAAAACAAAGCAAGCTCGCGAGGAATTCTTCCACGCGGCCAAATCAACGACAAATATTCGGGTCAAAATAACAACAGAAGCAGCGGCTTATTCCAAATTGAACGCAAACACTATTTTTTAAAATATAAAGAAGCACGATAGTCATACAAGGTAGTTTAAAAAACACTTCAAATTCCACCGCCATCTTTGGTGTATCTCCATTTGAATCCTTCTTCTTCTTACTTGCTCAGATACATTAACCCTATATAATCATCTCTTCTCTCCTCCATTCTCCACACACCTCTTTCAATTAATTCCATACAAACGAAAAGAAGGGGTGTTGAATTATTGAACTTTTGTGGTATTGTGGTATTCCTAAGCATTATATAAAAAAAAAATGGCTCTTCGGGTTGCAGCAATGGCGGCTCTGTTAGTTTTATGTGCGTCTTCTCATTATGAATCTGCAGAGGCCACAGACTTCACAGTGGGAGACACCCAACAGTGGGGCTTCGGCGTCAATTATACGACCTGGGCTTCCACAAAGACATTCCTTGTGGGCGACACCTTGGGTATACTATCTATACACTTTCGTGTCTTTGCATTCCCTCATATTTCCTCTCATATTAATAATAATAATAATTAGAATGATAATGATACCCTTTTTTTAATGATAATGATATCTATAACTCCACTTTCATGTCTTTGGTTTCCTTCATCTTTCCTTTCATAATAATTATTCGAATGATATTAATGATAATAATGATACCCCTTTTAATCCGTGTTTAATTTGATATGAATTTTGTGGTAT